>QVRM01004367.1:0-278775 GCA_003439945.1 Dermanyssus gallinae | reverse complement strand
TATAACAGAAAATAGTGATTTACTCCACTCCTAAGCAAGACCTAAGCAAGCCATTTTCATGCATTTTTGGTCTTGCTTCATGTGGCGTTCTATATATATATAATATATTACGGACTAATCACTTACGACGACGGCGGCCAAAAAAACCTCTTTTATTGGACATGAAACAACTAGAGAAGTGATGTATCTGATACGAAAACTGAATTCCCGGCTGAGAGTAAAGCTGGCGCATTGCATGCTAAAACCTCTACGAAAATTTCCCTCGCACCGTGTCTCGAGTCATAAGCAAAAATGCTAGTCACCAGGAGATAACGTTATCCATGCTCAATCCCGCTGAAGCACTCCTGTTCGCTTAGAAAATCTAGACAAACAGAACTGCGGTTGCGTTTTCCTATATGAGATAATATGTTTAGTGGCGTCGAATTGAGGCCTCTGATGTGTGTAGATACAGCGGTTTGATGCACGACATAGCTTACCCACGCTACATTTAAATCCATGTATATAATATATATATATATATATATAATATATATATTATAAAGGTACCAGGATAAGAACACTTACCCACGAAGGTCGCATTACTGGCGTTCCTCTAGCCTTGAAGATTAGCTCATTGATATATATGTTTGTCCTTTTTCTTATTTTAAGTCTAATATGCGTTTCATTATACTTTAGTGTACTGTTGCTTCCTAGATAATGCGCCGATGACCGCAGGTTTGCCTTCACGGTAGGTAAAAGCGACCAATCATAGGGAACTAAGCTGGGTAGATGGAGGAACTGAAGACAAAAAAATACCAATTAGCAATTACGGTGCAGACTTCATCCACTTAAATATTGTCAAAAACCTTGGATAAAATGGCAGTAGTTAATTTTCGGTTGATCGCCGGTGCTTCGTTTGTCTCGCGTTTTGGACTTGCTTCGACGGATAAAAAAACTCTTGTTCTGAAATCGTATAGGTTTTCATAACCGGACTAAAAGTATAGTATTGCGGGTCACACATATAATCCCCTTTAATTCTTCAGAAGGTCTTCAGAACATTTTAGGTAGCGACAAGGCAGTGCTGTCTTTTGGCCTTGACAACCAACCCGATTTTATTGAGCATCCTCGGTTGTCTCTTCTACCGCGTGTGAATGTGCTAGTACATCGGTTCCCTTGTTTATACTCAAGTTGTGAAAATGTCTACATTAAATCCAACGGCATACAGAAAACGTTGAGTGGTGCTTACCTTCAACGGTCACCTAAAGCTTTTTGCATTTGCTCCTAATCTATATATATGGACCGACATAGCCCGCCGGCAAATTTATTTGTCCATGTTGTCTGTTATTACAATGTATCTTTATATGTATATATATATATATATATATATATATATATATATATATATATATGTTAAGGAGGAATCAGACAGATGAGGTACTTTATATGTCCATAGAGCTTTGCTTAGGCAAACGTTCTTGCCATATATACAAACAAGTATGTATATATATATATATATATATATATAAAACAGAAGATTACTGTATTCTTAAAACAATCTAAAAATAAGCGAGGAGTTATCGATAGGTAGTAGTTTATTCACATGGATGGATTCGGATAGTGGATGCATCTCCGCAAGATAGACTCTTGTCGGGCCCTCAGCTTGCAAAAAGGCGCGCGTGTCACGCACGGTGGCTTCAGCTCCTCCTCTAATGGCAGCTTCAACTGATGGGAGATGTTTAGCTGTCACAATGTTTTTCTATCACGGCCGTGGCTACTGTGAATGCCGCCAGCAATAGTTTTAAGGCCACCGAAAATCAGAAAAAAACTATTTCCATCTCTATTTACGTGACGTATCTTGTCGATTGTCTTGCTAAGTCGAATCAAACAACATCTTGAAAAGTCCTTAGATCTATTTCATTCAGCTAAATTATTCCTAATTATTTAATCAGCGTGACCTCTTGAACTTTTGACGAAATTATGTAAACACTAGCGACAGAAGTATCATGAGATGGCTCCAGCTAGACCGCAGCATCATGAGTTTGAACTTGTTCATGCTGTAGTGTCGGCTGCGGCTCAGCACTCTGCCGACGGTCTATGACTCTGCCAAGGCGTAAATTCTTGCGGGCACGTGTCAGAACCCGTACTAATAAATTTGGATCAGATGAAAGGTCAGGGGTCTGAGATGAAAAGTATGTTATTAGCCGGTTTCGGACTATTACCAATAAGTAGACTTCGAGGGAATTGGGGGCGGGGGACGAGGCTTTATTCTCCCTTAGATGTTTTTACGCAACGTCTGCACTGCAAAAATACGGAGTCTGAGGGAGAAGAAATCCTTTGTTGGGTTCTCATCGGTGGATTCGCTGGCGTATGTGTCATTGTTGGCTATTCATTTATAACTTTTTATTTGGCAAAGGTACGATCAGCAGCACTCGAAGGTGCTGTTAGCTCTAGATCCTCAGTACCGTTAACAACAGTTTTCATAAAGGCGATGCCAACTTTAAACTCGAGATAGGATAAGACGACGTTGATGACTGGGTTCTCATAAAGGCCAGCTTAGTAGCATGGGTTTCATTGTTTTTTCATATTTTTATAATAGCGCAGACAATATGTGAAAACAATTTTGATGATCTGTGCTTGTTTCTGTATCAGCAGCCGGCTTTTTTTGTGCAAACGCGCGGCGGTAGATTGTAGAGTATAATCTCTCAAGCTTCGTGCAATCTCTGCTTAAGTTTTTATGCGGGGGCGGTGCGGAGCGACATTCGCGTGGAAATTCTGTCTTTTGGACAGGCTCAAAACTGGCATTGCGTGCCCTTTTTACCAGCGATAGCCAGGGAAGGATCACAGTTCAAAGTGCATCTACTACGGCGATGTACCGATAGACACCCCCAATCACATCGCACGTGGCGGGGCGTGGGGCAGCATTCACCGCCAATTTAGTGGGGCCGGAGCCCCATACTACCGGCCCCCCACTCTTGCAGGGAGCTTTGTGCAGTGGTGAGCGTGTGTGCAACCACATTTTCCAGTTGGTTTATGTAAAAAAAACATGGAAAATCATATGAGGCAGGAAGATGCACAGAGACATTTGCGTAGAGTTTGACTCGTTCGGCTTCTCTATATACATTCGGCAAGGAACTCCGCAACTAAAATAATTTGTTAAACAATAGTAAGCAAATTCGTTAAAAAAAAATAAACACAAGGATAAACAAAACAATAAACATATGTATACTGCGCGAACACTCGCTTGTTTATATCTTAGTTGTTACCCGGTCTAAGTTACAGAGATATTTTGAGGTCAACATGATTCAACTTATTGATCATAATCGTTCTAGAGCACGCTTGCTCTAATTGGTGGGGTTCATTCAATAATCTGTTAAGCTTTTGCAGCCACGATTATCTCGTGTGTAGTCTTAATATTTCTTGATAACGACTGTGATAAAAGCGGAGAGTGTTAAACGGAACAAACATTTAAATCACATAAATGTAGCTGATGATGTGATGCTTTATAACTATGGTAACTATAAATTGCGCCCCCAGACACTTACATACAGTGCAACAATATAACAGCCTTATGTCACTCGTTACGCAATATCTTAAAATCTTTAAATGTATGTAGCAAATCAAGTGTATCGCATATTACGCCTGTGACGCAATAGCAAGTGATAAGGAAACTGTATATATATTTATGTATAGATGTGTACTTGAGTACATGGGCATTCTAGCGTACGCGGTTTCATCTTATTTCCTTTCCCTCGTATTATTTATGATGTACAGTTGAAAGTATGTACCCTCGTTTTATAATGTGACACACGAGTGAGGTAGGGCGACTAATGTGTTAAGGGGCTGCGCTCGCTAACAACGAAATACATTCATTGGATTGGGTTTGCCCATCGTCGCACAGATTATTGACGAGGACCCAAACAATCGGATTGAAGTTTCCGACTGCATAGAAAATTAGGTAGACCCTCGGGATCATTAGTCCACTAAAGCAAGAAAAATAAATTTACAAGTAAGCTGAAGCCCTGAGATTGGTTGTGATACGGTAAAAAGATCAAGCGTTGTAGTCATGTGGTCTTCCAATAGTGGTGTAGTGAGCAACGCAGCCATATGCAAACCCCCATCCGCATATTCAAAATATTTACATTTCGTGGCCGGCTAGGTTAGATAAGCAAAGAGAAACCCGCGCTCTGCTCTCTCAAGCATACGAAACTCCTTCTCCTCATCATAGCGGGCGCCTTATTCTCCACAAGCCGTTTCTTTGTAGTTTACTCTATATCGGCTATAAAGCGCTTTGCAATCAGCAACCATCTGGGGGTCGGGGTGTAGAGTCCGTGCTCGGACCAGGGACTCCAAAACTTCCCGACGTTTTAGGTAGCAGGCCTGTGTAAACCAAAATTACTTTATTTGTGTGAATGTGAGAATCAACTTGAGCAAATTAGCGAATCCATTATTGACGGGTCAATTGATGTGACTTTGAATTTCTCTCGAAGCTTGCCAAGGATTTCAAGCAACGTAAGCTGACTGAGAGGGTGTTCCACTCCCCGACAGCTCGTACGCAAACGGCTTGGCTGCCGCTAACCCATACTGTATGTAGTCCAAAGTCTGATTCGTACTTTAGTTGACTCAGAAAAATGTGTCGGAGGGCAGTTTGCGTGAAGATTGCACTTAAAAGTATCTTGACGAGTTTTTGATGATTGCAGGCTCTACGTGCACGCTGCCATAAGGTCCTGCGTCCACTGTTACAACACCAGTACAACACAGTCGTTTGGCTATATTAGGTGGTTATTGATAATTACAGAGAAATCCTGGAATCGTTTTACCACTTCAAATCTTAATTAAGATACGTTGATTATTACGATAATAAGTTACGGTAGTAAATAAGGCTGCATTTTTGCAAAAAGAAGAAAGCGGGTCAAAAGCATTCAATAATGAACAAGTATGGCTTTGAATCATATCAATAGCCATTAGGCAGACGCCGGCAGTATCAGCCTTGGAAAAAATCTAGCTGAAAAAAATGTGTCGTGTAGAAAAAAGACGCAATATAGCAGGTTTGGAAATGTTTTTAAAATGTTCCGCTAGGTTAAAAGCTTACCGAACCTACCTGGACGATGCGACCTGATAGGTCTAATTAGAGCCAGCAAATTTGGCTAATAATTAGCAGATGGAGTATGATTCTATGGGGTGCACGTAAATGTAAGACGCCTCTCCTTTTCACTACATAGTGACCCGAAGTGTGATATTAAAAAGCATTTGAGAATTGCATATTATGCTCAGCATATGCAGCCTCTAATTTGTCTGGGCGAGCAAATAGGTAAGAAGCGTTGTTTTATATATATATATATATATATATATATTATATATATATATATATATATATATATATATATATTCCAAAAATGCAATTAAATGTATCTTCGTGCCATTTAGCTGTCAAGACTTCATATCTACTCATCAACACCTCCGGCGGAGATGTTGTTGACCGAACTATAAGTATTTTCTCATCCCAAACTCCAATTTTTAACACATGTAATTTGACTGCTTTACAACAACGTGAGTAAGCGGCCTGCTAGGTCACCTTGCTAACAAATTGAATAAGCTAAGGCATCAACACTTAGTTTTTGGAGTTTGAAAATTGTTTGCTTAGGTTAGAAGTTCTAGCAGTTCAAATTATAGCAGTCAATTGTGTTGCTGAACGGGTCTCATAAAAGAATTATGTCACATTATGAACGCACTCATAAGGTAACAATATTATTACGATCTATGTGTGCATAAATATCCCTGTATGTGTTAATAAATGCGCGTGTAATACAGTATGTTAAACTATCTATATACTATAAGTGTACTGATATATAAAATGTGTTTTTAGTTACAACATTGAATTGAAACGAGTCGACGTTTTAACGTTAAGCTAGTCGATTGGTAGCCTCCGTCTAAGCTGCACCGCCTTGTGTCTAAGTCAAAGCGACGTTCAGTCATGCCGGTTGATAGGAATGCGTATTGAATGGCGGCACACGAGTATCATGTCTCATGCGTCACAGCGTGACGCATGCTATTGGCCCGAGACAACGACGTTTCGCAGAGAGGGCCGACTATGGTGTTTAACAACGTCGATTGTTGCTATTTGGCTAATTCCACACTGACTCGAACTAAAGCGTTAATGAGTTTTTGTACAATACAACCCGAGAGATATGATGAATGAAACTTGTGTCTCGCTTTCCGCTGCCTCGTAATGGTGAACGGTGTTATCAGCTGCTAGACGCGCTATACTAGCGTCCGATTCCGGACAACGAAGCGGACGCCAGTAGCGATCTCTCGTTAGGAATCTGTGCATTCGGGAGCTATGCGAGATCACCTCAAGATGCCGTGAGCTTTACTCTCGACCTCGCTCCTTGCCTCCACAGGTAACTTCGACAGTGACCTTTGCAGTATAGGTACCACCGGCTCGCAGTGATCATAATAGGCCCAGTCGTAGTATTTAGTCGTCGTCTCCTGTGTTTCCAATCGGGTCTGAAATTGGAATTGTGTTATGCATTGTTGTGCTGATGATGCGACCAGACTTCGCCGCGTTTCTGCTCCGTGATTATGTTTCGTCTGCACGCCTGGTTCTGTGCTTGAGTTCTCATCGAATCGACAATCGCCGAATCGGGCCATATCGAGGTTTACTTACGTGCATGGCTATGAGGATGCGGCGTAGGTGAACCCTCGTATGCTTGGATCCAGTGCTCCTCAACACGTGTGCCGATTTTGTAGATCCGCGGAAAATATAGGCTTGTTTCTGAGCGTCTTAGCAAGCGGCTTCCTATTTGTGAATATGCATATATATGGTATGGAAACCATAGTGGGAGGTTTCAAGGTGCAAACAAGGCAGCCGAAAGTAATTGCATTGGTGTGCAGACGGCGTTCACAATTCGATGCTAGTGTACAACCCGAAAAGATTAGAGGCCAGAAATCAGTAGCTTAGCAGAAGCATGTGAACAGGTGAAATTTTTCTGTTACGTATAGCTCCGAAGAATTTGTTAGCTACACTGGAATCGTGATCAAAAATAGCGAGACCTTTGGACACTAGATCAACCCAGTTGCGTGCACTAGCGTCATTGTTTTGCGAGCGTTCAGCCGTTCTACGCGAAGTAAACAAGCGTCTGCGCAATGAGTTTAATAGTCAACCATGATCCTGATCCTCTTCATTCCTGTTTTCTTCTTCATCTTTCCAAGTCGGTTCATGTTTTTCGTATTGTTTATGTTTCCGCGTTCGTGCTTCGTTCGTTTTTCTTTCAATCTCATGCTGTCTGTTTTAAGCTGCTTTAGAACCGCAGGAACAGCGGCAATTAGAGACCTTAAGTACATCGATATCGCTCATGACGACGCCACTGCCGCCGCTGCGGCCTTAAATGACTTCAGTGGCGATCTGCGCTTAAGACAGGGACGGGCGGTCTGTGAACGCGTTTTTAGCGTTCAAAGGAGCACAGCCCTCTCTGTATGCCCTGATAGAGGCTCGTTGTTTGCTCGTCTGAACTTCGGCGATCGGTTCGACGCAGGTCGCAGTGTCAATGCTACCGGTCCTAGGAAAGGTTTCTGTGGGTTCTTGCCTTGTCATCAGTGAAGTCGTGATTTGCGCCATCTAGGTGCTGTGGCCTCCTCTATCGCTCAAACGAAGGTCTAAGATGGTTTCACAGAAATGTAGGGTTCTAGCCGTTACTCGGCGTTCGCCCGACGCGACCGGGAATTTGGATCGGGAATTCATTGTCCTCTTTTTCGTCCCCTTTGTCGTCGTCGGGGCTTAAGCGAGTAGTCGGTCACCATTGGCCTCTCTCTGAGGTTGTTCTCTCTGGTGGGGGCAGTAACCAGCCACTGAGCGACAAACATGATTGAAGTTGTTCTGGTCGTCGTCGTTGTCTACCGCAACCTCAGCACCCGGATCGCCTTAAGATCGAGGCGGTTTAGCCTCCCGCTCCGATCCCGTAAGATGACGATCGATAAATGATTCTTGCTCATTGCGGTTGCTGCGTATTGCCTCTGTTTTAATTTGGTTCGATCATCCGAGCTGGCAGGACAGGGACAGCAGTCAAACGCAAATGACAAGTTGAGAGGCAGAAGAAAAGCAGAATCAAAAAGAAAAGCAAAATCTTTGTTCCAGTGGTTGTCCGCAAAGAAAGACCTAGTAGGCTGCCAGAGAAACGCCGGAGCACGGCTTTCGTTTTTTCACGATTCGGCTTGACCGATATATCGGTCGAGATTGCTCGAAAACCGGAGTCGTCTTCAGTGATTTGGCAGTGATTTCCTATTATCAATTCTGTTACCGTAAGACGTCGTTTCTTGCTGCTGTAATCGCTGGCGCTCAATTATGGTTAGCTTGCCTTGCGCTCTTTCATCTCTCTGGCTATCTGTCTATGTGTAAGTGGCGCTGTTTCGCTTTCACTCGAGACAGCCATAGAGTGAAAAAATGATGACTAGCCGCTTCTATAGCGTTGGGCTGCTGCATAATTGTCACCAATTATAACCATCCAAGTAATTCCAGTGACCTGTTAGTTAGCCAGCTAGTAAGTGAGTTTCATGAGCGGGCGGGGGGAGGGATACGCCGTATGTCGATTTCTATCTGGCGACGTTACTGTGATGTTACTGCCAACGATTCTGCGTGTGCAGGAGTCCAGGCGGCCAGCCGGACGGGCGTATAGCAGACTGGTGAAGCCTGGGGTGACCCGAGGGGTCCGTGTGCAGTTGTTGTTGTTGTTGCTGTTACTGTGCTTCTGAACCACGCATGTAGACCCCCCCCCCACGCACGTCAGTTGTATCATGTGTCTGTGACTGCATGCCTGTCATGTGACTTTGTGTGCGAGCTATACTACTATAGCAGCATAAGCATCGACAACAACAGCAGCCGCAGCAGCAGCAGCAGAAAAAAACATTGGCAGTTGCTGTAGTGGTAAAGTAGTTGCAGCAGATGAAACGCCATCAGCAGAAGAATAATCGTAATATATATTATTCTTATTATAATACGAGTGCTACTACATATATATATATATATATATACATATATGTGCAGTAGCACTCGTTGCCTCGCTGCTATTACCAACATTACGCGGCCGTAGTGGAAAGAAGTAGCCGCGTAGAACCAGTAATAGCCGCAAGCAGCAGCCACTGTTGCTGCCGCAGCCAGTATTAGCCATATCACTGTCGTCGTCGTCGTAGTAGTAGTAGAAGTACTAGTTAATAATCGTAGTAGTAGTAGTAGCAGTAGTAATAGTGGTAGAGGTAGTAGTCGTAGCAGTAGCTGTGTGTAACAGTGCCTAACCATAGCGGATCATTTTCTGCAACAGCGACGGGCTGGCTGGGCAGCGTTGAGGCTGTGATCGCGCCGTCTGTCTGACCGTCTGTCTGTCTGTGGGTTTGAGCGTCGGACAACCGATCGTTTGGTTGGCCGACCGCGGGTCTGACCGTCGGCTGCCGTCCGTCTCACTGGCTGTGCGGTGAGGGGTGATGGGTGATGGGGGGATAAGAGGCTATGAGTGTGTGAGGCTGTAGCTGCTGTTGCAGCTTGTGACAGCAGCAACAACGCCACCAGCGGTGTGACGGCACCAGCAGTGGGGGCGACACCACCACCACCGCCACCCCCACCAGCACCAGCACTAACGGCGGCGGTGGCAGCCGAAGCGCCCACAGCAGCAGCAGCAGCAGCAGCGGCGACGGCGGCAGCGGCAGCGGCAGCGGACGAACGAGCGGGGGGCGGCTGCGGCGACGACGGAGGGCGGGCGGGCGGGCGAGCGAGCGTCTTCTCCCCCATCGAGCACCGTCATCATCTTCATCATCACCATCACCATCTGCATCTGCATCTCCATCACCATCACCACGATCACCCCCAGTACTATCACCACCACTATCATCAGCATCATCAGCATCATCATCCGGCCGTCACCGTGGCGCGACCGGGTCCTTCACTACGACGACGACGACGCCTTGCGTCGATCAACGACAGAAAGCGGTAGAAGGAATACGGCAAGGGCCATCGCAGATTGCCCTCGCCGCGACCAGCACCGCCGCCACCAGCACCGCCGCCTCCGGTCGTGCAGCGCCGTGGCGTGGCGTGCAGTGCACAACATCGCAACAACAACACTCTGCTCTGTCGCTCTTCGTGGACCGAAGTGTTCTCCTGTTGTCTCTGTGTGTGCGTGTGTGTGAGGTGTGTGCGCATCCAACCCGTCTCTGTGCACCAACACCACGACCTCCTCCAGACACTCGCCTCCCTCCGCCCGCTGTCTTGTGTGTGAGTCGTCAACTCGGCCAACAAGCGCGGCTAGGACTTTGGCGGTAACAGCTACGGCGACGACGATATCTACTCGACGACAACGAGGATTACTATTATTATTATTATTATTACTACGACGGTAACGACGACGAGACCGAGAGCGAGTCTCTGTTCAACGTCAACATTAGTAGATCGCCTTTACCACCACCATCACCAGCACCACCATCTACAGCGATCGATTTGTCTTCGTCCAAAAAAAGACCACGACGAGGTCAACGAAGAATTTACGAAGGCTGCAACAACAACGACAACAACAACCAAAAGGCGTACGAGGACGACGACTTCAACGACTACGAAGACATTGACTTCTGCAACTCGGCCACGACTGTTAGTTCGTGGGGCAAACAAACAACCACAACAACAACAACAACAACAGCCGCAGCAGCAGCAGCAACAGTCGTCGACAAAGCCCTGCCGATAATCACGCGCGCCCATCTTGTGTGCTTCTGCCCAGCTGCTGATACCGTTGGTGCGTACAGCTGGCGGGTGCCCCTGTATCCTTGTACGCATCGCAGACCGATACAGTTGTTCGTCTGTGCGCCTGCATAGATCGGTAGCTGGCTGGCTGGCTGGGTGGCTGCAGTTGCTTCGTCGAGAAAGAAGTGCGAGAAAATATCTGCGGAACCCGTGAAAGCTGATTGATATGTGTATATATACTTATACACATATATCATAAGAGAACGCTGTTGTTGCGCTAGTGGTAATCTTGTTGTGCACGACAGCCCGAACGAACTGGTCGAAGCTGCCAGTGGCCAAATCCACGGCAGCGAACCAGCCCCAGCTGATACTAACGGCAGCAACAGCAAGGACACCGCAAGACGAGGACAACGGGGCTGCCAATAGAACCGACAGCCACATCAACAGCCGCTGTACAAGCTGCACAAATAGCAACAACAACAACAACAACGACAACAACAACAGTGACGGCAACAACGGCAATACGACATTGAATAACACCCCCCCCTGCCCCCCAGCCCGGGAACAACAACGACGTCAGTAATAACTATAACAACAACACCAACGACGAGGACGACGACGACGCGCCAACTTGCACTGGGTTCCCATTCGGCAAGAAGACACGAACGCCGTATGCAACCAAAAAATAGGTGCATTTTGTCGTTGAACCGTTTCTTAGTAGTGTGAACGTGATTGTGGTAGTGGTAGTGAAGGTGCACGACTTCAACCAGCATTATCTACGACGACGACGACTGTCGAACAGGACCTACCTATGAGGTGACTATTGGAATATCGGCGTTTCTGCTCATCCTCCTCTTCCTCCTATAGCAACAACAACAACAACAACCACAGCAGCTGCTGCAGCCGAGGAATAGATGGTGTACGTTCATCACCCCAATTACGTCGCTCGTCGTTGAAGCTCTGCTGTGTTTCGACGCTTGTCGCGGACCTCTTGCCAACGTGCCCAAGCTGTACAACTGCAACAACAACAACAACAACAATAACAGAAGCAAAAACAACAACGACAACAACAGCAGCTAGTCTTGTCGTCGGCGTATCGTTTGCTACCATCCCACGAACAATGTACCACCGATCGCTCAACGTGCCGCGCTCCAGCCGGGGCGGCGACAATGGTGGCGGGCCCGGAGGCAGCGGCAGCAGTGGTCGAAAGGCGCCCACCCTGCTCGAGCAGTCGGGTAAGGCCTACTCGACGCAGTCGATCCTCACCGCCATGGAGCGGTTCGTGCGCTCCGTCGACAACATGCACGCGACGATTCTCGTGCCATCGCGGTTGCGCGACATGCAGCTCGACGGCCGGGTGCCGCCGCCACATCCGATCAAGGCGTCCGACCTCCACTCGTTCTACGGCGTGCTGAACGAGGTCAAGGACGAGTTGCTGTGGGGCCCCGGTTCGGCGCTGCTTAGCAGCGCCCATTCGGGCCAGAGTCTGCAGCTGAGCACGCACGCGCACTCGTCTAGTCAGCAAAGCGCCTCCACACCGATGTCCGTTGCATCGCTGACGTTCGGCAGCAGCAGCACGGGCACCTGCAGCAACAGCAGTAGTGGGACCAACTCGAGTTTATCCTACTACTCGCCGAGTCTGGTGGGTGGCGGTGGTGGTGGCGGTGGTGGCGTCGGCGGGGGGTCACGTAATCACGTGCTGCGCGCGCCCTCCGTGCTCGACGTCAAGAAGACGGAGAGCCTCGGCTCGGCCGGATCCGACCAGGACACCGACAGCGACTCGCTGTCCGAGTCGATGATGACCGACGCCGAAGTGCAAGGCGTGCTCAAGCGAGGCGGCTCGGGCTCGGGCTCGACAAAGGCCGACTCCGAGTCGCTCTCGGACACGACCGGGTCGGAGGAGGGCCGCGACTCGCTCGAGCATGGCCGCCATCTCGCCACCGCCTTTCGGCATCACCTGCAGGGCCTGCATGTGATCCTGCATCAGCTGGCCGACTCCGCCGACTATCTGTCGACGCGCTACCAGCAAGAAATTGAGGCCAGCGAGTTCTGACCGAGCTCTCGGCACACACGGCAGGCAACTCGATGACGATGTCGCCGCAACCTCCACGCACCGTACCGCAATCGATCAACCATCCCTCCGGCCCCGTGGACGTTAGCGTGTGTGTGTGTGTGTGTCTGTGTGCGGATTCATTCATTCACTCGACGAATACTAGCACCAATACCAAGAGATGCCGCGACGGTAAAAGTACTACAAAAGCAGCAACAGCAACATTAACAACAACAGCAACAACGACAACAACAACAGCAGGAATATCAACAATAACAGCAGGAATAGCAACAACAACAGCAGCAGGAATAGCAACAACAACAACAGCAGGAATAGCAACAACAACAACAACAACAGCAGGAATAGCAACAACAACAGCAACAGGAATAGCCAGGACAATAAGATCAACAACAACTATAGCAACAGCATTAACAACTGCAACAACACGAACAACAACAACAACAACAATTCGTGCTCGTTGTTGGATGTACATGTTTTCCGTCTCAGCTCAAGGAGCGCAGTGGCGATTGCAACGAGCAGCGCAGCAGCTGCAGCTATAGCAGCTCACATGTTCAGGAAGGCCGTAATTTCCCTTCGTTCGCAACTGTTGCTGCTGCTGCTGCCGGTGCAGTCGTCGTCGTCGTCGTCGTCGCCTTCCGATGAAAAGCGAAATTTGCAACGCTCTTCTCTTTGGTGAGAAGCGTCTTGGATACCGCAAGCTACGGCCGATGGCATCCGTGCAGAAGAAGTACCATTGACGCGGTGCCGCCACCGCCGCTGCTGCTGTCGCTAACAACAACAACGACGACGACGGCAAAGAAGATGTCGCTGGTGGCAGGCGACGAAGATGCTGATCATGATGATGATGTCAATGATGCTGATGCTGATGATGATGATGATGCTGATTATTGTATCGGTGATGGTATCAATGATGATGGCGATGAGGATGATGATGACGACGACGTGATATTGATGATGATGATGATGATGACGTGATGTTAGCATTGCTAGTGCTGGAGCGGCGGCAGCAGCAGCAGCAGCACGAAGTGTACTGCACTCACGTCTTCGGCACTTCATTCGACTTCACGTCTATCACACCCATCGGCCGTTCAACGTGAACGTGGAAGCAAGGAAGAAGCTGCCAACGGCGGCGACCATGACGAGCGCCGCCAACGACGCCGCCAACAACGGCCAACCGACGAACGAAGCAGCGCGGCAAAAAGAGCTGATGTTGCTGCTGCTGCTGCCTTCTGCTGATATTGCTGCTAGGTAGTAGTAGTAGTAGCTGGTTGTCCGACAGCGGAACTGCCATCATCATCAGCATCAGCAATCATCATCATCATCATCAGCCAGCATGACTACTTACCATCATAATCATCATCATCACCAACACCACCACCACTATCATCATCCAAAGCAGCAACACCAACGGGATCGTCATATTGATTATTATCATGATGATGATGATGATAATGATGATGCTCGCATTCGCTTGTTGATGTTGTTGTCGCCGTCGTTGTTGTTGCTGCTGCTGCTGCTGCTGCTGCTGTTGTAACTGTTGCTGTTGTTGTTGGCGCAATAGCTGTGTTGTGTTGTTGTCACAGTTGTGGCTGCAGCAGGGGGTGTTGTCGGCTTTTACGGATGCTGCTCAAACCGCGGTAGTCTTATATTAGATATTCGTCGTAGTTCTCGTCGTCGTCGTCGTCATCATCACCGTCGTCATCATCGCCGTCGTCGTCGTTCATGCCTTCTTCATCGTCGTCAACCTCGTCGGCTGTCGATCGCCGCCGCCGCCGCCGCCTCAACACCTCAGTTGATCCACCGCGGAAGGGGAGTTCTAGTGACCCGGAATCGTTCATTTGTCTCGCGTTGGGTTTACGCACGCGCGCAGCATTCTACGTGTCTACCCATGTCTACGTGAGTGCGTGCGTGCCCACCTGCTCACGTGCCACTGTTCGGCCTTGTCAGCACTGTTCATCGTGTCTACGAAGTGCAGCAGTCCTCGATCCTTTTCGCTGCCGCCACTACCGGCCCCATCACCACCAGTACCACCACCACCACCACTGCCACCGCGCTTGACTCAACGACGTTGACTGGCCTCAGTCACGGCCGCCTCTACGTACGCGCACACCTGCCCTGCTTACGAATGGCGGGGGCGCTGCTGCCCCCAGATGGATATATCGTACACGGCCACCTTTGCCGCAAAAGGAATAGGCCGGCATGTCAGTTGCCGGTTCCGGCCCGGTAACTGCCAGCGTGCCCACCCGGCAATCGTGGACACGACGCGTAACAGCAAACACGTCGTGTCCGTGACACCTTACGAGCGTGCCGCACATCGGTGACGTGTCCGTCACACTTTGTCGTTTGCGTTGGCAGTATTTTGGCCGCATTGTCAATCGTCGCAGCAGCAGCAGCCCTATTCCCCCTCATTCCTTCATTACCCCACCACAACTACCCCAGTCCCCCCGACCGCCCGCCCGCCCGCCTGCCCGCGCTGCTTCACCGCAAATTCTCACTCCGGTTCCACCATTCAGTCTAACTAGAGCGGGAAGGGCGTAGAAGGAAGCGTAGGAATAAAGCCATTGACTGAGTCTAATCTGGCTCAAAATAGGCGCAACAGCCAGAGAACGGACGGCAGTAGAAAGAAGAGGTAGTCAGGGGTAGATGATTGATCAAGCGCAAATTGAAACGCGATCAAACAACCAACCATCTGTTGCAGCCGCGGCGGAAGCAACAACAGCAACATCTGCAAAGTCTGACGGGGTCCAATGGGTTGTTTCTCCATTAGAATCACTTTTCAATAGTGGTGTCGTGTTGCTGCTACTGCTTCAAGAGAAACACCGCTTATCAACCCCGGCTCCTGCATCCCCCGATTGGCTAAATAGAGAACACCTACGTGTGCAAACCTGTTACGTCGACGGACAATCACGGCTGCTAGCACGAACCTTAGTAAGTCAGCCAACTACTGACAACTGACTAGAATTGAGCTCGTGTCGAGCGAGCCGCATGTTGCCTTCGCTCAATCAATCAAACAGCAACAACAACCCCCGTCACAACGTCACCAGCTGCGGACACTGGGGGGAATGGCGGAAGGCAAAGAGTAGTGCGGCTGTTGTCGGCAAAGCCTTGAACGACAACGAAGCTGACGATATGATAAGGCGCGCTGGAGCTGACGGCGGTGGTGGTAACTGTCGTCGTTGTTCGAAGCCAGGAAGTTGATCGGCTGCCCGAGGAACAGAAAAGTCTAAACAGTTTAATACTACAGCAACGACAACAACAACAACAACAACAAAAGGGCAGCAACAACAATCACCCCTACGTTGCTGTTGCATCTTACGATGATGATGATGATGATGATGATGAGGATAATCGTGATAGTAGCGATGCTGATGATGATTTGTGATGGACTAACAGTGCTCAGTTGTATTATATAGAGACAAGTGAATAATCGCTGACTGAGGGACGTCCCTCTATGCACATGTATTGCAAGTACGTTAGATTCTTTCTTCAACAGAGAAATAGACAGATGCAACGTGTTACCCTTGTCCCGATATATATATATATATATATATATATGGGTTGTACTTGTACTATACGCGCCAACGCTAACGTGGCAGCCTATGCTGCCCTCAATGAAGAAGAGCAATAATGACGATGAAACTGTTATGACTTGTGTTAGTTTAATAAATACTATTATTTATGATATGATCGCTATGAATGCAACGAGAAGGTAGTAGTTAAAAACATCATCGAACAAATGATAAACGCGCAACATAACACAACTACTATTGAGTTGTTAGAGTGAGCAAAGTGGACGCGCCTACGCTCGTCGCCTAACATGTCAGATAATTCGAATTGCGATAAGCCTCGTAGCATGCCGAAGCTGGTCGAAATGACACAATCTAGCTCGAACGTTACTAAAAAGTAGCAAAGCAACAAAATAACAATGTTAATAATAATAATTATTATTATAACAACGATGTCAACATCAACAGAAACTCTAAGGCTTGCAGAATAGCTCAAATGCAACCGAAAGGTGGATTAGGATCCAGAAAAAGAGAAAAACGTCAACATTTAAACCGCGCCGAACGCTACAAAATCGCCGAACTCTGTAAGGGTGTTGTCGGCATACTCTACACTACTGTAGTAGTGACGACGGACACTGCAACCTTACCGGCTACCCGCAACACAACAATCAATGCGGGAATAGGAATTTTCCCATTATAGTGACAACCGCTGTGGAAAATGTACAGATATATATCTCATGTCGAGACAGATCGGATTGAAGCGGTGCTGTATATATGAGTACATATATACATACATACATATATATTCATATGTTTAGTACGTTGAAGCTACATGTTGGTCGAACACTTTATTCGACCCGTACTTGTCTGTTCAAATAGAACCACGGCGCAACCATGTTGATAACACATTGTCTATTCTAACTGTTAAGCGGCAGTAGCAGCGGTAGTAACAGTTGTTGTTGTTGCTGTTGATGTTGTAATAATGCTCGGGCCACATAGATGTGCATATGTGCGTGCATATGCAGATCTCCATCGAGAGATGTTCTATATTGTTCCTGCACAAAAAATGTCTGCATATATATATATATATATATATATATATATATATATATATATATATATATATATAATCTATTTAATGTAAACGACTAGGTGGTTATGCACGTAACAAGATGTTGTAATGCATAGATTCCCTGCATTTGCTTTGGCCATCTTAATGAGGAACTTGCTTGTTGCGATTTTTCGTCAGTCAGGCGCAAACGCCTTTCATCAACACGTGTTTGAAATCCAGCCTATACGCAATCTTGTCAATGGCAACTGCAGCAGAGAAGAAAACAGCATTACGTGCCACTAACGTTTCATATCGCAACAAATGTTTCGACTTGCAACCTGTATTTAGGGGTGATTTTAGGAGATGTTGCTGTGGGCTGTGAACAGCAGCACGGTCAGCCAAAATGTCGTAGCAAGCAAGATTGGTAGCAGCTATGGCTTTTTGGCATACTCTGCGATAGCCGCAACGCCTTGGATTGCAATAAATGAGTTGGAGTACAGGCAAACTTAATACTAATTATAATGGTACCTGCTTATGGCTATGATATATATATATATATATATATATATACATATATATATATATATATATATATATATATATATATATATATATATATATATATATATATATATATATTTATACATAACACTATATAACACTACTGCTGCGTATGCCGACACTCAAACGGCTCAAGTAACCAACGGGAGCGGTTCCTTTGATCAACTAGAATTGTGCCAAGCATGATATTGGGTGGGGACAACAGGTGTGTTTTGTAGCTTGTTTGCGGATATTATGATGATTCGCTTGATGATAATAGTAATAAGAATAATAACAATAGCTGTAATGGTGGTGGGTGGTAGTGACAATGCTGAGAATTATTATATTGAAAATAAAAAAGCAATTGCTAGTAGGTAAATGAGTTTCGATGTGTGAATGACGGCAGCCGCTTGACTGCGCACGAAAAAGCTCGAACTTTTCGGCAATTTCCACTCCTGCTATTATTTATTATTTCGAGAGTGGCCGGTTTACAAAACTGGAGGGCGTCGCCGACCACAGCAGCAACAACAACAACAACAACTCATGCAGCAACGGACCCTACAATGACAACAACGAGAGGCCTCATGATGCGTGCTTTCTTCCTCTACGGTGGCTTCGCTGCTCAAGCGTAGTTTTTGCGTAGGCCAGATTTATCTGTGATTAAATGTTTGATTAATTGAAAAATGCCCTTTGATTCATTCATGACCGACTAAGGATTTGAGAGACGCCTCTAAGCTTCTGATATACGTGCGGTACGCGTTCGTGTTAAGGTATGCAGGTAACTAAGCACGCTCGTTCGTGCTGAGTCGTGCAGCTGTTGCATTGTAGGATGGTGTTAAAGTGCAACACGCATTTTGGCGAGCTTCTCAGCAGCAGCAGCAGTAGCAGAAGAGATATAGTATAACAGTCTGTGCGTTTTCAGTAAACGGACATAACAAGTGGGAAATGAGACAGTAGCATATATATATATATATATATATATATATATATATATATATATTTATAACACCGCGTTAATTTCTTCGTAGTGACAGGGGTGACAAACAATTTTCGTCGGGCCATAAAATATGATAATGCACATAAGAATAACTCCTTTCAACATAGTATCATTATACTATATAGTTTTATTTCGCAATAACATTGCATTTCAAGATGGTACATAATTTCAATACAATTCATTCCTTTTATACAATTTAAACACTTCAGCGACCGTCCCACCCGGCGAAAAAGTGCAAAGACCGCCGATGCTTCTGGCAGCTCGCTGCGTGGTATTTAGCGCATATCTGCGAGCAGAACCGGCAACGACATTGATCGTCAACTTGGTGAAATCCTTGGGTCGAACATACCAAGTGATGATAGCCATGCACAATGTATCTTGTGTACACGTGCCGGCTAGTGCATGCCATTCCATCCCAAAGCTCCCTGGCAAGGTACACATCCAATTGCGCTACCTCTGCCGAGGCCTCGGTCACTTTTCCCTGCCACTCCAACAAAAATTGTTGAAGTGGTCCAGTAATAGGTGACCTAAGCCTGACTCTGATTGTTTCCACTGCCGGCCCGCAACCCGCTAGCAGGTACACGAAGCGGCTTTTTGCCGTCCGGGGTAAGCAAAGGACCCGCTTCATATATATTGTGAAGCATCTTTCTAGCTGCGCAAAATTTGCCGCTGAAAGATGGCCCCACACCCTGCCAAGGCTGTAGCTCAACATTGGCACAATCTTAAGCTCATAAAGACGCACGGCCGCACTCAAAGACAGTCGTCGAGGGTCTCTCACCTCTGTGTGAATAGAGGTAATAGCCGCTCGACACCTGTCGCCGATGTGCTGGGTAAAGGTCGTTCCCGTATAGTGTAGCCTCAGACCCAGATACGGGAAAGAGTTGACAAACTCCAGCGGTTGGCCACAACAGGGTATTACGTCTGCTGCGGCCAATCGACCCCCACGGCGAAACTTCATGGCTTTCGTCTTCCGCGCATTTATTTGCAGGCCCTTACGGTGAAGGTAACTTTCGACGTCGCCGACAATTCGACGAATGGCACCGCGGTCCCGGTGGGCCACTACTATGTCATCCGCATACATGACGACGACGGCGTTTCTAAACTCCTCCCGCACATGGCGAGCTAGGTCTGCGATGAGCAAGGAGAATGCAAGGCAACTGAGAGGGTCCCCTTGGGGGGTCCCTACGTTTTGACAGAGCTGCAAGGTGTCTTCGCCCCTTACGTTTACTTCAAGGCGGTCTTCAGCAAAGAAGCTGGAGAGCACTCGTAGGAAAGAACCACCCACCCCAGCGTGTCGAAATGAATCGACTAGTAGGTGACGGGGAGCTTTGTCGAAGGCCTTGACACATTCGATAAAGACGGCGTACAAGTGACCCCCGGGCACAGCCAGCACCCGTTCAACTTCCGACTGGAGTACGTGGATCGCGTCCTGTGTACCTCGACCTTTCCTGAATCCGAATTGCTCCGGAGGTAAGGCCTTCTCCACAGTTGGAAGCGCCCTCGAGATAATCAACTTGGCGAAGATTTTCTTGAGAGTGCGTTCCGACGCGATACCCCGATAGAGATTTGGATCGTCTACGTTGTCACCGTTTTTGCCCTTGAATAGCAGAGTAAGCCTGGCCTCGTGCCAAACCTGGGGTATGTGTCCCCCGCTGAGTATCTGATTAAACAGCTTACACAGCTGCTCCGCTAAAACATCGGACGACTTAGCCCAATGTTCGTAATAGATCCCATCGGGACCACTACTCTTTTTCTTGGGTAACCCGCGCAAGATCTGCACAACTTCCTCCACCGTAAACGGCGAATTCATGTCGTGCTGCTCCAGAGTGAGCGGTTGCTCAATAACTGGGTTAGGCGCGGGGGCGTTTGCATCGAGCAGAAGGGCAGTGAAGTGCTGCCGCAACTGCTCCTTTGTCATGCTGTGCATGCTTCTGTTTTGCCGGCGAACAATGTAGACATGGGGTTCGCGCTCTGCTCTCTCAAGCAAACGAAACTCCTCCTCCTCATCATACCGGCGCTTACTCTCCACAAGCAGTTTCTTGTAGGTTGCTCTATGTCGGCCATAGAGCGCCCTACGATCAGCAACTACCTGGGGGTCGGGGTGTAGAGCCCGTGCTCGGCGCAGGAGCCCCAAGACTTCCCGACGTTTTAAGTAGCAGGCCTGTGTAAACCAGGGCCGCGCCCGTCTTTGTCTGTACTTCTTCTTGACTACAGCCGCCTTGACAGTGGCCTCCAAAGCGTGGTTGTTTTGTTCAATGTCAGAAGTTGATCTCAGCAGCTCTAACTCGCGCGTCAATACACGCAAATCTAGTTGCCTAGACCAGTACGTTATCGGCTGCCGACGTGGGGCGCGTCCTTGTCCAGGCACACACAGAGACGCCAGCACCGGCAGGTGCTTCCGTGCTGGAATATCAAGTACCTCGCATCCTTGAAATTCCGTCGGATGTTGAAGATTGTGAAACAGGAGGTCGATAGTGCTTCTTCCACTTTGGCAAACATACGTGAATTTATCACGCTCATTTGCGCAATGCAGGCCTCTGTTTTCTAGAAGCTTAAGAAGCACATCGCCCTTCCTGTCGGTGGCGCCACTATCAATACGACAGTTGAAGTCGCCGCCGACCAGAGTGGGTAGCTGGAGGTTCAGTCCCGCTAGACCAGCACTGATCGCATCGGCAACGTCAACATCATCGTAATGAGGTGGCAGGTAGAACAATGCGAGGTTGAAACTACCTGAGGTGAGTGTCATACAACACTCACCTCGACACACACATTGCATTCGGGGTGACCCTGCTCGTAAATAGATTGAAAGTCCACCTACTGGTCTTCCCCGCCCTCCGTCTGGAAGACTTGCTAGCAGATGGAAACCTCGCATCTCATCGAAATGCACTTCCTTCCGCATGAAAGTCTCCGTCAAGAGTACAATGTCCACATCATCAAACAAACGCTCTGGTGCTAGCTGTAAAGCCCCAGATAAACCTTCGCAATTCCAAAGCAATAATTTGCAGCTGCGAGCAGCATGCAGCTGCCTTGGCAGAAGGCGTCATTGCTGTCTAGCTGTTAAACCATGCCCATCAGTAAACTCTTCGCATACTCTAGTCTGGACCGGCGGAGCCCCCAGCCAGCGCCGGAAACTCACGCCTTTCGGCCAGAAGGCGCTACTCGAAACTTTACTAAAATCATCATCACCAAAGGCCACGCAGAAGACGGAGTCCGGCCGGGAAACTTTGAGTTTCCAAATAGCACGCACTACAGTATGTCTCCCGGTTAGCCAACCACGCAGCTGTTCTGCCGACGTTTTTCGGCTGAAGCCCTCCAAACGGAAAGCCTTCATAGGCAGCACACGGTTTTCACACAGTGTTAGCTCACCTAAGTCTACGACTGCACTTCCTGCTCGAAGAGGACGGTGCTTCCTTATCGCGCTAGTTTCGCGTTTTTCCACTGTTGTTCGCTTGTGAATTTGGGAGAGATCTCCCTGGCTCGGCCCCAGGCGTCCATCCTGCTTCTCCGGGCTGTTGCTGGCCGATCCGCAACTCTCACTCGCGAGCTTCCTCTTCTTTTTGTTTCGTCTCTCCACCAGCTGGAAGCCTTCGTTGTCCAGCTGACATAAGAATAACAGCTAATAATACTAATAACAATATGAATAATGCTTGAACAAGAAGTATTTGCGGGCGAGACTAAAGTGGCAATCATTGCCAGTTGGGTGGCGGTAGGGAGGGGAGGGGGGAAGGGGGGTAGCGCAGCGAACAGCAGAAGTGGCGGGTGCTGAATCATTCACGCAGCAAACGAGTTATGAGTTCGAATTTTGTTCGTCGTCGTGTAGACAAATAGATAGATCAATCGTTCGATTGATAAATAGATAAATAGCAAAAGAGAGGTAACCATGGTGTTTATGATGATAGTGGTGATGTTTATGATGATGATGATGATGGTGAATATGACGACCCCGGATAACAACGATAGACAGCCCGAAAGCGTCGTTTGTTTAACAACTTTTAGCCAGTTTGTTGTTGTTGTTGTTGTTGCTGTTGTTGTCGTTGTTGTTGTTGTTGTTGTTGTTGTTGTTTGAAGTCTATTATCTAGCCTCTTGATGTGTTGCCGATCTGTTCAATGATGATATTCGAGCGAGAATGATGAATGTCCGTATAGACAGGCGGACAGACAGACAATCGGGACGATCGGATGGACGGGCGATTACGGACTAGCTAGAGATAGGAACAGCGTACAGGTACCCCAGCGGATGCAACAACCTCGTCTGTTTTTCTTTTTTGTTTTTTTGCCGTTCTCGGCTAGGGGTTGCCTCTCGGTATGCTGTGTGCTGCTGCTCACGTTGTGTTTGCTCTCACACCTGTTCGCATTCACTCGCGCAATAGCACTCAGCATGCGTACGCTCAAACGCGACATCGCAAACGCGTTCATTGGGCGCTGACGGGCTGACGCTGTGCAAGCGCAGTCTTCAACTCATCGTTGGCTTCGTCGGCAATTGCCGGTTTGGTTCGTCGTCGGCGGCAGCGGCAGCAGCGGCATTTGTTTTTCTTCTTCTTCTTCTATATAGGCATTCTTTCCCTATATATGTTCATGTTCGTCTTTTTCTTTCTTTTCTTTTTTATATTCGTCGTCGTCGTCTTCCTCTTCGTGTTTTTCATGTTCGTCTTGTCTGTGTTTGCGTTGTTGTTGTTACTGTCGGTGTTGTTGTTGTTGTTGTGACTGTCGGTGCTGTGGCGGTTGTTGTTGTTGTTGTTACTGTTGTCGGTGTTGGTGTTCTCCTCCGCCTTCATGTTCGTCGTCATTTTTTCGTGGGCTTTGCTACCGCTGCCGTCGCCGGCTGTGCTAGTGGGGCTGTTGTTGTTGTTGTTGTTGTTGCTGTTGTTGGTACTGCCGCCGCCGCAGGCTGCCACGACGGCTACTTACAGCCGCTGAACGAATAGATCGTAGTGGCTAAGCGGGAATCTGAGCGCAACAAGGGCGCAAGGGGGGGCGGCCGGCGGGCCGGCCGACCGGCACGAAGGGAGGGGAAGGGAAGAAACGGCGGTCGGGGGAGGGGAGGGGTACTGTTAGAATCGGTGAACGGTGATGCTAGACGAAGAAGTACCGGATCGCCGCCGCCGCCATCATCATCATCATCAGCAGCAGCATCGGCATCATCAACACCATCATCATCATCGACATCATCATCATCATCATCATCATTGCCGTCATCACCATCACCACCATTGCCATCATCATGGCCATGCGGCGGCGGCCGCAGCAGCAGCGACAACGGCATCGACGTGGCTGACGTCGATGGCCAACTGTGGCCAGCTGTGCCTGATAATAGTGCATCATCCCAGACTCCCGATTTTTTCTACTACTACTACTACTACTACTACTACGATGACGGCGGTGGCTGCGGCAGTGGCGGGAGAGCCCGTCTTAGTCGCCGCCACCGCTGTGGTCGCCTCGTACAAACGAACGACGAACACGCCAATGCAGTTGCTGCTGCTGCTGCTCGCTGCTGCCGCCGCGGTTTCTATCGACATATACAAGGCAAGGCAAGGCAAGGCAAGGCAAAACCATTGGCAGCAGCAGCATCACCGTGCTGCACGCTATGATAGCGCTCGCACAGCGCTCGCGGGCTACACACGGCGGCGACACAGCCACGACCGTTAACTACAGCTACTATAACAACAACGACTACAGCGGTTACTATTACTACTTCTATAACAACAACAACTACTACTACTACTACTTCTACAACAACAACAACAACAATAGCAGCAGCAGCAACTAGTGTAACAACTTCAACTACTAGGGAAGGCTGGTGCATGTGGTGCGCGTAGCAACTAGCAGTCGAATCAGTCGATTTTCTAGTGCCACAAGTTGTAACCCATAATAGTTAGTCGCTGCGGCTGCTGCTGCTGCTGCTACTGCTGCAGTAGCAACCATCTACTGCAGTAGCAGCCATTTTGCTGCTCGTATCGGGAAAATAAGCAGACGGATGGACAAAACGACAGACAGATAGACAAACGCACAAGAAAGCCAACGGCCAACCAGGCGCCAGACTAGCAGGTAGGTAAACAGCTCCAACAGCCCCAGCTGCTCCAGCAGCCCCAGCTGCTCCAGCCTGCCCCAGCAGCCCCCGACAGCCCCCGACAGCCCTCGACAGCCCCAGCAGCCCCCGACAGCCTCAACAGCCCCAGCACTAGCAACGTAGCAGTAGCAACAGCGCGATGGCGTCGGCGGATCTAAATGACCCGATTTCGTTCTTGGTCGTTGGCGGCGGCGGCGGCGGCAGCGGTGATGGTGGCAGCGTGAATGCCGTCGAACGTCTCTGCGAGCGAGCCACGGCGCTATCGTAACGGGACTTGGAACTCATGAAGTGCCGATGGTGGGGCTGATAGTGATGATTACGGGTGCCGACGATGATGAAGATGATAATGATAATGTTGATCATGAATGATGACGATGATGATCATGAATGATGACGATGATGATAATGCTTCTGGTGATGATGATACAAATGATGCTAAAGTTGATCGTGATGATCTTCGTGACGTGACGGACCTGCTGCTGCTGCTGATGCCGCTGCTGTCTGCAGTAGCAAACCAAGTAGACAACAAAACTGTGGAAGAATAAGAATAAGGAATTGAAGAACGAGAAGAAAAGATGCGAGAGAAAAAGTATCATTATTTCGCCGTAGTTGTCATCGTTGTCATCGTCATGGTCATGGCATGTAGGTATCATAATCGTACGGTAGGTGGTACGGTGATAAACGGCCTAACATTTCGATTGGGCTTTGCTGTTGCTCCTCCTCTTGTTGTTGTTGTTGTTGTTGCTGTTGTTGTTGTTGTTGATAGGAACATTAATGCTGTGATTATTGCTGTTTTCTTTGCGGCCGTTGTTGCTTGCTTGCCTGTCTGCCTGCATTCAGCCTTCAACCTGCCGCCAATGCTGTTTGAGCAGCGTCAACGCTGCGTCGTCCGACGTGGCCGACCAGCCAGCAGTTAGTCAGCTGCCCGGCTGGCCAGCCAACGTGGCCGCTACACCGGCTACAGCTGGATCGACTTTTGTTAGAGCCGCCGGTGCAACCGGCGGCTGAGTTGAGTCTAAGTCTGGCTGGCTGTCTCTATGTCTATCTATCTGTATGTCCATCTAACTCTCTGTCTATATATATCTCTGTCTATCTGTCTGTCTGTCTGTGGACGCGTGTCTGTTTATGAGTCGCGGCTAGTCTGATCCAGTGCGAACGACGGACTGCTGGGCGGGTCGGGTTGGTTGGTTGCTTGCTACTGACATTCATCGTTTGAATCATCGTAGCTTTGTATCATGGTGGTGGTGGTGGTGGTGGTGATGATGGTGGCGGCTGTGGTTATGGTGATGACGATGCTGTTCCTGTTGATTCCAACTAGGTCCGCCGCCGACGGCACCACGGCCGATGCTGAATTTCGCTTGTCTGGCTGGATCCCCTCCCCAGACAGACACGTAGGCAGACAGACAGACAGACGAACGAACGGGCGGGCATTCAGGCATATACATAGATAGATAGTCTGCAACTGTCTCCTGCCGCCTGCTGTTACTTCTGCAGTTGCTGCCGTTTGTAGTCCTTTAGCTGGTGATGATTCGACTGCTGCTCCGGCTGCTGGCGTGTTCGTTGTCGTCGTCTCCGCCGAAACCCCCACCATCACCCCAACCACCCCCACTAGCAACAGCAGCACCAAGACGATGGCCCTCGGCCCTCCGCAATCCTACAATCCAACAACAACAGTTCACTTCAACGACGCTTAGCAGCCAGCGCTTGCTGTATTGCTTCGTACGGGTAAGACGAGGCAAGCCGTAGGGGGACGGGCGGGAAGGGATGGGGGTTTCGTCGGGGGTACAAGTGAGGGGTAGAAGCCACGATGGACCGGCCGGTCCACCGACCGATCGGGTAGGTACGAAGTCGACAAGAAGAACTCATGTTGGATCAACTGAGGGAGCTCTGCTTTGGGCTGCTGGGGAACTACTGTACCCCCTTTCATCTGGGGAGGCGCGGGGGGTGCAGATCGCCCAACGGAGGTGGAATTTCTTTGAGGGGGTGAGTTGTTTGGGTCCAAGTCCTGGACTGTAGGCTGAAAAACAGTGACGGCGACGACTCCATTGCTGCTGCAGCTACCACCGCCTGCGGCGGCTCGTGTAAGGAGGAAGGTGTGTGTCAGGAAGGTAGGGAAGATTTCGGGGGGAGCAACACGGACGCTAAGAGGGGCTTAATAGCCAACCCCGCAGCAACTGCTGCATCATCGATGATGTTTGGGGCAGCAGCGAGCAAATGCAAACACGCTAAACATTCACCGTTTCGCGGGCCTCCGCCATCACCACCACCACCATAACCCGCTGCTCCACCACAAGCAGCACAAGCAATACCACGATCATCAACATCGTCACCCCCTCATTTTGTGCTGCTGTTGTAGCTGCTGTTTATGTTGTTATTGCTGTCATTGATGTTGTTACTACTGCTGCCGCTGCTGTTGTTGTTGCTGTTGCTGTTTGTCTAGAATACTTCTCGTCCCTGCTTACGGGGGGTTGTCTAAACAACAGCATAACAACCATTCTAAGAAGCCACGGCCAAACTGATTGGCTGACTGACTGAATGAACAAAAATTGCCTACCGTTGTTTCTACTGCTGCTGCTGTAGCAGAATAAGCGACAGCATATCGTCAACAACCTTCTGCACAAGTAGTTGCCAGCCACTCTACTGCGCAAGAAAATGAAGAACAAGTACCACCAACAACAACAACAACAACAACAACAACAACAACAACATAAGCAGCAGCACCAGCGGCAACAAGGATCACGACTGCGGGGCTCACAAAAAAAGCTTCCCACTGACACAGAGTGAAGCAAGGCGGCGGTGGTAGCGGCGGTGGTGGTTGGTGGTCGTCAGCCTTCTGTAAATCGCCCCATCGTATTCTTATTATTAATATTGTTGTTGTAGCTGTAGCTGCGGCTGGAACAGCAACGACAACAGAAGTAGTACGCGGTTGTCGTACGAAACGTTGACGTCATCGCAATTGCGAACGCTAACGTGATTCTTGTTGTCTGTTTTGTTGTTGTTGTGTTGCACACAACCGCACACACACACACACACACACACACAGTATGACTGTACACTCAAATGAGGATGTACGTTGAGCAATCGATCAATCAGTGGGTGGATAGAATGAATGAATTGGGGTGGTTAAAAGGGTGGTTGGACAGGTGGACGGACGGACGAACCGACGAACGGGTGGGTATTCATTTACCCCTGCTGCGCATACAGTGCAGACGTTTATCGCAAAATAACTGTCTGTATAATCGACGTTCGCCATCGTTAACGTCGTTTTGTCGCTCGTTGTGGAGCTCGGGCCGGGTCGGGCCGGGGCGGCTAGTGACGCTATTGGCACTAAAAATGGCGCTCGGCCACGCGACCAACTTGACGCGGTGCCGCCGTCGCGTGCCATTGCCGCCGGCACACTTGTAAAATGGCAACGATGCGCTTTTGGCGCTTCGTCGCGCATAGGCGAGCCATCCTACACAGTTGTACTACAAATATACCGCTTCCTTCTCCTGCCAAGTCATTCCTGCCACTCTCTCAACAAGTCGGAGCCGTCGTGGCAATGGCCGCCGCCGCCGCCGCTGTGAAGCCTCTTCGACGAAAAACGGTACCTTCAAGGCTTCAAGGTTTAACCAGCTAGCTAACTAACACACTGAGTGACCGAGTTAGTCGCTGACAAACAAACTCGTTAATCTATCGTACTACTAGCAGCAGTACAATATTTGGTCAACACGAATCACGACCAGGCGAGCGAGCTGTAGGGCGGGCGGGCGGCAATGCGGGCGTTCGTACCCTAATAGTAGCCGTCCGGGCCAGGCCAAAGGAACCGGGCCGGAACGGAACGGCAGGAGATGTCTTGGTGCTGCTGCTCCTAGCGTTGACATGTGTTGTTTCTACGGGCACACTGCATTGACAGCAATTGACCGCAAATGCCCTGCCTTACAAGTGCCACAATAGTAGTAGTAGTAGTAGTAGTAGTAAGTAGTACGCTGCTGCGACAACTGCATCGAGACAGGACAATATAAATATTTGTGCCCAAATCTAGCAGGCGACGTGTGCTAATAACCTAGTTGTTTTAGTCTGCTGTGCTGTATGGACACACACACACACACACACAGACCACAGGCAGAGAGACACACAGGTTGATGTACAGGTAGACAAAAAAACAGGCAGACAAACAATTAGACAAACCGACATACTTACAAGCAGACAGACAATTAAACACAACGAACAAAAAAGATATTTCAGTGAAGGTTACCTAAAAACGAAGCTGTAGTTCTGATGATCGGGACGAGCGATTGGACGCGATTGCTACTGCGCGCGACATTGGAGCAATTGTCGCGCACGGCACTTCGGCATTACGCATGGTCATGGCCCTGCCGATGGCTCCGAGCAGCACGGACGAGACGTACAGTTCCGAGTGACTCTCCTAGTACAAACCTAGGCAAGGCGGCACACCAAGCGGCTACAATTTAACTGCGGACAACAAGAACAACAACAGCAGCAGCAGCGACAATATTGAAAATAGTGACTGAAATCAGATGAACAGAAGTGTATAATGCCGACAGCAGCAGCAACCGTGTTAGTATTATAATAAAGAACTATACGAAGCTGGTCATTGTTTGAATGATTAGAGTGCACACATATATATATATATATATATATATATATATATCGGTGGTGGCAAACATAACAGCGCAAAAACGCTTGGTTACATATGTACAGAGAGAATAGGCGCCACTGGAGAGCACCATCTAGCTCCATTGGATGTCTATCGTGGCTGACCGAATAAGTTTTGAGCAATAAATCTGTAGTGGTATAACGATACCTATCGTTGTTCTCAGTTTTGCTGTGCGAGTGGCTCAACTATAATTGGCAGCATGATACGCTGTGGCAAACGGAAATGTAATTAAAGCTCTCTCTTCCATTCCTTGCCGCTCTCTTCCTTTTATATATATATATATATATATATATATATATATATATATATATATATATATATATTAGGTAGATATAAGAGGTAGATATGAAAGTAGATACTTTCATCAAACATAAGTATTAGCAAGGATAGACATATTCGCAGAAACTCTGTTGGGAGTTACAGTCATGAGGAGTTGTTTGAACCTTGTCAGTTGTAGCTTCTCACGGGGAAGAGCAAGCAGGTGTGGACGTGACTCACCCAACCATCAATTGTTTGCAAGTTGACCAAGATTGAATTGCCGGAATCTGTCACCGTTTCGGACTACCATTCTAGCGACTTCAGGTCTTGGCCAAATTGAACCTTGTCTCACGACTGCTTTTCTGAAGCTAGAGGGCAAACAGCAAAGATTCCATTGTCAAATATGATCTTGCTATAGCAGTGCTCGCCAAGAGGCGCATAGATATTTTTCTACTTGATGGAAGCCAGGAAGGATGTCCACAAAAAATACTCTTCAGGCGTGACGCATGAAGGTTTTTTGGCTCTGGGCTTGGCGACGGAAAGGAAACATTTCTCGCCGATGATCAGGGTGTAGCATTTTCGGGGAAAACGAGGACGCTTGTTGTCAATATCAATATATTTGTTTTCGCTGTTGTTTTCTAGCGGGCTACCTGTTAACACGTCGTAGTTTGTTCATATAATCTCATTTTAGTTGGAAATATAGCGAAAAGCCTAGCTCCGCTCCCTAGCTATTTCAACGATGGTAATGCGCAATGTGACATTTACTGGTCATTACCGGCGAATTTTCAGGAAGTAACCCCCCGGGCTTTTCCTATTGCTTAGGTTAGTTCCTAGCAATAGGAAAAGCCCGGGTTAGCCCCAAGCAATAGGAAAACCCCGGAGCAACGGAACACTCTTAATTGTGTCCGACCGCCATACTGCTACGGGCGATATCAAAACATGCCCTTCTAAACTAAATGCAAATTAGGCAAGGCAAGGATGCAATAACAGCATGTGAAGTTAATACCAAGGCAAGCAGAAAAAAATAATATAGTAACAAAATCCTCCATTCAAATCGGTTAGGCGGGAACCAATTGTTGGTTGCAATTATGACCTCAATGCCAAACTTGGGCTTATTCCGTCGTCACGTGCCCGAGCTCATCTCGACATACAATTATGACATTTCGACGCCAGAACAAGATTTAAAGCCAACTCAAAGGGCTTGGGGCCAACCTACGAACGACATAAGAAGGTAATAATTGCTCGTGCTTTTGAGTTGTCGTTTACCGTCTGTCTGACAAAGTACGCGACCAATCTGCGACGGTAAGCTGCATGATCGCCAGGGTGCTTCAGATAGAAACACTTGTGTGCGCTCTGTCCTACGAACTACGGCATTTGATTTGGAGGATGCGACTGATATCTGTGATTTATTTGTTTTTTTTTTTTGTCTCGTTCTATCAAGCAGTCGTTTTTTAATCCGCGCTCAAGTTGCACATGTCTTATTTTTCGTTTATCTTCGTTGGTGTTGTTGTTGTCGCTGTTCATATTGCTACCATTGTCGTTTTTTGGTGCTGTTTGATTTCTGTTCATATCGTCGGGGTTGTCTGTTGTTGTTGTCGTCTTCGGTAGGTTTGTTTTTTTTGTTCTTGCGACTACTGGCCTTGCCGTTAATTATTATTATTATTATTATTATTATTATTATTATTATTATTATTATTATTATTATTATTATTGTTATTATCAATGTTGCTGTTGTAAATCCTGTTGTTGTTGTTGTTATTCTTGCTACAGTGACTGTCGATGGCTTGTCCTTGCTGGATCAGCTTCTCGAAGCGTCGCCGACGCGCTGGCTGAAAGCTGTGTAACTCAATCAAGGCCGTTCGCAATTCTGGCCAGTCGACGTGTCGGTGCGTGCCTTGACGTAAACAAGCGGCACCAACAACAATCATAACAACAAGATCCACGACGACGACGACGACCACCACTACCACCGCAACAACAACAAGAACAATAACAACAATAACAGCAACAACAACAACAACAACAGCAACAAAGGCCACAACAGAAACAGCAACAACATACAGAGCCAACGTCGTTTCCCATACGTTTTGTTTCGTGTAGTGTACGTCGATAGTCTGAATGATTGCGCGTGTTTGCTCATTGGCTTGTCTGTGTGCGTGTATGTGCGTGTATGTGTATTTGTACGTGTCTGTTCGTTGGTTTGTTGATTTCGGCGTCTATTTTCTACCTCGCACCGTTACGTGGTGGTCATCATGGCCGACAGAAGTTGCCACCGTGGCGGCCCCGATCATTGGCCGGCGGGATAAAGCGTAACCGCACGACGACGATGCTTACAATGTGGACAGCAACAGCAACAACAACAACAGCAACAGCAGCGCCAGTTGTTACAATAACAACAACAGCAGCAGCAGCAACAACAATAATCTCAACAAGGTAAGGCAGCTGAGTGTCGATTTCGGTTGGCTGGGGGGGGGGGGGGGGGGGGTATGGTGGGGTAACCGAGGCAGAGCAACAAGGTCGCCAGCTCAGCAGTCAGAAACACTGGAGTCCAAGACCCCTCATTGTGCTTCGGTCAGTCGTGTAATTCTAGCACCCTACCACCCCCCCCCCTCTGTCCGCCTCTTCCGCAGCACCGCTTTTGCGCAGCTTATGATGCCTTGATTATTGTAGACGATTAAGGATATGAGCGCGTTTTGTCCGCTCCTGGGCGAACTGGCTCGCTGGCGGTGTTACTGTTGCTCGCGCATCGGTGTGCCGTACATGCACGTAGAATACGTTCATACGCTGTAGCTCAAGAACCACCGCCGCCACCGCCACCACTACCCCGCTCAACAGATAGCGGAACAGAAGCTAATCGAAGCAGAGAAGCGCGGAAAAGTGGCAAGAATTAGGAGAAGAAATCTAGCGATAACGTATATATATATATATAAATGCATGCTTGGGTGGCAAGCAGCTTATCGCATTGTCGAATGTGGCTGGTGAAGATTATCTGAGAGAGAGAGAGAGGGATTCGGTGAAGATCGAAGCAGTAACATATAAAGATAGTTGGCAAGACGGTTATAATGATAATTATGGTATTGGTGATGATGACTCCGATGATGATGATGAAGATGCTGATGATGATTATGATGATGAGGACCACGATGGTGATGACGAAGATGAAAACGTTGATAAACATTAGAATGATGAAGACGGCAATAATGATGATGATGTTGTTGCTGCTGTTGCTGCCAATGATGATGAAGTCGATGATTACGCAATCATCATGCAGGGATTGATTTGCTTCTCCTCTCCGCTCCCTCCCTACCCGTTTGCGTTGGGTGGTGGTGGTGGTGGTGGTGATGGTGGCAGTGGTGGAACATTGGTCGTACATACATTCGAAATCGGCCACTCACGTCAGCAGTTGATTCATAGACAGACGGACATTCCCTACCGCCGCCACCGGTACGGATGAGAAAAACGTGTGCGCTGCCGATGAGAAAAGGAACGTTCACGCTACTTTTGCCACTTACGGCCGCTACGCTACGAGCGGGGGCGCCCTGCCCCTCTGGTGCATTGTCGCCAAACGCCTCTCGCGCCCCCCCCCCCCCCCCGCTACCCCCCCTAGCCAGTAAACCTTGCCAGCCAGTAACACGCCAACACGTCAGGAACAACAATGCGCGCACAACACCAAGAACGACGCCAACACGTCGGTTCGGCGGGCAGCCGCTACATCAATGGCGGTAGCAGCAGACGGAAACCGGCTAGCAATGGTAGAAAGCTGCGGTTGTGGCGGTGGTGGTGGTATTGATGATGGGGGTGGTGGTGATGGTGGTGGGGGTAGCAGTGGGTAAGCAGGCAGACAAACAGGCACGTAGTGAATAAGAATAATAAAGCCTTTTGCCCTCGCTAGTCATAGTTGTTCATCACTGTGAGCTGGCAACCTCGTTATTTCATTTGTTCCTAGATATATATATATATATATATATACATCTATCCATCTATCTATCCATTTATCTAGCTATCCATAAGACATCAGCCAACAAGCTGCATATGCAGTGCCCGTGGCAACAACATCAGCAGCAACAGCAGCAACAACAACATCAGCAGCAGCAGCAACAACAACAACAACAACAACAACATCAGCAGCAACAACATCAGCGACAACATGCGGACGATATATAGTGATTGTGACGCGAGTAATGATGTTCATGTGTATATGTATGTGCATATGAGTATACATGTATGTGTATGTGTGTCTATGCGGGCACATCTGTATAGAGCGACCTAGACAAAGAAAAAAAACCGAATGGAACACGAGGAAACGATACGATGGAAGGCGAAGGAAAGGAAAGGGAGAGAAAGAACGGCCGCGTGTTGTACGCTGTTTCACTCACTACTGACTGGCTTTAATAGCGTCAGTCCCCGCGTACACGGCGGCGACGGCGGCGGCGGGAGTGGTGGTCCTCAGGCAGCGTCAATAGTCAACAACAGACAACTGAATGTCGACAACGAAACAACATCACCATCATCATCATCAGCAGCATCACCAACAAATGCCTCTCTGAACAAGGACAGACGCTTCTGCATACGTTCGTAGCGATGCAGTCGCCGTCGTCGTCGTCGCCGTCGTCGTTGTCGTCGTTGTTGTTGTTGTTGTTGTTGTTGTTGTTGTTGTTGTTGTTGTTGTTGTTGTTGTTGTTGTTGTTGTTGTTGTTGTTGTTGTTGTTGTTGTTGTTGTTGTTGTTGTTGTTGTTGTTGTTGTTGTTGTTGTTGTTGTTGTTGTTGTTGTTGTTGTTGTTGTGTTTGTTGTTGTTGTGTTTGTTGTTGTTGTTGTTCGTAGTCGTTCCGTTGAATACAGCAATAGCAGAAATAGTAGCAGCCGCGGCGGCGGCAGCAGCAGCGAGAGTTTTGTCCTTCCTGAAGACAAACCGACAGACGTTCCGAAAGAACGCAGCGGTTTTCTGCCACATTTGCGGCTACCGTTCGTTGCCACCGCGACGACGACGACGACGACAACAACGACAACAACGACAACAACAAAAATTGACGACAACGATAACAGCGCCGCCGACAACAACGACGACGATGATGACAAGAATGACAAGAATGACACGATCGGCCGGGCCGCTAATAGCGCTGCCGGCGTCACAGCATCGCGCGACCACAAGACGCCATTCACCCGACGATCACTCACGCACACGGCCAAACGGCCAGGGTCGACGAGCGCTCCTAATACCGCTTGACTCACGGTGTTACAACAACAACAACAACAACAACAGTAGCAGCAGCAACAGCAACAACAATAACGACAACAACGACGACGACACATTATCGTATATGACTTAATACCTGCTATTAATGCGGAGATTGCTGTTGTTGTTGTTACTGTCTTTGCTTCTAATGTTCCTGTTGTTGTTTCGCGATTTCTTATTGCGACTGCATCAATAGAAGGAGAAGGTGGAGGAAGCTTATTAAGTAAGGGTTTCGCACAGAGGCGGCGTTACCCCGCTGAATGTCCAGCGATAGTCTCTGGTCCAGGCACTCGACAGCTCTAGTGTCCCTTTTTTTATCTGGAAGGTTTCGGGAATGCATGATGCACATGCGCCACTAGCAGCCTGCATAACTAGTGTAGGACTCGCTCGCCCACTAAACCCGGATTCCTCCCCACTCCTCTAGGCTCGGTACTACTTTGGCATTACTTCGAAGCCGTGGGAGAGGCGTCTCGATTAAGCGGCTTGCCGACACGTTGAATAAGTTTGTGCGTCTTCGGGCCAGATCCCCCCAGTGTCTCGAATGCCAGCGGGCGAAAGTCGTAGGGGCTAGTGAATGCTGGCATACTTTCTGCACTTATTATCTATGTTGTTCTCATTTTTCAGCTTTGCTTATGTTTCTGTGTTTCCTCACATTCACGTTGTTGTTGAATTTGGAGTGTCTACCGTTCGTTTGTATGACTGCCGTTTGAATATCCGATTGTTTAACTGCTTGTGGGCGAGAAGCAGTGTTTTTTTTAAGAGGACTAACTGGAAACCGCGAAACGCACTCACGGTCACCCCTGCAGGATTGTCCTCAACTGCAAGTGTGGGTCGGTAGTGTGGGGCTCCAACCAACTAAAAACCAGTCATGTCCCCTTCCCCCCCCAGCAGGTAAGTGCTGTTAGCATTACTACAAACTACTGAGGGGGGTGTAATAGCCCGGTTTACTGGTCGCGCCGGCCCCCGTAGCCATAGAGGGCGTCGACATGCCCATGCGGTTAATCCGCTTTTTCCCGGTTAAAACACGTTTGATGACGGTCGCGATAGGAGAATAGGACAGTGTGCTCAGGTGTGCCGTTCACCGATTGGCTGCAGTGGAGACATGTTGGATTTACTGCCTTGGAGAAGCAGTGTGGGGAGAGTTGATTTACCCTGACGGCCATGCAGAGGCTTAGATGGGAGCCTGGCTGTTTTAACCCCGAGGACCACCCAACACATCTTTGTCCTTATTATTATTATTACTACTTTAGAATAGATTAGGAGAGTCACTATTATTATTATTATTATTATTATTATTATTATTATTATTTATTACATGTTAAATAATGTTACAATTGTGAGGTCTGAACGTATTATTGCAAATTCTTTAAATAATTATTTCACTCCATGGCGCCTAAAATAGATGCCGCGTTTCCTCTGCAAACGGCCAAAGACAATGCTTGCCTCAAGAATTGACCCTCTCTTTGGTCGCCTGTGACCTCCTGAATTCGCTTACTCAAATCTTTGAGAAATGCTTCGGTTCCCTTGCTGATTGGTCCTAGCGTCTCCATGGCAATAGGCACGAAAGTATATCTTGTTTCCAGTCCAGTGTATTTAACGCGTTTTCTGGCTTCCGCATGCTTTGCCACCCACCCCGGCTCAACTGAGCTGTGGTGTAAATAGGAAGCCGCGGTGGTGCACGACACCGTTGCATCCCAAGCAAGGGACTTCCCATGAGACCATAATGCAATAGTCACCCCATCAGGTCTTTCTTCGCCAGCGGGCACTAAACCTCTCGGTTCAAGTGTAGATGGTATACCGGCTTTCCTAAGAGACCTTATAATGACCTTGTTTAATTCAGCATGTCTGGAGGATCTACCGGCACTCTTCGGGCAACTCAATGGGTGTAGGCCACTGGAATCTACCGTCTCTCCACACAGTTTGCACTGAAACGGCTCGCAGACGGGGGCGCCGATTCTAAGTGCTGACATCATGCGGAAATGGTTGGGATCCAGCATGGTGCCGAGCTGAGGTGAGGGTAAGGCTTTAAGCCAACCCCCACTGAAGTTATCTTGTGCCGCTAAGAATACGGCGCGGTCTCTCTGGGTAACAAGCCCCTCTAAGATCTCCCTGCTCTTTTTTTGCTTTTGAGCTCATCGAGGTTATATTGGCTGGGATATTCTTCCAAAGGCCCCGGGTCCAACATGGTTCTAATGGTATCCCGCGCTTTACTAGTTTCATTTTTTATTTGTGGTCGAACTGCCTCCTCCACTAACGAGGCTGCGACCGGACCAAATCGGATCAGTGAAGCAGCGTAGCAGACAGGAGCTAGGTCAATAGCACTTCGACCACCTTCACGTATTGGGAGACTTGCTCTCTGCCAGGTGTTGTCTTCCAAATTGACGTTTAGGACTTCACTAAGTATATCTCTGCTAACGTCATCATACGCGGTTAATTCTTTAGAGCACACTATAGCAGGGCATGAACGCAGTGTGTAGTTAAACATTGAAGACCCCAGACTATATCTCCAAATGCACAGCGCGGCCTGAGGATGCAAGCGTGTCAGTCGTGGACGAATTTTGGTAAGGGCTTCTTTCTTCCTAGAGAGTGTATGCGAAATTCCATCTTGCTTTACGGGGGCCCCCAGAACTTCTAAGTTGTTTACCTCTACTCGCGTGATGTCAGGAAGTATTTCTGTGATCTCCTGGATTGCTTCCTCTCTCTCCTGAAGCGAGCCCCCGACAGCGGTAATCTCACATTTTGAAGCATTCAGTGCCAGTCCCCCGTCTTCTTCAAACTGCAGCACTCTTCTCAGATCTGTCGCAATGATACTCGCGGGGCCGGCAAGCGTGGCGTCATCTAGATACCACACATTGAAAGGGCTCTGTAGTTGCGATACTAGATCTGATATACCGAGACTAAATAGAGCAGGACCTAGCGGGTCACCCTGTTGAATGCCTGCTTCCGAATGCAATGTTGAAGTTGTGCCCCAGGTTAAGAGTGAAGGATCTCTGTAACTTTGCCAGACCATGGGCAAAAGCTCTGGGCTTTTCTTCATCACTGCATCCAGTATCTTGTCTCTTCTTAGCGTATTAAATGCATTGCAGAAGTCTAGTTTAACCAGAACCTTCACTTGGTCCTCGGTCTTCAAAAGAGCGCGTGTAGCATGCACCAGTGCTTCTGCGCCGCCTCTAACAGCCACTCCAACTTGATGTGGCAGGATCGCTGTCAAAATTGCCTTTTTATTTCTCGCCATTGCTATCTTTGCAGCAATCCTACGCAAAGTCAATCCACAAGCTATGGGCCTTATAGAGTTGTCTTTTTTCTTAAGAGCTGTAAGATTTGCACCATAAAATAGTGGTAGACAAAACTTAGGTAATGTGCCATTTAACACTCTGGCAAGGAATATGCTTAGATCATTTAGCAGGCATTCTGACGAGGGAACAGTTTGATCCAACATATCGCGCAGATGACGTGGTCGCAATCCATCCAGTCCGGCTCCGCTTGCAACAGGGAATGAGCGAATTGCCTCTAAGATCGCCGAATTTTCGACGCTCTCGCAGATTCCAACTGTAGGTTGCTCGAAGGTTTCTAAGCGCTCCTGACAAGCCGCCGGTGGTGGCGGGTGTTTGTTTCTTAATTCGCGCTCTGTGCAAGAATTGCGTGGTGCAAATGTATCTGATGACAGCAGGACCCTAGCGGCAGAGCGTACATCGCCCTCGGCTAATTTTCTTTCAGCCATAGACACGCTCTCCCGGTCTCCAACTGGGCTGTTTATTCTACTACTTGGGGCCTTTCTAACTGTCTGCAGGAGGCCTTTCAAAGTCTTTTGTTCGAGCATTGACGCGTTGTCTTTGATGATTCTGGTTAGTGTGGCTTCATGATTTTTTCTATGTGGTAAGGCCAGCATCAAAGATGGAGCAGACATTAGGCTATTCCAGCTTTGAACACCCAGCTTTGAGTTGAAATTATTCAACGCCTTTGCGAAAGCTACGGCACAGGCTTCTCTCGCTCCCCGGGGTATGACCCTGGCAATTTTGAGATCTCGGCGTGCCTGCGCTAAAGTTTGAACGAGTGTCGCTGGGTTGACTGATGAGGAATCGATAGAAGAAGTATGAAGAGGAGAAGGCGTATTGGATGAGTCAGTCGGTTGTGGTGGAAAGGGTCTTAGATGTTGATTGCGAAGGGATGCCGTGGGGTGTAGACGTGTTATGTGCGCTCGCAAGCTTTGTGAGGTTCTCAAGGCGCGACCGCAGTGTGTGCAGGTATAAGGGGTCTGGGATAGTGGGGAATTCAGTCTAGAGTCTTCATCTGTTACGATTACGTCGGGATGGGACGGTTATTATTATTATTATTATTATTGATGTTGTTATCATGTAGCGACCGTCTCTCTATCAGCTGCTTGCTGCTTCCGAGCTACCGTCGCCGTGTTAATTAATGGAACGTAGTAGCGGAAACTGTAGCGACGGCGGCAATAGTGCCAGTCAATCTAGCAGACGTAATCGTAGGAAAAGAAGGAATAGCGATGCTTTACTAAGAAGCCGGCAGGTGGCGGTACAGTGCGGATAGACAGGCAGACAGACAGACGCAAACCCACATCATCATCATCATTGTTATCATCATAGCAAGGGCGTGCGGTGTAACTGAGCAGCTGATTATCGTTCGATTTCTTTTCAGTGACAGCCGCCAGCGTACGTAGCCATGCCGCCCCTTCTTTGCCCCTGTTGCTGCTGCTCATCGTCGTCGTCGTGGCTGTAGTAATGTTGTTGTTGTTGTTCATGTTGTTGTTGTTGTTGTTGTTGTTTATGTTGTTGTTGTTGTTCATGTTGTTGTTGTTCTTCTCCTTGTTGTTGTTCATGATGTTGCTGTTGTTGTTGTCCTGCTGCTATTGTTGTTGTTGTTGTTCTGCTGCTGCTGCTGCTGCTGTTGTTGTTGTTGCTGTCGCCGTCATCATCGTCGCCAGGAAGACGACACGTTGTTGTCAGGCTGTTGTTGGTCGGAATGTCGCATGCGTCGAAACTGATCCTGCCTTACTTGTCGCCCACTCGAGCAGTGCGCAAAAATAAAGATTAGACAGGATTGCAGTTAACGTGATGGTGTTGTTGGTGGTGACGCAGTGATGGTCGTAATGATGATGATAATGATGCATACCGTGGTCCCATAATCATAAACATGACCTATCTTCCCCGCCCCGGCTAGATTTTGCTAGCTTATTAGTTTACCAGCTGCTCGACGACTACGAAGAGTGATGCCGTCCATTCACTTGCTACGGGTCCCCTCTACTATTCTGCTGATGGTCCATTGACAAGGATGCTGTTCTTATTGTTGGCCATAAAGCAGTTTAAACGCCTTGTATGGCCTGTAACAGCGACGCTTGTTTAGGCTTCCAAAGGATGCAGCCTGTCGGATTTGTCTACAAGTCTCAGAGGACAAATAACCCGTGGCTGAACAAAAGCGGCTTTAGCTATCGCAATGGTATAGCAGCCGCTGCTGTAACTTCAACTTGTGAAACGTATCTCTGCTTTTTAATAATGTAACGCAGTATCCATCACTAGTCTCTTCTATATAGTCTCAAGCCTGACAGAGCCTCCCCATAGAGATCAGGGATTCGATCTGTCAGGTTTACTTCAAGGGGTCTTCGAGTCGCATATCTGCGAGACAACCAGGCTCCGCGAGCGATTTACCCAGATCGGCCCAGACAAGCTCCGATGAACCTAGACTGCTCTTCCTATACGAGAATGTTACTCCTCACACGCCCGAAGAAGACGTCTTAGTCGCAGGCTAATATTCTTCAGCGTGTTTGTTTCAGGGCTTGACCAAATTCGGCCACATCATGTAAGGAATCTGCGCACGCCAGTCTAAAAAGAAACCGCCGGTAAACTGCCTCAGCAGTCGACTTATTGAGCTGTTGCCAATATGAATAACCAACTATTACAAAACTAATTTAAAGACGGGAGCTCAGCCTACGAGCTGGCATAGACCTCAAGAGGTTCATTATTTTCATCATCTCACCCCGGAGGCCAAGAACCAAGCATATCCTCCCGTTATAAACAGTCACCTTGAAACTGCGTGGTGGCCATAGCGGGCCCTACCTCGCAATCTCATCAGGACACCTTGACCATCAGCGAGAGATACGGCTATCGGATGTTTCTTTGCAGATAGATATACCATCATTTTCGCAATTTGTTTCGCCCAGGGCAAATTGTGCTCATACTGAACGTATCTGGGCTTTCACCAAAGGAATGCAGGGCAATGCTTAGTCGAACTCACAAACAGGGAAAAGGAAGGAGTTCCACCCAAGAAAGCAGATCCAATCCTGCGCATGACAACGGTATCGAGATTGATGCATTTGTCGATCCCAACCCATCGTTGTAACAGGCCACAGATTTAAAACTCAGATGTGGAGTGAGGCTCAAGTCCGTTATGGCCTCACCTATGTGTGCCTTCATGCGCTCCAAGCGCGTTTCACTGGACTTTTCAAAGATGCCGGGCACCTCCTGGACGATTTGACTCCAGTCTCGATCAAAGATAGCTAAACCCTTTTTACACGGTAGCGTCGTTACCAATTCTTTTTGTCAATTCCTTATTGTCGGTCTTAGTGCGTCAAAAACAGGCGAGGTGGCCATATTGACTAAGCGAATATAGATTAGAAACTCCTCTGTTCACGCAGTAAAGGGTGGCGAAAGGCTGGTTGCCAGAGGGACGTGCCCAGTCGTTATGTTTTGAATATTCCTACGCGCCAAGCGTACACATTATTGGTGTGTTTCGATCTTGCAACGAATCTAGGCACATACATAAATTAGCTTCTGCAATTGTCTTTTTTATCTGTGCGGAGTAGGCGAGGTCTGTCGTGATTAAGACCCCAGATTCCGCGTCACATTGGCCGCTGGCAGTGTTGACCCATTAGATAGATAATTCAGCTCGGAAGAGCTAAATTTGTACACCTGGTTTTCAAGTACTGGGCATACTCGGCGGCTTCGCCCGCTAACAGAAGAGAAACGCCTTCACGTTGCTAACCCAGATTCACGACCTTGCGAAGTTATGTCGGATTATATGGAATCATTGGTACAAGCTTCTCAACGCGACCTTGGAGAAAATGTGAAGGCATTTTACTTTGTATGGACGACATGAAGCTAGTTATCAGCCTTGATCTAGGAACTACGCTGCCGCGCACCACCACAACAGTACAAAAGAATAACGGTTTTTATTGAACTCTTTGAAGTTGGTGACATTATTATTTTTTAATTATTTTTTCTTATTTTTCGACACATATTGTCATGAGTGGCCAAATGTACGGTCGTAACCAAACGAATCCAAAAAGGGGCTTGGTGGTGAAATGCATGTATGTTGAGGTCTAATTAGCAGGCGTTACGCAGAGTGTGGGAATTTATTTACAAATTTTAGATGTGATTATACGCTTGTTAAATGCCATGATAACGGTTGTTTGGTCAAGCTCAAAATGTTCAGCGAGTTCTATAATGACAATGGCTACATTTTACTGTACTCTTTTAAACATAGAACCACTCCATTCAGCGCAAAAAATAATCTAAACTTTAGTTAAATATTTAGTTAAACGCTATGCAATATCTTCGACCACTGGCATTGCTTACAGAGACACGACTTTCCGGCAAGTTTTAGTACGTGTGACACTTTCTGGCACACGTATACCAAAATAAGGAAAAACTGGTTGTTGGGCCATTACGCACAGAAAGAAGGCGACGAAGTTTAAAGTCGACGTTGCTATCTGATTCGGGGACCTCCGCGTTTTTAAGGCAGAGCTCAAACATTTTCTCGCACGCAGATCTTACTCGGTGAATCCGATAGGCATACAAAACGACTGGATGTTGGAACTGTTGCACACTCGATATGTATGCATGTGTACAAGAATATGTACGCTAAGCCCCTACCTAATATATTAGATATATAAAAATATGAATTATAAAAAAAATATATGTATATTATAACTGAAAATTATGCATTACCAGCGTAGTTTCGTCTGTTCGCTGTTATTGCCTGGTATTGTAATCAAATAAGTTCTGCAGTGACATTTCCGCGCGTGTTTGAAGGCTGTGTGCACAAGTGTAGGTTTGATACATAAGCACAATTTAACGAGGCATATATATACATATATGTATATATATATATATATATATATATATATATATATATATATATATATATCATTTATTTATGTGTATTAAGATATACATTTGTGATGTAAGAACATGTGCACAGCCCGCTCGGGGCTTAACTCAAGGCGTTAGGTCCAGGCTTGGGCTGGTCCACCTAGCCAGGGTGCCTCTCACCGAAGCGGCATTCCCTCTCTGAACATCCAATGACAGACGTTGCAGTAAATATTCGCCCGCCCTCTTGTCTCCTGTAGCCAGCACCAATCTTCTCCCGACATCGTTGAGCAGTTTCTTCGTGAGCAGCCCGGGCCCCCCCAATGTCTCGAACGCAAGGGGTGAGAACAAGTGTGGGTAAGCAATACTTGAATACTTTCTGCACTTGGCTGCTTCCGCTAGGGCTACCGCGTGTCCAGGGCGGGATGCGCCCGTACCGACCATTGAAGGGGCTAAAGAGTCGGTTACGGTCGCATCCCACACCAGCATTTGGCCCCGCTCAAAGGGAGTCAGGGTCATGCCATCAGGTCTCCTTCCATCGTCTCTGACTAAGCCGGGAGGCTCTAAAATGCATGGGTAGCCCGCCGACCGTAGCCCCCTGCTAAATGTTTCATTCAAGGCTGAGTGGCGTGCAATTCTGCCTGAACTCTGCGGACAGGAAAGTCCATGGTGACCTAGGGAGTTGACCTCATCACCGCACCTGCACTGGTGTGGGGAGACTAGGTCTACATATATATATATATATATATATATATATTGCTCTTAGCTGTAATTCTTTGCAAGCTAAAGGATAATAATAATTCCTCTACAGTTGAGTATAATTTTCCATGCGAGCTGGTGTGAGGGAATTTTCTTCAACACGACGCATGCGCACATTCAACGGTGGGAGCCATATTATCACCAGAAACCCCTTCTGCTAAGCTAAGCGAAGAATGCGGCTGGACATGTGTAGAAGCCATTGTGTGCAGATGTCGGTCAAAAAAGGAGCATGAAACAAATGTATTTCATGCTACCGATTTTGTTTAACTCTCACGCTTCGAAATGTTGACGCACGTTATTACTAGGAAAAAAGTAAAGTTTTCGGGCTGATCCTCAGCCAAAATTTAACGTTTACGGGACTGCTTTTCGCATTGCTTCATAGGCGGACCCCCATAAACACAAATTTGCAACGGTGGGGCTCGAACCCCGTAGTTATGTGTCTCCTCCAGTAGCGAGGCGCAGGCGAATGCACCATGCCTCCGGGCTCGACACGTTATTACTACTAATATAGCAAATAGTAATTCCCTTACTACTGATTGATTACTACATTCTCTTGTGTACCTAAATACACATTCCACTCTTTTACATCAGAGACGCTTAGAGCGGCAGCATAAGACCGGACATATATATATATATATATATATATATATATATATATATATTAGTATGACCCTTACTCTAAATCGGAAGCGACCTCCGTAGATGCCAAATCGACCTCCAGCGGGCAACGGTTTATCGGCAAAGGTGAAGTCAAACCTTTTCAAACGCACATGATATCAGTGGTTGTCCGTTCCATGTTATTAGGCAGTATCTTCGCTGCAGAACGCTGGTGATTAGCCATAGTGTCGTTGCGTAAATAGCATGCCATGCGTTTGCGTACACTCTGTAGGCACGCTTGTACGCATGTAGCATTTATAGCAGACGTTTTGCTTTGTAACGACTTCGCGCCGGTCGCTATTCTGGTGAAACGAAGCTTTATTCTCAACGAGTATGATTCGTCAATAGCCGCAAGAGACTACCAGGGATGTTCGTGACGATTGGCAATCCGTTGCATAAGCAAGCCGCAAGCTCTTGCAACACACTGTGTAACCGTTGCTTGATGTCATGATAGCTTATCGTCGCTAATCGCGCTGCGTCTCCGTGTATAGGCAAACGACCTAAACAAACCAAAACTTATTTGTATATTGTACGAAAGATACCATATATATATATATATATATATAGGATCCACTAACATAAGCTCTAACCAGTGCGTAAAGCATTATTTTTTCTGGACGTTTCTTTATCGAGCGTTTCTTTATGCAGCATATATGTATATATATATATATATACGTACCTGATTCTCCGGGAACTTTCTTACACAGAAAAGGGCTTGACACATGCATACACACATACGTATATATATATATATATATATATATATATATATATATATATATATATATATATATACGCATGCGTGTGCTATGTATAGATTTGTATATGCCTTAAGATAGAGAGAGAGAGGGGGTGAACTGTGTGTGTGTTAGAAGGATCAGACTTCGCCGGCGTCGCGTGGAGTGCGAACGGATATCATCGCTGCACTGCTTATAGGTGGTACTGCAGAAATACTCTGTCATCGCCATCTACCGACCGCCATATTATTACTATTCTCGCTATTTTTGTACGACTGGCTGGCTGGCTGACTGGCTGGCAGACTGGCTGGCAGCAGAGGCCGATGTCAACATTATGGCATCTTCTTTACTGACGCCATCGATGACAGAGACCTTCCATTCCGTGTTCCATTGTATGCTAATTTAAGTTAGTCAGTCTGACAGACGACCAGCTTGCTGGCCAGCTTTTCGTGCCCGGTTGTTGTTCGCCGCCCAACGACCAACAAACACCTCGATGCACCCACACAACAACAACAACAGCAAAAATAACAATAACAACGACAACAGTAACAACAACAGTAGCAACAATAACAATACGACAACACAACCGTAGCACGCGGTTGTTGTTGTTGTTGCAGTGGCTGCGTTTGCCGCTGCGGAACGGGGGCGAAGGTAATATTATATTGTCATACGTCTGACACGTCGCTCAATCAATTCGCTGCCGCAACGTCTCCACGGCCGCCTTGGCCGAAGGTACTTAAAACATTTTCATTCATTCGCGACACGGGCGCGAATGAACGGGTTGTAGTTGCGTGCGTCAAAATGAGCTATTTCCTTCTGCTAACGGCTTCTACGCGGCATCCTTTCAATCGTAGTAATCGACGTATCGCACGTGAACGTGTTCAACGTTATATACATACGTATATATATATATATATACATATATATATATATATATATATATATTTATACGTATAAAAAGATTGCGGTGGGTCCATGGACACCGAAATCCATGCGAGAGTCTTTGGGAATCTCCAAACAAACGCATCTTAAGTAGCATTAATACTCACAATATGTCACGCGCCATCCTCGGCGCTAATTGTCTAGGATAGTGTGTGATTTCTGATATGCGGTGAGGACATCCAGGTACTCTGGCCCGCAGCTGCAAATAATATACAATATATGTGTCGTTACCGCCAGTAAAATATACCTCTGTAAGAAGGTAACGCACGTGGAAATAACACTGGGAATCTTAAAGTGTAGCACAGTCTAATGCGCTACAGAGATAAAAGGGAGAGATTTCACTATCGTTGTGATAACTTGTTAATAAACTGATGCTTTTGTTTTGGCGCTGGCTTACTCAACGTGTGGAGCGCGCCGCACACCAGATATGATGACTGTAGTACTGCAGCATAAAAAAAAACTAACACTTTGGACATTTCTCAAAACGCGTTTGAGCCAACAGAAGATGGTTAACCGCTATCCGGGAGTTTGTTTCTTGCACGCCCATATTTGACCGCATAAGAGCGTATATTCATTTGTGCACAAATGGCACTGCATAAGTGGCACTGCTGGTGACAATGGTTGAAGCATAAGTCAGCAGCCATCTTAATATTAGTAGTAGTAGTAGTAGTAATAGTAGTGGTACAAACAGTTTTTTTTTTGTAGTACAAACAGTAAGAACAGTAGAAAACTATGGTCGCAATAGTAGTCGGACGAAAATTGTTTTAGACATAAACATTGTATCCGTTTCCGTTGTCGATGAAGCTTGATGATACAGAAATCTCGGGATACATCCAGTCGGTTCGGCTCAATCGGCTGTCTGGCCAGCCCACTATTCAACACATCGCATAGTGTTGTTATTGTGTCAAGCACAGACACATCTTATCTCTCACACACGAACACGAATACGTGCAGACAAACGCCAACACAGGAGACAGATACAGTCCCCGTCCCGCCTGCTGCTGTGAACCAGCGCCGACTGCCGAGAGGGGTCGTCCCACCCGAGAACTGCCCATCGGCTCTCGGCACCACCAGCAGCGGCTGCAGTGGCGACACTCAGTTCGCACTCGCCAAAACTGTGGCCGACCGACGAGAAAGAAAAGCTACCTACCTACCTACCTACCTACACGACCCGGCCCAGCATTGGGCAACAATTAATGCGCGTGGCCGGGCTGTCCTAGCCAGCCTAGCTAATAGCAGTGCGCATAATAGTAATCATATTAATAAAAATAATTACAGTATCTTGTATATACGTATACATATATTTATATAGTCTAATAGCAATAGTATTCACATCCGACTTTGCATACACATGAACGTGTGTATGTGTGTGCATTGTAGTACTAGGCAATTTGGGCATGCGTAGCGCAAGGGTTCCCCCGTTCGAGTAGTCATCAAGCCAGTTTGCCAGCAGACATTGTACGGCGTAAGCGGTCATTAGTCAATACGCCTGTACACTATTAAGTATATATATATATATATATATATATATATATATATATATATATATATATATATATATATATATATATATATATTTATAGAGTAACTACATTGGCGGGCAGTCAGACTAGAATCTGTATTATATATATATATATATATGCATATTTTATATATCTATATATATATATATATATATATAATACAGATTCTAGTCTGACTGCCCGCCAATGTAGTTACTCTATATATATATATATATATATACTTAATAGTGTACAGGCGTATTGACTAATGACCGCAATACGCCTGTACACTATTAAGTATATAAGTATATATATATATATATATATATATATATAGAGTAACTACATTGGCGGGCAGTCAGACTAGAATCTGTATTATATATATATATATATATATATATATATATGCATATTTTATATATATATATATATATATATAATACAGATTCTAGTCTGACTGCCCGCCAATGTAGTTACTCTATATATATATATATGCATATTTTTCGGCGGTATGTCCAGATTAAGTGCATGAAAAATGACGCGCTGCGGCTGTCGCGCGACACGTCGGCGGTAGTGAACGGCGCCACACAGTCATTTTACATGCACTTAATCTCGACATGCCCTCCGAAAGCTCGTAATTACTCCGCAACCACAGCTCGCAGTGACACATATTTGGTACCAAAATGGTCACCGTTGAATTGCCCATTGGCTGAGCATGTCCGTTTTTAGCGCTGTGAGTGGTTGTAGGGTTATGGTTTGGAAGTATTTGGCGTGAAAGTTAATAAAGAACTTCACTTTTGGCGAATTCTCTTCTAAGCGACCGTGTCGCGTCTTCAGATGGAGCAGAATTTATCACGAACACAAAGGTGTGCTTAGTTTCTGTCTAGGAGGACTGGTTGTCTCGCAACTCTTGTGCTCCTATGTCGGACAAAAACACCATTGTCACAAATTGTAATAATTTCACTCTCACTCCGAAACAAGACGTCTTAGAGACCATTGGAAAAAAAATTTGCTTTAACGAGCTCTACAATTCTCTGCATCGCTTTAAAAACCTTCCTGTCGCACCCTGTATATATATGTGTGTGCGTCGGTGTGCTTAGTTTCTGTATAGGAGGACTGGTTGCCTCGCAATTGCACATTTTGTGCTCCTTTGTCGGGCAAGAACACCAGTGTGACAAATTGTGGTAATTTCACTCTCACTCAGAAACAAGACTTTTCAGAGACCATGTTCCATTAAAAAATGTTTGCTTTAACGAGCTTTACAATTTCTTATATAGCTTCGGAAATATTTATGGGAGACCCTATATATATATATTATTTTTTTCTACTAAACCCAGCTATATTCCCGCGGTGGTTCACTTAATGTCGTTATATTGTTAGATGTTGTCGCCTCTAGCGAAACCTAACAATAAACCCTACTATATTTTTTATGAACCTTCAATCCGCTGCGACATCTGGTGTGCCATATTCTTCTAATGCCGATTGTCATGGCCAATTAAAGTATACTCCGGCCTTCGCCTTGACTAAATTAGAAACCGTAAACACTAATTTTAGAGTGAAGTGTAATTCTTAGCTTGCTGCATTTATTGGTTCTATTGTGCATTTGACTAGCTTTATACTGGACGCATTCCAATTCCTAGTTGATCATAACGCCCACAATGTTGGAAATCGTTGCTCTTTTGCTTTCTGCTGAGCCGCTAAACATGGACTTTCACAGTATTGTCGTATACCTCAATGGTATTAATTAGGACATATTTGTTTACGGAGTATTACGATATTCATGGTATGTGGGTACAATACATGGGCTCGCTCTATTCTGGCAACGCTTGCTCCGTAATCAGAAGAGCGCTCTTCTATAAAGTGCAAAGTCGATTTTTCAAGCCTGGCAAATTGTTTTCTTATTTATCTTAACAGTTAAGACACTGTTACGGTGAGACTACATATCTTAACTGAGGCAATTATATGTAAACTTTTTGCAAGTTTAAACCTCAAGTTTAAAGCTGCCTGCAAAGTCTGAGGGTTTGTCTGTTTTTAGGTCGGGTCCTGTCGACAACCACATAAATCTGAGTAAAGCCAACTTCTTACCCTTACATTTCGCTGTACTTTATTATACTTCTAAGAAGTGTATCAACTAAATTAAATATTTCGTAATAAGTCAGCGCACAAAAATATCTATAAGTTCCCTCTAAGTTGAAACTCAGGTTCAGTTATACATTTAACAATAACGCGACTGGGTATCCATCCTTGCACATTGCTGTACATAGGGCAATTTTTAAACAGTTGCGTTTTCTAGCCAAGGTTCAAGGAGATCCTCAGTTGTTTCACCCCTGTGACGTTTGGGGTTTTTCAGGGTTGTAACGTGTACCCTCTCCTAGGCTACTACTCGATTCGAACTTACGAACGGCATGTTTGACTGGCGTATGTCCAATTTGTTCTTAGCGAAAAATCGCTGAACCTGTAGGACCGCGTTCCCCGATTTTAACATCATGCAACCTGCGTTCCCCCATTTTGACAACAGCAGCCTACGTGACTAGTGTGAGACTCGCAAACCCACTAAACCCAGATATCTCCCCACCCCCCCAGACTCGGTATTACTTTGGCATTCCCCCCCAGACTCGATATTACATTGGCTTCGAAGCCGTGGGAGAGGCGCTTCTGCCGTTCTCCTTTAATCAGCTTTATCATTGACTATCAACCCGCATGTCTACCTGCGGTTGGATAGGGGGACTTTGTAATCCGTCCTGTGAGAGTGCGTCGAGACCATGATGGCCCGGCTTTATGATAGAACAGCGTCTGGACGTGCACACGATACGTCAATTAAGTACACATAGAGCACAGAACAGTCTAACATTGTGCTCAACGTCTTGCACAATGAAGGCTCTCATATTAGAATTTCAAGAAAACGATGTCAACGTCCTCGTGTAGCGGAAGACGTCGATAATTGCTTCATCGTTACGAAATTACTGTGCATTATCATCTTTAAAGTGATGATTGTGCGTTTGACCTCGGGGAACGCAAATGACCTCGGAGTCCCTTAAGATAACCACCATAAAGCCAAACGTGCTATGCGTCTAATATGCAGCAAATTGTTCGTTTATTTTAAATACCCTGAAAATACAGAAGCCAGTGTGTCATAGTACGGCAGGATTATTATAGGAAACAATATGCAGCATTTATTGTTATTATCCCTCAGAACTCCAGCTGTAGTAAAGCCTTAAATAATCGGTTTTCACATAACACTTCAGGATTAGAATATATATATATATATATATATCAATATGGTGAGTCAACTTGGATATAATGCCTTGGTAATACCCCGAGCTGGCCGTGCACATGTCTTTACATCACAAATGTATCTTTTGCTGTACATAAATAAATGATTATATATCACTATATAATGTGCTTACACAGTAGGGCGTGTATGTATGTATGTATGTATATATATATATATATATATATATATATATATATATATATATATATATATATATATATATATATATATATATATAAGCATCCGCGTAGTGCACCGAGCCCTGACCAGTGTCGTGTAAAGAACTATAAATCCCACTTCGATGTGGAAAAATAGTGATCACAATGGTTAAGGAAGTATAGTCTAGTAATATCATTGACATAAATGGTGGTGAACATCGTTGTAAACAAAGCAAGGAAGACTTACGCACCTTAATAAACCACCGCGAAAAGTTTGCTACCCCAGCTCCTGTTCCGCCTATATTTGCGCAGCGTTTATGCTATTACAAGCTACGTACTTTCCTCCATCCGGGCCAGGCTAGTAAGCGCTACTGCATCACAATTGTGAAGAGCCAATATTTTTCAAGGAATCTAAGGCGGATGTTGACTGATTTCTGACTCTGTCGTCGCAGTCCACACCATAATGGGTTGATCATGGGTTATTGTCAAACAACTGAGCAGACCGTTCGTGGTATTTGCCGGTCGAGTGTTGGTTGTTTCTCATCTATCTAGGACTTTCCGCATCCTGAACCGTTGTTTACCAGATCGTCGTTCGCAATCCAAAACATGAACACAATCTAGGAAAGCCATCATCAGCAAGGTAGCGTCGGGATAAGGATCCTACTTGAAGACGGTCGCTTTGAACCGAACAACAATAAGTTTAGGCTAGGCGAAAAAAAAGCCGCGTGAAAAGGTTGTATCAAGGCATATGACAAACCAATTAAATATAAATATATATATATATATATATATATATATATATATATATATATATATATATATATATATATATATATATATATATATATATATATATTTATATTGTGCCATAGTAACATGGTTCTGCAATGGGAGGTTAACTGTAGTCGCATGAACGCTCAATAACAATAATTTTACCTTAAGGCCAATCAAGATAGACTAACGTACACAATAATATAAATGTGGCACGTTGTAATCGAATTATCTATATTACACATTGCACGCGTGGGAAGCTTCAATTTGCTGACAAAACATGGTATAGATCGAGAGAGGGTAGTTCTGTATGACTAGCCAATCAATAATAAGGAGCTCAAGCTGCCATGTCATAATGGCGCAAAGGGTCAACGACCGTGATGCCTCTGTTCAACTATAGCCAGATCCCCACTAAGATAGAGAAAATAGTGTAACATGTTGAAACGTAAAGTTTTTGTATGTCTCATATATATGTCTTCCAATGTATATGAACATTGTGGATATTTGCATCAATAGATATTTGTGTATATATATATATATATATATATATATATATTTATATAGGTATATATATATATATATATATAGGTCAACATTTATTAGGAATACAAATGAAGCGACAATTGTCTTCCGAGAACGTGTGCACTGGGAATATTGCTCTATCTCTATCTATAGATATTTGTAGGCATATGTATTGATGTGTACATATCGTCCTTCAATCGTCCGTCGAAACAGCAGCTCCCGCGAACGAATCGTCGCGGATCGCCAGAAACAACGAGAGCTCCCGTGTATCAACTGTGACCGCTAACAGTGGGGCCAAGAAGAGACTCGAAGAAAAGGCTTAGTAAACTTAATGGTAAGCCCGAGTACTACTAGAGCAGAGCGGGCACCCCGACCAGACGGCGACGATTCCGCGTACTGCACTCAGAACAACTAGTCACAACTGACCATCGTCATTAGCCTTCAGTTCAGCGCCAGCGCCAAGAAAGCGAACGATACAATACTTGCACGCAAAGAAGAATTAAACGTCCATATCTCCCAGTGCAACACGTGCACCGACATAGTTCACAAGAACGCCCACTAGCTCGAAGGGCTCCCAGAGGCAAATGAGGCAATTTTAAAGGTTTTCTCTCGACGAGTCGCAATTTTTTGGAACTAAAATGGGCACTTCGAAAGTGTCGGCCGAAAGAAGCAGGGATAAGCTACTAGATCCTACGGCAACAATGATTACCCAACGAGTCCGCCCAGTCTACAGCCAAAGTTCTATAGAGCGTCCCACCACAGTACTACGTTCAAGTGCAGGGACAACTATTATCACCCGCAAGGGAAAGGCAATGGCAACAAAAGGCGACGCACATCAATACATCCGTCTACCACACAAACCTAAACTTACTTAGAAATTTGAAGGATCTTCTAGATTTAGTCGAACGCCAAAGAACGAACTGCATATAGTTCAAAGGAACTGCGAAAGCTTCAAGAACAATTATAACTTCTTCTATTTCAGCGCTAAATTGGGTAGATATTTTAATAATTCGAGAGGCATGATGCCTCTACGTTCCAAGGATACCAGGTGGCGCACAACCTTGCTACTCAAGCTAACAACATGGGTCGTACCAGTGGAGGAGTGTCAGTATTTTATAGTAGCCGACTTGATGACATGAATGCCAGTGCGGCAGAAAACAATTACGTTGTTAGTGAAGGAGAGAGACTTAACCTGAGCTCCATATACGTTAATAAACAGAATACAGAAACATACAGAATACTCCGAGCTAACAGAGAAACTGTTGAGATGAGTTCAAAAAGTAACGCAAAGTCGGTAAAGCAGAAGATGTGAACACGATGCTTCAGCTGTCTACATATGTGACGATGAAGGAGGAGTAACTATGACTCTCTTACCGGCCTTGGTCCGCTGGGGCGTGACCACCACGCGATGCGGGGACCTTCACGGGCCCACTTGTAAGTTAGTCAGACGGTACAAACTCCCAAAACCGACACTCCCGTGTTTTAACAACTAACCGGGGGGCAAGGCATACGATAGATTTGGGTGTCAACGAATTTATATTGTCATCCTGTCGTGGCCCATTCGAGGGCTGTTAAAGCTACTGCCAATACGGGAGGCTTGTGCTGCATAGAAGAACCCCGGGCTGGACGGTTAATGCCCCGAGTGACACTCGGTGGTACCGTCCGGGACGCCTGCTGCCTTGGCTTAATAGGCAAAATGAGTGAGAAGTGGCCACACGAACGCAGACCACCGGTCGAGAGGACCTTCTGGCCCCGTATTTTACGGGGAACCCCTGCTCTGGAGTGGTCAGACGTCCTTCGGGAGGAATGTATATTCTGGGGTGTAACGCGGAATCGCGAGGTGAACGCGTCTAATCGGTACGGTGGAGTAGTGTGGTACCCCCATTCCGAACCTCGATAGGGGGGAGGGTGGGGGATTTGCCGGCCTGTCAATTCGGGCTGGTGGGCACTCCCGTTCGGGTCCGCGCGTATTAAATCGCGGTTAAAGGGCGGGAGTGTAAGTATTTCTCTCTTTTGTTTGTCTACATATGTGACGATGAAGGCATTCTGCGCCACATTTTCGGAATTGGGCTTTTAAATAGCCAATAACTAACAGCTCAGATATCTCTACATATAGATAACACTTTTCCCATGCGTCACAAGCATTAAGGCTAGCTTGGTAGCTAATCGAAAACAAAAAGGGTGTCGACAGCTATAATGAGCTACTGACCTAAACAGTTTAATCCTGCGCACGGCACGTAGAGCAACGGAGAGAGCGGCGATAGTAGACCACCTTGGAATGCAGCCAGGCCAAAGTCTATCATACAAAGGAGCTCGTCTGCCTAAGGCCTAAGATGAGACCGCTATATTCAGCATCGAGAGCTTTCTTTCGGCAAACACTGCGCTAAGGCCAGCAGCAGAAGGAGTGCCTAGAGAAGACGGGACAGCATCTGTAATGAACAGAACAGCCGCTACCAGTAGCAAGCCGCGGCAGTGACGCCTCACTCGATAGGCCTCTTCAATCGAGGCCTTCATACAGGAAAACTGTCCGCAGAACGAATGCAGCGCATCAGGTCGCTTGTCTCGAAAGGCAAAAGAGTTTGACTGAATTTAGTTCCAGGGGAAGCATTACCAAGAAGAGATACGCGTATAAATTGCTATTGAGTCTTCTGGTCAGCCGTTTACCTGGATTTGTCGAGTACACAAACACTTGCGAGACGGGCAACCGAGGTTTAGAGCTTAGAGCAATTCTCCTTGCACACATTGAACGAACATTAGCGCGAAAAGATTAATTTTAGTACAGTAGCCTGTAAACTCTCGTGCAGTGTCCAGCTCGGGATCAATAGCACGTGCGCTGCACAAGCTAGGCGAGATGAGGGTCCCAGATTGCGTTCTAAAACTCACGAAGGACATATTTCAAGCCAATCAAATAATGTTATAGGACGGGATACTAGTATAGCACCTATATAGCACTTATAGATCAGACATCGAGCTTCACGCCGAGTGACCACCTTAGTCCTCCGTTGTCTGCGCTGCTTATCGTTGATGTGCCAAGCCACATACAGAACCGATATCCGGCTGTAGAGATCATCATGTACGCGGACGATCGAGTACTCTACAGCGGTAGCAGGTTATGCTTGTCCGAGTTTGGGGGAGAGGGGAGGAATACGGATTTAAAGGTTTTGCGAGTCTCCTGCTAGCTGTTGATAGCTGCCAGCGACGTGGGTGCATTATCTATTCTCAAAACATCCCATTAACAGCAAAGTTTTACCTCTAGGAAGCGCTAGCTTTGTTGGCAGCCTATATGAGTAAAGTCGACCTCAAGGTCAATACGTGAAAGACATAAGTCATGCGCTTTAGACTCGTGGGCCAACTAGCACAGAGTGACTCGTTCAGACCATACGGATGGGATCGATTTTTTTAAATATATGTACATACTTAGGAATTACACTAATTCCCTTAGTCAAAATTGGTTTAAAAGGTTGCCTTAGCGACACGTAAGGACATTCATATGTTTTTCATGCAAGGCAGCGCTAGCCCTTTTCGATCTGAAAATAGCACGCATTGCCTTGCACGGCATTTAGCAACTATAGCCGGAGCTAAGTGCCTCACATCTAGCGGTACTTGGTCGCACAAAACCTGCCATCTAGCGGTACTTGGTCGCACAAAACCTGCCCTGGGGCTGACCCCGAGTTTTCACTCAGAGTGGAAGGAAATTAAAATGAGAAATAGATGTTGACAGGCTTGGTGCAAGATATTACGATAGTGAAGTGCTCCGCGATCACCTCACTAAAATGACTAGCACTTACGTCTTAACGGATGCTTGTATTGTATTGTACGTTTGTATTATTTTAATTTGAAGTAAAAAGCATCTCTGTATTCATATGTATATATGGTATGTATAGCTGGTTCAAAGGTCATCAAAATTGGCTCAATCCCTTGTGAACCGCTCGACACCACGATTTACCTGTGAAAAAGAAACAGAGCTAGGGCACCAATTACAGAGTGCCCAAAACCAGCAGATTTCCTCGTATGTGCTGAGGATAAATATATAAATACATTGATGTATAATCTACCAAGAGCTCCCGTTGGAACCCTCTTAAAGGACTTTGTCGTCAGGATCTGCGTTGGTCTTTGCCTTGGAATAGTCCAGCAACATGAGTGCAGCTGCGACAAGAAGGTCTCACCACTAGATCACCATTGCTTATTCTGCATCCGCAACTTAGGCCGTAGGACGAGATACGCTGTTCTGGATGATACCCTGGCCCGTGCTTTAAGGTCTCCTGGCAACCCTTATGTTCTCGAACCTGCAGGTTTCAATACAGACGACTCCCTTCAACCTGACGGATAGGTCTTAACAACCTTTAAGGGTGGTAGGACACTCACATGGGACGCTGCCGTGACTGTCTCTTTAGCACCTTCAATGTTCAGTCACAGCGCTGCCCAGGCTGGTGATGCTGCTTCGCACGCGGAGAGATAAGTATCGAAAGTATGCATTCATCGGATACACTCAAAGGATTTTCCACCTTTTGCTTCGAGACCTTAGAGGACCCAGGCAAAATTACTGAAGGAGTAATTGCTCAGATATGCAAGTGTCTCAGACTAGCTACGGAAGACCCACGCGCTGGTGAATTTCCCGGCAAAGGCTATCTTTGGAGATACGACGCGGCAACGCCACGGCGGTGCTTGATACCTTGTCCAAGTGGTCGACACTGCTGATGCAGTTTATCGTCATGTTCACTGTTTAGATTGATTTGTTTAGACCCCGTTATAAGCTAAATAAAAATGTCTTCTTTATTAATAGTAGCGCAAAGAAAATGTATCAAAAACGGAGCCTTGGGTACCCAAAACACTAAGCTACAAAAACCGATGGAACTGAAATCACTAATTGGGTACCCTGTACGGTAGAAATTCGGGGGGCCAAAAATAGCGATATATTTTTGCCCAGTGCACTCGCAGTCATTAACTTTAAGCAACGTCATGAGTTGCGTCAGCCGTATCCCTATTGCACTGGGTTAATATAATCTAATCAAGATTCTGGTACCTCACTCAGCTTGTTAGATTTAGCTCAGTTAGATGAACAACGCATTCATAATTTTATAGGTATGATCTTTAGGAAGCTCTAGATTTAGAACATTGTGTAGCACTGTTCGAACGGGTGTCATCTTTGCGTTCTTTGTGAACATTTACCGCAACGTGTACGCTCATTTTCCAGTTCTTCACACAAAAAGAGCGTCACTGGGTTCCATTTCCCCAAACGCAGCACTACATTATTTCCCAATCAAACGGACAGAAGACATGCAGTAGTTTAGCAGCGCTTAATATTCACCGCTTGTGGTTTAGTCACGCGCGCGAAAAATCGACAGATGCAGTTGCCTTGTAGATGGGGTGATGATAATTAGAAAAGTGTGATGTTTTTCTTTCTTCGCAGTCAATTTCTGAAGTGATACGCGGCCGCGGGCCCAAGCGTAATTAGTACATACGTTAGACACGTATAATACAACTTATTAGAGGAACGAAGAGGGTGTACACCAAGGCGTTGAATCGTACAGAAGATTTTACTTACGTCGCCCGCTATAATGAGCAGGCTGTTGCCACTCCCTTATCAGAAGATATTTTTTAATGTATAAATAAGATTATATCCATGATCTATAGTGTTAATTAATTAACGCATTATTGTTGGTTTCGTTGGTTCCGCCGAGCTTCTAGCTCACCTTTTTTGTGGCGGCATTAAGCCGACTTCGGCCGAAATTCGGATGAGCGAGGTAATGTTTGAATAACCGCCGAAAAACAGCAAACGAACCGGCGTTTGTTTCCTTTGGCACCTATCTCTTGTTGCCAATTAATTCTCTCAGAGCAAGCCCAGCATTTTGTAACATTTTGTAAATAGTAGTCCCAAACGGCGCTGCAACCATGTGTCATTGGTTATCGATTTTAAGGGGGTGAACATTGATTCATTGCGAGACAATGCAATGAATGCAAAGGGCACTCTAATCGTCACCACTTCTACTGTAGCAGTACTATTTTATTGATCTATGTTAATTTCATTTAAATTCAGTATAATATACCGTTCAAAAGGGTTTCTTCATAATGCTTTATCTTCTTTACGCTTCCGGTGAGATAAGTAGTGCAACGAGTTTTGATCCAGTGCTGTGCATTCCACTGCATGGTACTTCGTGCACCTCTGCAGACAGAAGCGGCAGGTGCACAACTCATTATAATATTACTATTACATAGCAAAACAAAGCAATTTTGGCCGGCATATAGTCACCATTGACTGAATGACTAAACGAAGGCATGAGTTGTGGCATCATGCACATATGCATTCATGTTTTCTCTGTTAGTACGTTCACATTCTTCGGTCGAGCAATGTCCATGGAGAAAAGATGATAAACCATACTGCTGAGGGTCAGCGGTCATGTTACCACAAGGAAGCTACCATTGAGGCAACCCTAGATATCTCGACATGTCCGGTCCTCGGCGCATTGAAAATATGCTTCGACATGATTCAAAGTCCGTGGGGCAGTTAGGAGATTAGGCGTAGAATTAAGCTTGGCTTGTTTATACTTATTCTGTGGGTTTGGTTTTAGGAATGCACAACCAACCATACACAGACTATGGCCAGTGCATACACCACTGGTATCCCTTCCCCGATAAAAAAGAGACATTACAATTCGTAATAAATTGTTGTTACCGTTGTCGCTGTTAGGCCAGTGAACCGAACAACCAGCCGCAGTGCGTCAGCGAGGTGTACTCCTTCGTCGTCGTCGTCCTCGTCGTCGTCGTCATCGTCATCGTCGTTATTTTTTTCTTTATTTCTTATTTTCTTCTTCGCGTGTGCTTCGTGTGCGTTTTCACTCTTCCATCAATCAGCTGCCACGGTAAAATGGCTGCTGCCTGCCTGTTCACAGACTGTGGTATCTGTGGGTAAACGTGGTAAACGATCTCTCTTCGTACCGGTCGGTTCGTCGTAGCGTTCGTGGCCAGTCCGTCGGTCTATCTATTTGTCTATATATCTATCTATCTATATATCTAGCTGTGTATGTATCTATCGGCTTGCCGATCGGTGCTCTGTGTTTCAGTCATTGCCGAGTCACTGTGAGTGGTGGCGATAGTGATGGTGGTGACCGGGCATGGCTTCCGGTCGGGTGCGCGACGACACCGCGAAGATCCGTTGCCACCGCTACTGCCGCCGCCACTGCCGCCGCTGCCATCAACCCATCTTCCCGCGGCCGCTGAAGCCGCTGGCCAGCGCCAACGCTGCCGCGTCATCAGCGTAACATCCCCTCTGTCGAAGCAGGATCAACATTAACATCATTAACATTATCATCATCATCAGCAACATCAACAGCAACAACAGCAGCAGCGGCTTCATCATCAATGTCGTCATCATCATCATCATCACCATTACCGCCATCATCATCATACACACAGGCTTTCTACCTATTACCACTGTTACATTCCTACTACTACTATGACGACGACTGCTACAACAACAACTACTACTGCTAGCTTCTAATACTAGGGCCTATCTATTGGCTGTGTGTAAAATTGAGATCTGATCGCATCCGCAGCTACCGGGGTGTGGACAAGCGGGCAGCCGGGGGAGACGGGGAAGGGGGACGAGGGGGGTCTAAAGGGGCGCGTATGTGGTGGCCGGTTTGCCCTCGGTATGTCTCTTCCGAGTTATGCGTTCGTACGACCATAAGTACGTCACTCGCATTTGTATGGGTGTGTGTGTGTGTGTGAATGCATGGTTGTATTGGTCGTATTGGTGTACGAGCGCGTTTTGCGCCTGTCTGTCTGTCTGGCTGTCGGTATGTCTGGCTAGGGGGGGGGGGGGGGAGTTTGATGTCTGTGGTTCGGTGTGCCAGTGTGAGTGTGTGCGTAATAATGCTTTGACTGGGGCTCGAACGAGGCAGGTATGTGCGAATTCACACGTGTGTTCTGTGTGTGCGTTCGTGCGCGTGTTGTTGTTGTTGTTGCTGTTGTTGTTGTTGTTGCGATTGTTGTTGCGATTGTTGTTTTGGTTGTTGTCAGCCGTGCGGGTAGATCTGGCGTCGGCCGCCGCTCCGGCTGGGGGCGACGTCAACGATTTTGCCTCCTGTTCTCTACCTCACGTTGCTGTTGTAGAAGAGTAAAAAAAACGTCATAGTTGTGTGGTTGGTTGGTTGGTGGTCGGTCGGTGCTAGCAGCTTTGTAGTAGGCGTATTAGTAGAAAATAGTTCAGACCGTAGTATTAGTAGTAGTAGTAGTAGCAGTAGTATTCAAGAAGTCGGTTGCGGTTGATTGTAGTTATAGGAACGACCATGGTAGCTTTTGAATTTCACCTCGGCCAAAGCCACTGACTGCCACGTTGGCTGGCGCGTTCGCCAGCCACGTATCTCGTGTATGCAGACGCAGGCAACGGGAGTTCCCCCTTTTTCTCCACACGTCGAGATGATGTTAACGAAGACGACGACGACGATGATGATGACTGCCATGATGATGATGATGCTGATAACGGTGGTTATTACTCGTAATATTATTAATATTACTATACGTATTATTATGATTATGATCATGTTTTTACCGGGTCATTCCCGGCTCCTTCTCTGCGTACTTTTCTCTTCTCCTTTTTGCCTCTCTCGCTTTCGATTTCTTTGCCTTCTTTCACCTTTTTCCTCAGACTGCTTGTCTGACGAGACGCCGACGGCGGTAAGCGGCCGCGGAATGTTGTTGTTGTTGTTTTTGTTGTTGTTGTTGGCGTTGTCGTCGTCGATAGCGTCGTTTTTGTTTTTGTTGTTTATATTGCTGCCGGCGCTGTCCTTGTTGTTGTTGTCGTCGTAGTCGCTATAGTTGTCATTCTGCTGCTGTTGTTGATGATAATGATGATGTTGTTGTCGTCGTCATCGTCGTCGTCATCATCGTCGTTGCAATGTTTTGGTAGCTGAGGACATCCGAAGGATCAAACTGAGCTGAACGAAGGAGCCAACCAAAGTTGGCGTTTCGCTCTCATGGCGAACGCTGACAACAACAACAACTGCAGCAGCGGCGCCTTCTGGAGCTCTTTCCTTTCCCTTTTCGTCTTTTTTTTTGAACTGACGACAACGGAGCCACACACGGAGGTAGGCAGGGGGAAGCAGGGAAGAAGTCGCCATTATCGTTGTTGCTGTCGTTGCTCTTGTTGTTGTTACTATTTTTGTTGTTGTTGTTATTGTTGTTGTTGTGGAATGACGTCGTGAACCAAATCGGGGCCACCGGAGAAAGTGACTGGCTACACAGCTGACTGATGCGCGTGCCTTTCCCTCCCTCTCATCCTCTCTCCTTGCCTCGTAGCGGCATCGGCGTCGTTTATTTAGCTCGATCGGCGTATAGAGCAGCGCCGTTCATCAGCTGGCCACTCTCACCGTCATCGCAAACTGCGCTGTCTCTCTCTAGCTGTGTGTATTTATAAATACCGATGAACAACATATGCACCACTATATATATATATATATATATATATATATATATAGCTATAGCTGAGCTAATCGTTACCGCAGCTAAATTTGTAGCAAATGTACGAGTCGGCTGCGCAGTGTAATGTAATACGATTACATATATATTTATATGTATTTACTTCCTTGGGACTCAATGAGTGTTTTGATATACACACACGCGTATATATGAAGTACTAATTGCGCCTCAAGAAAAAATTGGATATATATATATATATATATATATATAGCCGCCGACCTTAGTTGCGATCTAACGATTAGCTTAGAGAGTTATGGTTTATATCTATACATATACACATATGCAATTAATTCAGCCACACATTTTCATGTTGTACATATGGGGACACAGTCACTCAGGCCGAGCAGAGTAAGTTATGGAACTTCTCAGAACTATACGCAGAAAAAACGCACTACGACACGAGTTCAGATCTTCGGCGTTTAAAGTGTTAGAGGGCTTAAGGAAACGAAACGTAACCACAGAGGCTCAGAACGGTCAGACGATGATCATTGATTAGGGACTTTCTGCGCCTCACCCCGGCTCTCCATAGATATGAGAAGACGCATTTTGGGCTTGATAAAATTTTTCCGAAGATCAGAAAGGAACATGTGAACAATGGGCAATCTCGAACAGCTGTTTGATCAGTGGTGCGTGGATAAATGGGAAACATACATTTGATTACTAAATATCGTTACATGTTTTTGAGAATCATTGTCTTTGTTCTAGACAAATAATGGACTAAACGTTGTGTTTGTTTATCGTCGCACGGTTCTGTGATATATATATATATATATATATATATATATATATACATATATATATATATATATATATATATATATACAGAAAATCAATAAATGAAAAGCCTTGTACACGCAACTCCATACAAATCGATACGCTGACTCACCTAACTAGCATCGTCTGTTTGTTTAATTGGCAGTCAACAAACCCGCAAGGGCCATAAACAAGTAGGGACGGGGAAGCATCCCGCTTTCACGCATTCGACATTTCTCGCGGATTCGTGTCGAACAGCGGGTGATGTTGCTGCTGCCACGCTCTGTGTCTGGTGATGGGTGGGTGGGTGGTTGAACGAGTAAGTGAGTGAGGCCAACGTTAGGCTTCTTAAACCGCCTACCAGACGGCGCCACCATCCAGACAACGTCATTGTCGTTCAATTTGACTACGCTAGTACGGCGAAGTAAATAGTGGCAAACACATACAGCCGGAAATCACAAATCGAGTTACACCGAAGCCAACGCTACAAAGGCGCTTTAATACGAGGAATAGCCAGATGGCTGGTGCTTCTGCTTGTCTTGCAAGGAGGACCGCAAGTTGGTGGAGTGCAGAGAACTCAATCCGCAGCTTATCGTCCAGCCAATCGCCATGGATACGTATGGATCCATGGGCGGAGAAACGTCAAAATTTGCTGTCAAAGAGCTCGGCAAAAGACTGCACGCAGTCACAAAGGATCCTCGTTCTGGAGAGTTCCTACTGCAGCTCGTATCGATCGAGCTTCAGCGGAGGAAACGGGGCATCAGCCGGAGGGTCCCTTCCCTCCGCCGAAGGGTTTGCTGCTAGCTAGGAGTGCTGATGTTCTAAGTACTATTTTGATTAAATAAAACTGGAAATTATTTCGTTTAAAATAAGAATAGCCATAGTGCAGATATGAATATATATATATATATATATATATATATATATATATATATATATATATATATATATATACCGAGCCTTTGTCTTGCATTCGGGAGGCCTGGGTTCAAGACCCAGACCGGCCACTCTTAGATTGGTTTGCATGGTTTCCAATTTATACAAGGTAAATGCCGGAGTGGATAAAAAAATTAGCCATGACATGAAAAAAAAACCGTACACGGACAAAACCTTACAAACAAATCTTTAAAAAAAAAATATATATATATATAATTATATATATATGTATATATATATATATATATATATACATATATATATATATATATGTATATATATATATATATATATATATATATATATGTATATATATATATATATATATATATGTATATATATATATATATATATATATATATATATATATATATTGTTGTTTTTTGTGCACTTATGCGTTCTACACAATTCTTGATTGGAATAGTGTATGCACTGATGTTTGTGACAGATATACATGTGTGCGTCCAATACTTTTTACAACAGGCACAATCAAAGCAATACTCATCAGAGACAAATGTCAAATTTTATCGTTCACTATTCAATATACCTACTTACCTTCTAAGCTCACACCAATGTTTGCACGGTCTAACACGTGTGTGTGTGTAACCGACTATGCAGTCTCTGACTGAGTAGGTCAGATCTTTCTCTCTTCTGGTTCTTTTTTCGCTCGTCTTTTAGCACGCGCGCCACACGCTCTGATAAATGTCTGCCTTCGAGCAAAAAGCAAACGCTTTCCACTTTGGTTTAAGTTTTGGGAAACTGACGCAGCCTGCAAAAGCTAAGTCGAGTTAATGAAGAAGGCGGCTCCGAAACATTAATTTTGCTTTCGTCAGACTGCTTCGCAGTAATTGCATTCTGAACGGCAGCGTAGCCCGAAACAAAAAAAAAAACAAAAAATGCTATCAAGGTCATATAAGCAAAACGTAGTAGGCCCTGTGTCTATAAATATAAACTCACTGTTTATTTGGTTGGACGGTAGATGTCCTAGCGCCTAACAGTCACACAGAAAAATGAGTCATACAACGTGGGAGAGGCACTGTGTATATAAATAAAGGTATACGTATTTTAGTATATCTATATATAAAAGTAGTCTACTACGTTTTGAAATCCGCTTTTCTGTGGATATCAAGTGCGAAAGCTATTGGCGAGAATGTTGAGAAATTCCTATAAACAGCACCATGTGGAAAGAACACCATCCCTATAAAGAGCGCGGCAGGATAAGCGCAATATAGTAGATGTTCTCAGAAATGTAAATAGTCACTCATTGTAGGATCTACGAACAAGAAGCTTATCAAGAGCACCGTGTTAATAAACTTGCTTAATGGAGTTCAATAATTTTAAATGCCAAACACACCATTGGGGAAACACAGGAAATAAGATAACAAGACAAATAGCTCATCGAGGATGTAGAATATATTTGTGTGTCTATACTTATATATACAAGGTAGCTTTTTAATAGCTATTGTTTGATTTATTGGGTGTGTCATACGGGCTAGCGTTTGGGGAGTAGTTTTTCATAGGTTTTGAGGTTGACATGCACAGAAATTAGATCTCAATGAAACATACGCATCGCATATATAGTAAATAATAATTACGTTTCCTTATATGTTCCACGTGAAATATTTTTACCTATTTTTATCTCATGTTAGATTGCTGGGACTGGTCATCTGCGTCGAGAGTATCACTCCCATCCGGCCATGATCATGATTTACTCAAAGGACTGCCAATTTACTGCGTTGGAATTTTCGTCATGGGCCATAAACCGCTGCTCTTTTGGATGCCGCATTTTGTTCATCATTTAAAGGGCTTTCAGGGCTCGTTTACACGATTGCAACCTCGTATATGTTTGGGACCGTTGACACGATTCAAGCGATGATTCTCAATGCTAATGTAAAACGTTTTCGATATGTTTATGGCGCTTAATGAGCTGTCGATTTGTACATTGCGGTTACGCCTAGACTAAACGTATCACTTACAGTTTAGCGCTTTCGAACGCCACCTGACCCATGGTCATCACTCTGTCTGTTTGTTGACGATCAGATCGAGAACACAAACCTAACCGCCTCCTTGTGGGTCAATATGGAGGGCTTTTCTTCGGTTGTACTTCACTTGAAAAGGTTTGATCCTCTAACCTCACTTCTTGTTGCCATAAACTCCGAACAGAGAGTCAAATTAATAGGCTGAAAACGCTTACTGCTCAACTTCCCGTCTGACGGCCAAACCGGTTTGAAGATTGCGGACCTTCGTCTTGCTACAAACTATTGATATTATGCTATTATGTGAAACGTGGCTTGACCACGTTTGAATTAAGCATTTGTTATATTTAATTTCAAGTTTTTTTTTTGTATTTCGTTACGCCAATGCACTTAAAAAATCGAAGGCCAGTTCGTACACATGGATCCGCCAGACTTCCACTGAAGCCAACAGAGCTGATCTTCTGGCCTGACATTTTTCAACATTATGTTACAACAAATTTTAGCTACATGCCAGACAACATGTTTTAATTTTTTTACAGATCGTTGCGCGTTTTCTGGCGTAACCCATAAAACTTAAATTTAAAAGATGAATCGGAAGAGATGAAATAATCTCGGGCACCTATTACGTTAGTGAGTGTCCCGAGATTGTTTCAGTTGCATTATCATCACTTCTGTTAAAAAGGTCCTAATGAGAATGTGGTAAAGTACCGTTATGAGCACCAATGTTCCAAAACCCTTCGCATTTCCCAAAAAAGTGCCGCCGCTATCTGAGGAAATTCCTTACCTTAAACTACTTCACAGATTGCACGCACCGAGCTGCCACTCAAAATGACCTAAAGAGCTACACGTATGTGTGGAATGCTAATTGGTAGTCACTTTATTGCGTCCATTGTGACGAAAAGAGCAGAGGAGAGCTTTCGACTGGGTGGTCCAATTCTGCCCTCGATTTGCACGGCGGATCGCTTGGTAAGGAGGCACAAAATGAACACAGCATTGACATCTCTTATTGACAAGCTTGCGCCATTCGGAAGCCAGAAACCTAGCCACCTACAATAGACGTCGCACACGCACACGTATGACTAAGGTTAGAAGAACGCATTGCTTTTATTAGTAATGTTTGCGTTACGCCAACCTGAACGCAAATACCAGCTTAGAGATTATACGCAACGTCGTCGCTACTGACATTGCTTGACGTTGAGGTAAGACTTGCCGAAGAATATTTCGTCTCGATGAAACAATTATCTATGTGTAGGTACCAAAAGTCAACTCAAGCCAAGCAACAACAAAATACGACTAGCCTCATACAATGTTTCGTTATCACAAAAAAGCGTCAATTGTCGATAATCAGATCAGATGTGAGGTCCTCTTGTCGGCGGAAACTTTTTACGCACTCTTCACTGTCTATCGTATCGCACGATCTAGTCAAGACGTCCATCAACATCAGCCATCCGCGTTAGACAGCAGCACAATATGCTCGAGCTTCACAAACAACTGGAGTTCTCCGTTTTGCCGGGTCGCCGAGCGGCGTGCCAACATCATGATGGGCCGCCACCGCCACAACCGCTGCTGCCGCTACTGCTGCTCCTGCTGCTTCTGCCGAATTACAGACAACCGCTGACTTTCAATTTTTATGCAAAGTCAACAACAATAGTCGCGCTTAACAGCGTACGTCGACAATAATCGTGCCTAAACGGTCTGTCCTACTGAATGCCGTCGTTTCAAATCAACCAAAAATTCGGCTGTGAATTCGCTGTTGTTGTTGTTGTTGTTGTTGTTGTCGTCATCATCGTCGTCGTCAATCTAGCATGGCCCGTGTTCTCTCCTCGTTCCTCCTCGCGTACGCTCTCGAAGGCGACACTGGAGGACACAAATGACAAGATTGGCTCGCCCCAGAGTCGCTAGATTTAAGGACGATTATGCAAACAATTGCAGATTGACATGTTAGTGGTTGCTATTGTTGTTGCTGGTGTTGTTTTTGCTGCTGCCGCTGCTGCTGCTGCTGCGGCTGCTGTTGTTGCCGTTTTTGTTCTCGGCTTAATCGGTCAACACGGACTTGTTATGTTGCCTTGTAGCCGGTCGACGTCATTTTAAGCGTCTGTGCGATGCGAAGTACTTCCGCGCTTTGAAATTGAAATTTGCACTATTCGTCACTTTCTCCTTTGTGTCACTCGTTGAGGCAACCACTAGCTTATGTATTACGGCGACGAGTAGGACGGCGATCGTGTTGACGCATGTGACGGAATTTTTGCTGCAAGCTGCATCCTCAAACTCCGAAGCAATGACTAACTCTTAACGAATCGCTTGAAGTGTCTCATGCTTGTCTGTTATGAACGTGATGAGATGAACACGCTTTTCTCTCACATTTAAGTATGGCTTTGGCGGCTAGATATAATAGGTGCTTGTTTGAATGCCAAGTATACATCGCTAGACGCTATCCAAATTGTTATGGCTTCACTACGTTTTATTGTAGACAAACCACGTAATATATATATATATATATATATATATATATATATATATATATATATATATATACATATATCAGACCATTCAGGTTCGATTTTAGACCGAACGATAAAGCTAGGCTTTAATTGTTCTTAACTTTTGACTTGTTCCTAGCACATTTAAATCACTGCAGATAGTTGAAAGCATAAAAGCCCCTCTCGCGTGAAAGCAACCCAATTATGAAGACAATTGGACAATTGGCAACACGAAATGAGACAACTTCTGTTGATGTCACTTACGTAAACAACTGATAAGTGTTGCGGAGCGCTTCGTCCGTGTGAGGAACCTTATGTTATTCGGCAGTGTTGGCTGTGTGTACAAGATGGTATGTGCACGAATTGTGCATAGATCAGGTAGAAGTATTGAATGGCAAATTGGCCATGGTCTTGCATACGAAAGATCGTGTATCTAAATCCTTTGACCGGATTCTCTGAAATCAATTGATACTGATCAGGATAAACCAAATGTCGGAATCGGCTGTACTTAGCCACGATCCAAAATCGTTATCTAAAGAGGAGCGCAGATATCTCAATAAAGATATGGTGCAATGCCGTGTCCGTTGTTATGCACAGCGAGGCAGCCGGCTGTATAAATAACAATGACGGCTTTACTGGAACGGTTCCATGGCATGTTGAACGCACGAATCCAAACCGCTTGCCGGTCGCTGAGTCCAAACATCCCGAGTTTGTGCGTGAACGTTATAGGTAGAAAAGTGCAAATATGGGTAGAGGGAAAACAAGCATGAACTGTAATTATTAACTTATAGTATACTTAAATAAAGGAAACATATATACTTAAATATATTATATTTAAATTATTAGTTTATCTATATTGTCTGGCGGTTTATGTAGTATTACCTAATGCAGGATCCCCATATATTGTTATGAAGCAACTGCCTCGCCCACAACCTCCGTGGAGGTGGAGGTACCATAAAAGATCGCAGTTGTCAACAAGGTGAGGTACCTCGGACTCAACCTTGACAGGGGTCTCCGCGGTGTTGAACACGTGCGGCGGGCGCCAGAGAAGGAAGTCAAGAAAGCCAACAACATCGCACGGCTCGTGCCCAACACGGCCTCGACAATCCAACCGTTGTATTGTCCTGTCTGCGGCCGAGTCAGTTGCTCTGTACGGAGCTCCGGCCTGGCCCACCGACACCCTAAAGCTACGCGAGAGCGCCTCAGAGCCAGTCTCCGCACCCTAAGCCCGAACATCAATAACTGGCGGCCCGAACGGGGGCTAAACTTATTTCATTACTCCACCCAGATTTTGACAAGTCACGACGACTTCGAGTCCTACCTGTTCAGGATCGGTAGGGTTCCAGCCCCAACTGCATCGACTACGGCGATAGGTCAGAAAACACTACACAGTACATTGTTCTAAGGTACTCAGCATAGGCATAGCAGCGCGCACCTCTATCTTTTAATTAAGACACCGGTTATTAACTCACATGACACCTGCAAAAAATGAAGGGCACAAACTTGTACTGGAACATCATATCCAAAGTTTTTCAAGCCATACTACAAGAAAGAAATGAGGGCACGCCCCCTTTCCCGTGGGAGTAGTAGTCCCCCACACCCGCTAGCAGTAGTAGATTCTCCTCCCCCCCCCCCCATGACTGCTGATGATTGATGAGATGCGCAAGCAGTTTCCAGTCAGACCGGGGGACGAAGACATTACTGGTTTTTCGTGCGCTAGAGCCTCAGACTATCGGCTTGCGCTTGCAGGGAGCTTCTCCACGTGGTGACCGTGTGCGAAGCGTAATTTCTAGTTAGTTTTCGAAAAAAAAACTACGTAGGCTGTTCAATAAGTAACCAACATTTCGACGAGGTGGCGACAAAATGTTTTTTGTAATATACAAAAAGGGAAGATAATACTCTTTTCACTATTACATATGAAATTTCTGGCAAAATCGACGTTTGGATTACAATTGGCAGACATTTGAGCGGAGCATGTGAGCAGTTGTCTTGATCATGGATAAATACAAATCTTGCACAGTGATGAAGCATCTTTATTTCAGGGAGTTGGTGCCGACCATAGACGAGATCTGAATCCAATACTACACACCCGACTTGACGCGGCAGTCAAACTATTTATTTGGGCCTGCTGAATGTGCGCCTGTTGTGTCGGCGGGAACAATAATGGCCACTGTTTTTAAACTTCCCACGTAGTTGGAACACTGGCTACTTACATAAGGGTCAGGATCAGAAGTATAGAAGAATACGCAGGCGCATATTATTCTATACTTCTGAACTGTTTGCACAAGGAAGTGCCAAAGAAACGGGCTAGATTGGTGCACAAACGTAACCTTTTACAATTGCAACGCTCGGGTCCACACCGCCGCAGTTGCAAAATTGCACGATTAGGATTGCAATCCCATTTACTCTATTCTTCTGATTGGCCTCTCAAGCAGATCTTCTTGAGCAAACCTTAAAATCTGGCTTGGTAGAAAGAAATGTTCGTAAAATAAAAAGGTAATCGCCGCTGTAGATGCGTATTTTTGAAGGCATCAAGACTTCTTACCAAAGGCACCTGTTGAAGCATCGCTGGGCTAGGTGCGTAGAGCTTTGTGGAGACTACGTTGACAAATAAAATGAAAAATCCGGAAATGAGCCAACTTTACTGTTATTTCTGGTTACATGATAAACCACCAAAATTATTTTATGTCGACGAATTTGCATTATGCGGCATGATTTGTACACACGTAAATTTGATGCATGTATATATATATATATATATATATATATATATATATATATATATATATATATATATATATATATATATATATATATATATATATATATATAATCATTTATTTATGTGTATAAGATATACAATTGTGATGTAAGAACATGTGCACAGCCCGCTTGGGGCATAACTCAAAGCATTAGGTCCAGGCTAGGGCTGGTCCACCTAGCCAGGGTACCTCTAATCGAGGCGGCATTCCCTCTTTGAACATTTAATAACAGACGTTGCAGTAAGTATTCGCCCGCCCTCTTGTCTCCTGTAGCGATTACCAATCTTTTTCCGACATCATTAAGCAGTTTCTTCGTGAGCACCCCAGCCCCCCCCCAAGGTCTCAAACGCAAGGGGTGAGAACAAGTGTGGGTAAGAGACGCCTGAATACGTTCTGCACTTGGCTGCTTCCGCTAGGGCTACCGCGTGTCCAGGGCGAACTGCGCCCGCACCGACCATTGAAGGGGCTAAAGAGTCGGTTACGGTTGCATCCCACACCAGCATTTGGCCCTGCTCAAAGGGAGTCAGGGTCATGCCATCAGGTCTCTTTCCATCGTCTCGGACTAAACCAGGGGGCTCCAAGATGCATGGGTACCCTGCCGATCGCAGCGCTCTGCTAAACGTTTCGTTCAAGGCCGAGTGGCGTGCAATTCTGCCTGAACTCTGCGGACAGGAAAGCCCATGGTGTCCTAGGGAGTCGACCTCGTCACCGCATGTGCAGTGGTGTGGGGAGACTAGCTCTGCTCCTAACCTCAAACCGACAAGTATTCGTGTAGACTCATCGTCTAGGAGGGTACCCAGCTGAGGGCTCGGGAGGGCGTGCAGCCATGCACCTGCACCGGGCGAGGAGACTGCATGTAGCCTCGCTTTGCTAGCGGCCGTGGTTGTTCGTTCCCATAGGCCGCTCAAACGACCGTCATTTGCCAGCTCTGACCACGCGCGCTGAAGAGAAGGAGTCTCTGGTTGAGACCCGCAGAATGCAATGGCGTCGTCCTGGATCTGTTCAAGCGTGGCCTTGAAGTTCGCAACCGCCTGGGGGTCCAGAATAGACTCAACGCCACTAGTCGCCGAATGCAGGGAGGCGATGTGTGCTGCGACTGAAAGCGAATTTGCTTCAGGCAAGCCCAGTCCACCCTTGGCTACGGGTAAGAAGGCCTGAACTAGGGAATCGTCTTGCAACTTCAAGTTGAGTATAGATTCCAGCGCACAACACATCTTCGCGTTAATTTCCTCCAAAAGATCCGGGAAGGCTGAAGTATTGACTCCCCTGAACAGGTAGTTTAGCCTCGACGCGGAGAAGCATGAACGCAGAAGGTACAGCCCCCGGTGAGCACCCAGCTGGGGAAGACGGTTAAGACCAATCTCGAGTTTTTCTCTCCCGCGTTCGATAGTCGGTCCAAGTTAGGCGAGAAAACAGGGGTACGCCAAGTAGATCCAGGTTATCGTCTGTTACGCGGCAGCCTGGAAGTAGATTCTGTATTTCGGAGATATCAGCTGTATCTGAGCCGATTATGTGAACCTCACACTTAATTGGGTTCAGCTCCAGACCGCTGCATGCGGCAAAACTAAGTATCTTCTTTAGGTCTTCACAGACCGTACTTATGTTCCCTCCAACGACCCCGTCGTCCAAATACCTCAGGTTGAGTGGACTTTCAAGTGTGTTAACCAGGTCTTTAACGGCAAGACAAAACAGAGGGGGAACAAGGGGATCTCCCTGTTGAATCCCTACAGCCGAAGTGAGCAGTGCCGAGGGCAAGACCAAGTGCGATGAATTACCGTAAGCCAATTTCACCTGATGATAAATGGAAGGGGCCTCATCTCCGACCACCTTTAACAAGTGATCCCTCCTGACGGTGTTAAACGCGTTTTTAAAGTCAAGCTTGACTAGCACAGATGGATCGAGTCGGGAATCAATAAAAGCCCTTGTAGCGTGTATCATTATTTCAACACCCCCCTTGGTGGAGAAACCCAACTGGTGAGGCCCAACCGCCAGGCTAATAACATCTTTAGCGTCCCTCACTGCCAATTTTGCCGCGATCCTGCGTAGTACCGATGCACAAGCAATAGGTCTAAACGAGCCGTCCATCTTCTTTAGTGCGAACAGCCTCGCTCCGAAGATTAGGGGACACCACCCTGGATGCGGAGCTCCCCATCGCAGTAGATCGATTACTTTTGCGAGGGCCTTGCTAAGTCCTTCGGACGAGCAGCCGAGAGTCGGTGAGAGAAGGCCTTGTAGAAGTCGAGGTCTGATAAAATCCAGACCGGCGCCAGAGCTCTTTGAAAATGATCCCACCGCATAGCGAACATCCTTGATTGAAGTAGAAGAAGGTAGAAGTTGTATATATATACAGTATATATATATATATTGGGTTTATCCATAAGTCCGTTTGGAAAGTTGCATGCGCCGTACAGCGCAGCCCCGGGAAAGGATGAAAAGGTTGGGCGAGGGTTGTTTGTTTATATGGCGGTAAGAGCAGACTTGCGCTGTATTATACCGTGGAATTCGTTCGAATATCTTACTCACACTTTTTTCGGCATTTTATGTTATTTTTCTCTGTAAACGGAAGAATGCAACCCAAGTCGTAACTAAGATATGTAAAGTAAATGACCGAGAGGCAGTTACAGATAAGACAGTTCAAAAGTGGTTTGACCTATTTAGGAACGGCGACTTCGACGTTAAAGACCGAGACCGGCCCGGACGACCTTAATTAAGAACAGTGGTCGAACGAAACCCACACCTCTCGCTCTGCGAGGTCGCGGCCATTGTTGGCGCATCATACACATACGTTCAAAGGCACCTTAATGCCGAGGGATTCGTCAGCAAATGGGATGTATGGGTGCCGCACTCACTCAGCAATCGCCAACTGCACAACCGTGTGTTAATTTACGATCAGCTCCTAAACAAGAACGAGGATCGCCCCTTTCTCCGTACCGTGATAACAGGGAATAAGAAGTCGATACTCTATAAGAACGTTGTCCGCAGAAGGGCGTTGCTTAAAAAAGGGACTGAGCCCCAAGCAACTGCCAAGCCCAAACCCCATACAAAAAAAGTGATGTTAAGTGTTTGGTGGGATGCGAAGGGGTGATCTTTTTTGAGCTGTTACAACCAAACGAAACAATCAATACGATAAAATAATGTCAACAACTGGACAATTTGAAGAGGGCAATTTATTAGAGTGCCGAAACTGGCGAACAGACGAGGAGTGACTTTCCACCACGACAACGCAAGACTGCACGCATCTTTGTTCACCACCAAGAAGTGAATGGAATTTAGATGGGATATTTTGCCCCATCCCGCGTGTAGTCCTGTCCTTGCTCCATCGGATTATCGTTTGTTTCGGTCTCTTTAAAATTCCCTTAATGGCAAAGAATTTAATTCTTTGGAGGTGTTAAAACATATATGGACCATTACTTCGGAAGCCTGGACGCCACCTGCTAGAAGAATGGAATCATGAGCTTCCCTAAACGTTGGGCTAAAGTAGTTGAACAGAATAAGAAATATTGCAATAAATAAAAGCTTTCTGTTGTAACGACATGTGTCGTTAAAAATGAGTGAAAAATCCGAACGGACTTGTGGATTAACCTAGTATACCGAGCAAGATGGCTTAGTGGCTTGCATTCGGGAGGCCTGGGTTCGAGACCCAGACCGGCCACTCTTAAATTGGTTTGCATGGTTTCTAATTTAGACAAGGTAAATGCCGGAATGGATTAAACATTAGCCATGACATGAAAAAACCGTACACGGGCCTTACGGAAGAAACGTAAAAAAAAAAATAATAATTATATATATATATATATATATATATATATATATATATATATATATATATATATATATATATATATATATACTGTAATTGCTGAATTTCGGAATCGGCGTTTCTCTATGACCCTGGCTCAAGTCAAGTGTAGGGAACCAGGCGCGCAAAGATCCCATTGACTGTCGAACGCTATAATTCACCCTCGGATGGCGATATAGACGCGCGTAATAGTCGCCAGCCCGTAAAAGCGTATCGGGAATAATAAATGCCTCAATTAACGCCATGGGATAACCCAGTTATAGGCCAGTCAATGGGCTATTGAAATAACGAAACATTTAACGTCGTTTTCCTGCCTAACGCTCTTCCCTCCCTCTGTTTGCTTGGCTACACATGCATCTCTCTCTCTCGCGTCTTTTATAACAATTAGAACTTATTTCTAAACACTCAACTCTTGAACTCATCGTTTAGTTTGGTTTAAAAAAAACATATATATATATGTATATATATATATATATATATATATATATATATATATACATTATGCTTTAGTATTACCACATTATACCATCATAAATGTGAAATGTGGAACACAGTTGTTATTAGCAAACGTCTGGCTGGTGTCAAAGCATTGTGACCCCTGGATATTGGATACATAATTGTTAGTATTCTATGTGGCATGTGTCGGGTGACATATGAGATGTATCTATGTGACGAGATGTGTGCCACAAAACCGGTTGCAAACATCAATATTGGTGTGCTTTTTCCGACTGCCATTTTGAGCAAAGCTATTGTCAGAAGCTGTTTTCTTGCTCTGGTTTTTAACATTTAATAACGATTCACGTTAATTAAACCCACAAGAGAACGAGGTGTTTGGAACGATCTGTCCACGCGTCCAGCTCGTCAATCAACTGACAATGGTCATACGCCGTTTTATTGCCGTTGTTCTTTTCGTAGACTGTGGTTTTCGTTTACTACGTTTTTTTTTGCATTTTAATTGTGCTTGCTGCTGTTGTTGTTGATGCTTCTGTTCTTGTTGTTGTGACTTCTACTACCGCCAGTAGCGCTATGAGTCTTGTCGTTATAACGGTTTCTGCTACTTGTGAATTGCATATCGTTGTTGCCAACGTTTCTATCAGCTAATTTGGTCATACACTCATTACCATTAGTATTTACGGTTTGATCATAATACTAATTATACATCTAGTAGCGTGATTTCCAAATCTCGTTGTTGATCGTGTCTAGTCGTATAAACGATTTTTGTTTTTTTTTTGTCGGTCTTGTCATATCTTTAAAGGTTATATTGTTTTGTCAACTCCACGCTAACTATATAAAACGTTTGCTATAGAGCCGCTGTTGCATTATCTGCTACAAGATTGAACGTGTTCTATTAGCACTGTGGCTGCTGGCTCAACGGACATAATGGATAGCATTGTCCCGTGCTTCAATGGTTACTTTGCACCAAAGCACCAAGATAACTTCTAATATCGCGACAAGTGTACAAAGTCACTACCATCCAGTTGCGCTAGACTTTGTTTACTTCGCTATTTCTAAAAATCGTTTACGTATGAGACGCAGCAGCCTTCGCGAGGCCAATAGATGGCGCCAAAGGGGTCTGTTTTCAGCAAACGACACACGAGCGGACATCAAGACCTTCGTTTCTTATCATTTATGCGTAATATGCGGTATGGCCTTTTGCCGAGACAAGAGACATTATAAGAAGTGCCCTAGTCAGCTTTGCAAAATCTTCACAGGCTTGAGGGGCAGCCTTGACACCGTTAATATATTCACTTATCGATTGCCCATTGATCGATCCTCATTCCGCATCGTCGGTAGACAACGGCTGACTACCAGACGGAAGGACGACCCCGAACGTTCTAAGTGAAAAGGGGCGACCCAGTGGAGCGCTCCACTGGGTCGCCCAATATATATATATTCCGTATAATACATTAGGTATATGTTACACACATCACAATAGACCAGCTAAGCCAATGCGCATCTGCATTATTACATATGTTCCTTAGAGACTAACTAATAAGCCTTCTACAGCAAATTATTAAGATCCAAGAACAACCTCTCGCGAGGTCGATATATAATTCAGGGACAAGGTCAGCTAATGCTTAAATGTGTCAGGGGCAAGCGGTGAACAAATGGCTCGTATGGGATGTAGACCTCAAGATGTAGTATGGGAGGTAGTCCCATACTATAACATTGAGGTTATAGCTTCCACTAATGATGATGCAACAGGTGAGCTATTTAACTCCAAAACGAAGCTTGCTAGAGCAACAGATGTAAAAAATGATATGGTATTTGATACCCAACGTGTCAGAGTTGTTTCTTTCAGGAAACTCTGAAATGAATGGAAAATATCATAATTTGAGGGGGTAAGACATCCCACGCAAGGTCCAGGCACTTATTACAATTCGCCACAGATGTATGCAAGTGGATGTATGCATGGTAGAATGCGATCTCTACGATCATTTAGTTAGAAGCGTTTTGAAAACGGCCTGCTTTAAACAATCGAGCAGCTGGCAGTGCCTATCACTGTAAGTAGTTTCGTTGCTCTGTAGAAGCTCATAGTACACCACGCCTTTTTATTTCCTCTAGACACGCAGGCGAGCTTTCTTCAAGACGGCCATTTTTAAGCTTATGCAGCACCAATATATCACTATGTTTCACGTGTTCATGGCTATTTAGATGCGAGTGAACTGATTAGCGCGATTTACCATCTCGTGCCCGACGACCACAGACGAATCGATTTGTCAACTTATCCGTGGTTGATTGGCCACATCAAATCACCACTCAAGTGATCAAACGATCGCATCACGGTACACTCGCGCACAATGTCAGGCTCGCAAGCATTAGAGACTGGCCAGGTCTATTTGCTATGTGTTGCAGATTTGCAATTCTTCTTGCTGATTTTAATGTGTAAGCTAACGTTCTTACTGCTGGTGGTTTATGACCCTCCCCTTTCTGTGTGCTGGACCGTATGCCTGATCCTGTGTGTGGAGATTTATTTCCTGCGTATGTTAGATTTTGGTCGTCACATTGTCCGAATGCACATTGCAAAAATATGACACACTTAAGTGGCGAGCTTCTTCTGCTCTGTGCTTGCTCACAAGAATTGGTTGCTAAAAAGCCTATATAAAAGTCCAACATTTCCGCACAGAGCTGAAAAGACTCCAAGAAGGATGTAAAAATTAATGAACTTTGAAATCTGGAACAAATAGCAGAACAGATAACGTAAAAAGCTCTATATTGCATTATTCGAGCAATCATCTCTAGGCGAGCTTGAATTAATTACCTGAGAGGTAATGTCGGGAGCAGACGCACACAGGGAAGTGTCTGACCGTGGTTGGAAGAAAAATATGGCCATACCAGTATGCTGAAGTGAGTCATAAAATAAGCTGTGCTTCCAGTTCTGCACGAGGTTCAAGACCCGATGAAACCGCCATATATACCTTATAAGGCTTTACAATAGTTTCTATACGCTACTCGGAATGCTATTACGCGGAATTCTATCTCAATCATTCGTTGTAAATTTCATTAAAAGCTCGAATGTAATCTTACTCAAACAAATTCAATCGTTCACGTATGCTACTAAAACACAAAAGGACGAAACTAAAGTCGCGTTAAGATTTAACAATGCATGTTTGATTTATCGGCTACCAGTCATACATTCGGTCAGCATTCTACCAATTATCTCTTGATTTGCCATGATTTGCGTGGCAAACTTCTAAACGTTGTACATTCATTTGTCAAGCTATTGAAAACCTGATGCGCTAAGTTACTGTGTTCGTTATCAGCCCGCTTCCCAGCAAAATGCAGATTTACTTAGGCGCGATACTATAGCCATGGTTACAGTTTAACATTCAAGCCGTGAATGACGGATGTCTGTGTAGAAGAAAAGTAGCATTCTACTTACGTCAATGCCTTACGCGCAAAACCAAGGTTTAGCTGGATAAATGGTTTACACCGTTTCAGAATGTCTCGCAGCAATAAGAGTCCACGAACAGAAATGTTCGCCAGTTTAATTTTAGTCTAATACAGTTGTTCCTTCCGTCATGTTAAACGCGTACCAACAAAGGCCAATGCTGCCAGCGTTAGTCGCTCGCTTCGCGTGGATAGAGCTGAGACTCGAACACGGATGTTTATTTTAGGAGGTCGGCAGAATAAACTGAACCAAGCGTGTAAACCTTACCCGAAGCCGAAGATAGAGCATGGATTTATTTTTATGCTCTGCTGAAATGCAGCGATTAATCCCCGGTGCGTATATATATATATATATATATATATATATATATATATATATATATACGAGGTGTGTTCAATCGTTATCGCGACTTTTGAATTTTCGCGGGTTACGTATATTCGAATTTCGATTTTTTGTGGCGTTATGTTGGTACTCATGTCTCTCACTTATGCCGACAAGCTCGGCCATTTTGAATGTTCACTTAATTGTTGACAGCTGCTTTGCTTGCACGTGTTTTGGATCGTCTTCGATTTTTACCTATTCAAAAAAATGGATCAAAGAACCTGTATCAAATTTTGTGTGAAAAACGAAATTAAGTGCGCGGATGCATTCCGAATGTTGACTGTGGCATACGGAGAAGCTACCTTGGACCGAAGCAACGTTTATCGGTGGTACAAAATGTTCTCAGAAGGCCGAGAAGATGTGAACGACGAAGAGCGTGCCGGACGCCCGAGCACTTCAACAACAGACGAAAAAATTAATGAAGTGGAGAAAATGGTATTGGCCAATCGTCGAATCACCGTTAGAGAAGTTGCTGAGGACCTAAACATATCGATTGGCTCGTGCCATTCGATTTTTATCAATGATTTGGGCATGAGACGGGTCGCCGCGAAATTCGTACCAAAATTGCTCAATTGCGACCAAGAACAGCATCGCATGAACATTGCTAATGAGATGTTGGACTCTGTCCGCGACGACCCAAATTTGCTCCAGAGGGTCATAACTGGTGACGAATCGTGGGTTTATGGTTATGACGTGGAAACCAAAGCTCAATCATCTCAATGGAAGCTGCCGCACGAACCAAGACCGAAAAAAGCGCGCCAAGTTCGGTCGAATGTGAAAGTTTTGCTGACAGTTTTCTTCGATTGCAGGGGCGTGGTGCATCATGAGTTCTTGCCACAGGGTAGAACGGTCAATAAGGAATATTACCTGCAAGTTATGCGCAATTTGCGCGAAGCAATCCGCCAGAAACGCCTGGATTTGTGGAAGAACAAAAATTGGCTTTTGCACCACGATAACGCCCCTGCTCACACATCGTTGCTTGTGCGCGAGTTTTTGGCCAAAAACAACACACTAATGATGCCGCAGCCACCGTATTCCCCAGATCTGGCCCCCTGTGACTTTTTCTTGTTCCCTAAACTGAAGAGGCCCATGAAAGGACGACGTTACGCTACGCTTGACGAGATAAAGACGGCATCGAAGGAGGAGCTGAACAAGATAAAAAAAAATGGTTTTTTGAAGTGCTTCGAAGATTGGAAAAACCGTTGGCACAAGTGTATAATATCTCATGGGGATTACTTTGAAGGGGACAAAATAGATATTCATGAATAAATGAATAGTTTTTGAAAAAACACAAAAGTCGCGATACGTTTTGAACACCATATGTATATATATATATATATATATATATACACATATATATCATATATATATATATATATATATATATATATATATATATATATATCATATTTAAATGCTATGCGTTTATTACTACCACCTTGTACACAGTCATATAATTACATACATATAAGTGAAGAATTCGTTTCGGCCTGTCCCTTACGAGGCAGAACCTTTGCCATCAAGGTATTTATTTTCTCAAAAGCACCTTGAATTTAGCAAAATTTCTGGCATTTGTGGCAGCTAGTTCACGTAACGGTTACACGTAGCCGTTACGAACCTTGCCAAACAAATACGGGTTTATCCGGCCTTATCACGACCCGTCTTAGATACATTTCGACAAGTCCTTGCCAGCGATAATCAGAAAGAATTCATTCAAGCGTCTTTGTCTGGTGGGAGAGTCACCATTTGTAGAAGCTGGTGTAGACGTGGATACGCCGCATGTCAGCTGCTCGGTCAAACTATGCTGCCAACTCAGGTAAAACCATAAGTAAATTTCTACCATTTCAGACCATGGGTCGATTGAACAGCTTCATTTACAATACATTGTATTGCAAGTGTTTTTGTTAACGGAACTGTGTTTCCACCATGCCTAAGTTCTCGTAAAAATAATAGGTAAAATTAGTGTCATAGTGAACCCATTTACAAAAGTGTTCACACCTTGTTCACACATTGACACCAATTTACACACACCGTTAGCGCCTTTACGAAAAACCGCAAATTTTACCAGCTGTGAATCTCTCGACACACACTACTTTAGACGATTCTGAAGACTACAAACGTTTATTTGCTTTAGAGAAATGTTATTGTTCCGCTCAGAACTGCATTTAGCTATGTGTAAGGTCCTTTTGCAGAAAAAAACCTAAGATATTTTTGCCGCCGTGTGCAAGATCTCAGCGAGATCTAGGACTGCAGTTGTAACCGCAACAAAGCATATACTGCTTCTTAAAGTACCGGAACTCACAGCTTCCAATAACAAAATTGTCTCAATTCTAATTCTCTCTTTCAGGACGCAGCAGGCGTCCCAGTCGGTACCACCGGGTTGCTTAAGCCCAGGGCGTTAACCGACCGGCTCAGGTTCCGTTTGCAGCACACTTCCCCCGTACATTAAGTTAGCCTTAACAGCCCTCGAATGGGCCACGACAATATGACAATAAGTATTCGTTGCAACAGTGCCTATATCGTATGCCTTGCCTCCCGCGCCAACAACAGCGATCTCGGGAATGTTACTATTGGGAGTTTATACAGTCTGACCAACTTTCTATTGGCGCGTGAAGGACCCCGCAGCACGCGTAACTCGCGCGGTAGCAGGGATCAAAGCTGAAAAGAGAGTCATAGTTACTCCCGCAGTCATAGACTTAGGTGCATGAGAACTCCCGGTTCTCGATGGACGCCCAACAAAGCAGTGACGTGGCCGTGTCAACTGTTGAAGTGGTCCCAACCTATGTTGAAGACCTTTCTTTTGGATGGAAAATGCATTTTCGCACGCCCGCCGATATTATGACGAATAGTGTGAAGCTGAAATAGTGTCAATCCAATCCTACTACCAACAACTGTGGTGAATAAATATGATGTGTGTATAGTGTGAAGCAAAACGCAGGGGGAGAAAGTAAATGACTCACTCTAATCCTATCATACTACGCACTGAGAACCACTACCCCCAGAACTTCCTCCTCGTTTGGAATTTGAATGAACCATTACTTCGAGACCAGGAGGGAGCCTCAAACTTCATTCCTCTGTTTAGTCTGTAGGTGCGTCCCGAGCACGTAAATCCTACTGGGTTGAAGCAGGGGGGCTTCCGGAAGACAAATGGCGCCCGGCGATTTTTTTCAGCCGGATCTTATCGCGTATGAGCCTATAATGCTCGTGACCTGATATTCGGCATCTGAATAATGGTATTACAAAACCAAAATAAAAACAAATATGAATAATAATTTAGAATTTAAAAACGACCTCCTTAAAAATAATTTTAGGAGATATCATCGCGGTGAATACAGATGAAATGCATAAAATAATGCGGAATATATATGATAATTGTTACAAAGTAGTTAAGGATGTAATACGAGAAGAAAGGGGTAGTGGGATAAGGACATGGATAAGGTAATATTGAAAGAAAGAAATGAAGCAAGAAGCGCGAAAGAGTTGCAGCTAAAGATCCAGAAAAGGGAGAAATACTGGCACAAATATACACAGGCAAACGCAAATGTTTAGCATTTGGTGCAAGAAGAAATAATATGGCAGGAGAAACAGGACTTTATTAGTATATTGGGGGTTCCAAGGGGAGAATTGTGAGTGAGACGATTCTGAGTGAAAGGAAGTAGAAGATGAATACGGATATAATCACAAAAGTAGATGAAATAAAACCAGTTATTAGACAAATTACAGGGAAGTTGGTATGCGGGCTAGAAGGAATAACATTGGGGGCAGTAAAATAAAGAATTTGGAAACAGTAAAGGCCATAAGAGTAAAAATAAAGTGGGAAAAGTAGGTGGAATTTGCGGCAAAACAAATATGACTCAGTAGTAAAGAATGGACAGTCACTGCTTAATCCAGTGGGTGAATTAAAATAGGGTATAGTCAGCATACATACAGAAGTGGCGGGTCTTATAAAGAAAACTAGTTTGAGTATGTAGGAATATGAAATCGGAATAGGGTAAAGTAGAATTATTCTACGATAACAGAAATGGCAGCGGGCTGTTAGCGGATGCAAGAGCAGGTATGTTAAACACAAGGCAGTTAAAACAACGGATTTCGTCGGATATGCAGGAAGAAAGAGAAATCAGTAGATCATTTGGCTAGGGAGCGTGAACGATTAGGCAAAGCTAGGGCTATAGAATTAGCGGAAGTGTTATGATTAGGCAAAGGTGCAGAAGAGCAACAGGTTGAAATTACGAGGCAGAGGCTTTCCCGATAGAAGATGCTCAGCACATAGGCGAGAAAGCCGTAAGAGGTAATTATTGGCTGTAGCGTTATGCTTCTTGCGTTATGCTTCTGATATAAAAACAAGTGATATATGTACACACACTTAATAAGCGAATAAAACTCATATTGTGCAAATAACAAGCCTTCGTTTATTAAGGAGCTCGTTAAAGAGATCTTATTCAAGGGAAGCAACTGTTTGGCCTTCTCGGTTCATTTAAAGGATTTGTACTTGAAGTTGGGCCTCGCATTGGAGCCTATACTTAACCTGCAATTGCAAGACGACTTTCTAGTTCAGGCCTTCTAACCGGTAGCCAGAGATGGACTGGGCCTCCCTGAAGCAGTTTCCTGTCAGTCGCAGCACACATTGCCGCCTTGCATTCGGTGACGAGTGGCGCCTCTTAACTCCCGGGGCGGTCGCGACCTTCAGGTCTATGCTGAAGTGGACTCAGTTGCATTGCTTATGGCATTCTGTGAGGATCTCCTGGAGACCACTTCTTTTTAACGCGTGACGTCGGGAACAAACAACGTTCGATATAGCCTATGGGATCAAAACAACTCCGACCGCTGACACAGCGAGGTTTCAAGCAGTTTTCTCGCCGGGTGCATGTGTATGGCTGTACACCCTCCCGAGCTCTCAGCTGTGTACTCTTCTGGACGACAAGTCTACACGAATATTTATCGGGTTGACGTTGGGAGCTAGGCTAGACTATCCTCACCGGCGCAGATGCGGTGACGAAGTCGACTCCCTAGATCGTCATGAGAGCGTCTTGCGTTCGAGACTTTGGGAGGAGGAGGGGGCTAGATTGTTTGGGAAGAAATTGCTCAGCGATGGAGGATTGGCGTTTGTACCAGAAATTGAGAGGTTGAACGAGTGTTTACTGCAAATGAAATGCCGCCTTAGTGAGAGAACCCTGGCTAAGTAAGCTAGTTCAGGCCTGGACCTAATACCGAGCAGACTTGTGCAGTGCACATGTTTGTATACCACACATTTATACGTTGCTACACGAGAGTAAATATATATATATATATATATATATATCTATATATATATATTCGTCCAGAGGGTTTTTCCAAGCGCAAAAAAGAAGGTCTCAACTGCGCCTAAGCGAATAAGCGTAATCACAAGCGTTATTACACACCCTTTTTAAAAAGTCGCCATAATATTGCCGAAGACGAGAGCAACAAGAACAGTACTATTCCTCGGGTTGCGCAGCTACTGTATATAAGCTATCCACTAGACATGATGGCCGCAGGACTGACGTTTTTCGCTGCCGGCTCTTCCAGACACAGGCAGTCGATCATTTGTACATGCACAATGAGTTATTTAATGTGCTGCTGGTTCTTTTCCATTGGATATATACCAATCCTCATTTTCTTCGTTCTCTCATATATATATATATATATATATATATATACAGGGTCATTCAGAGAGTATTGTACTTCTTCCGAGGTTTGATAGAACTCGGCAAGAAAATAAGTTTTCCCTATGGAGGGAAGACGCGGAAACGTCTTGTTTAAGAGAGGGTGAAATTTATAAAAGTAGTTTTTCTGCCATTTTGCTCCAACATAGTTGTGCGAATTCTACGTTTGCGGGAGAACCAGTCAATGCATGAAGGAACCGATTACACCGGCGTGTTCGGAGGAAAATTTAGGAAGACACTTCACTAGCTTGCGTAGCAAAAAGCGAATACCCAGATTAAGGAAAGTCATGAAATGTCGATACTTTACGTTAACGCCTTTTCATGAATAAAATTTTTCCATTGCAACCAAAAATGTACGTCCAAAAGACCACTCTCACGCAATAGCAAATTTAATGCCCATCATTTTTTGAGGGGCGGAAACGTCTCGGCAAATTTTTACGGTTCTGAACGTGAAAACTTGCACGTAAAACATAACAACTATGATTTTCGAAAACGCTTAGCACGAATGATGGGCATTAAATTTGCTATTGCGTAAGAGTGGTCTTTTGGACGTACCTTTTTGGTCGCAATGGAAAAATTTTACGATTTTTCATGAAAAGGCGTTAATGTAAAATATCGACATTTCATGACTTTCCTTAATCTGAGTATTTGCTTTTTGCTACGCAAGCCAGTGTATTCCGTTGTGCAGAATTTTCCTTTGAACACGCCGGTATAATCGGTTCCTTCATGAGTTGACTGGTTCTCCCGCAAACAGAGAATTCGCACAACTATGTACGAGAAAAATGGCAGAAAACTACTTTTATAAACTTCACTCTCTCTCCTAAACAAGACGTTTCTGCGTCTTCCCTCCATATGGAAAACGTATTTTCTTGCCGAGTTCTATCAAACCACGAAGGAAGTACAATACTCTCTGAATGACCCTGTATATATAGTGAGTGCACATGTTAACCTGCTCACTAATACCAAATGTTTGTTTCTGTACTTTCCCGTTGCTGTGGGTTTTTCTAGTTAAAATCTCAATTTGTCAACAAGCATTTGTGATTGAATCTTCGTTAATCGTATGACTCGTGACGAATTTGATGTCAGGTTGCGGCAAATATCATGGACGAAGGAAACTCATTGTCGTTCAGTCAACGATAATGCAAAGACAATCCACATCACCCACAACGACGCAAATAGGTCTGTTCCGGTCTAGATAATATTGTGTTCTTCGGACCAAAAACGAAGCCATAATTGGCTGCACTTTATGCCGACATGTGCATATATGCACGTTATATATATATATATATATATATATATATATATATATATATATATATATATATATATATATACATATAGTATATATATATATATATATATATATATACAGATATACATATAGTATAAGTGTGGATGCTCAATTTCACATGGATAATCAAGAGAAGTCGAGACGGAGAGAGAGAGACTAAGCAAGCGGAAAACGATGAAAATATAATTACACACAAATGATACTTGTACAGCCGTACGCTGATCTGTCGAGCATCACATGTGCTACAAGACACAACCACAACAACAACAACAACGACGACGACGATAACGACGACGACGACGACGACGACAATTTCCTCTGCTAGCAGACTACGATTATACAGTGCAGTAATGAGGGGCACCTCGTTGGTCCGCCCTTTGTCGGCGTTTCGTTAGTGTCAAGGTTACGCTGGCCGCAGCAAGACCGCGTGTTTAGCGGCGTGATGGCCGTCGCCTCATTTGTGTACCGGTCTGCAAGCGATGAAATCGGCGCCGGGGGGGGTTGGGAAGGGGGGGGGGGGAAGCACTTCCTACGCACACTGTGACCAAGCCGTCAGTCATGTATCCATCCCACTTAGCTGTTGTAGAGGCCACTTCCGGAGAACACGAAATAAACTGGATGCTAAATAGGTAACAAACGCGACCCCAGTAGTAGCCGCAGTAGCGGGAGCAGCCAGAGCACCAGCGGCGATGTCCGCCACTGACCCCCCCTGAAATGATGGTCGGGCTTCCTTCACGAGGTCACTGCAGTGATAACGATGCTGTAATTAGTCGTGTAGTACTGGCCAGTTGGACATATTTGGTCTCACCTGATCCACCCGCATTTCTGATGCATTATACTACAACGCGTGTCTCAGTACTTCTGCTGTTGACGCTTGGGTTGCTGCTGCTGCTGCAGCACCTCAACTACGACGACCGCCACGTCGGCCACGAAGTCACCGTAGTTCTTCACACAGCTCTGCACGCCACTGCCGCCCGCTATGTGCAATTCAATTTGGACGCACGAGGCTGGTGACAGCAATTTGTTTTATTTCCGCCTACTTAAATATCGTCTAGGTGCATATGTACGTATATACACGCACATATAAATGTACAAATATATGTAAACGTGCATATATATACGTATGTATTATTACAGCTAGGCACATTGGCTCACTAAATCCGTTATATATATATAGGGTGTCCTAACAAGAGCGAAACATTTTCATTCCAAACAAATGCATTTTTATTTCATGCATTTTATAATAATAATAATAATAATAATAATAATAATGAAATTTTATTTATTTACATAGGAACAGTGTGCAACTGATATATGGCACATCGCATCTAAAAATGTCCTTCTCGCCTTTACTGACACGCTTGCGTCTTTTGAACGAAAATTTTAATCAAGGTTTGGCACAATTGTAGCTGGTTCTTAGTGATGCAGCGTCTAATCTCCGTCTCCTAAGCTTTTGTGATTCAAGGCTTGTGCAATTTACATTTAATTGTTACTTTACACCAAAACCCTAGCTAACGGAGTCTAAAAGCTTCAAATTGCACGTTCTAGGCAGCCTAATTTGATCATCAAAAAGGAATGATATATGACCAGGGAATGCCTCGTGCAATAATACGATTGTTGCTTATGATCATGTGTCACACAAGTCGCACCGTTCTGTTAGAACCATATGTGTTTGAGATCCATACCATCAATTAAAAGGAAGCAAAGCTGTGTAATCGTGCGTTCATACCACTCACCATTGATTGTTTGTTCATCCCCGTGAACACTTTAAGAACAATTAAACCGTTTAATAGGAAGATAATGTATCTTAAACAGCCGTACGTTCAGAATGCATTTTGATTGTAGACATAATATGGCACGAAAAGCCTCAGTATTTTCAACCAGGTAGGCTGGTGCATTGTCGTGGTGGAGAAACGATTGCCTAGGAGATGCTTTAGAGCTCTTTCTTGAGAGTGTGATGCAAATTGTTTTTTTTCTTATTTTGAGTAGCCATTCTGCAGTATATCAATGGGTCGTCACTGTGCAGAGTTCTTCCAGTTCGACTATCGCCACAGCTTCACCCTAGCAAAAAAACTATGGCGACCATCACCTTGCCAGCCGATCGTTGGACGGTCTACGTTTGTGGGTGCAAGCACTCCAAATCTCTTATTATTATCTCTGCAGTAGATGCACTATTTTTAAACTAATATTTAACACATAAAACGCGTTGTTTTATCAATTATATTTTTTTAATTATGGTGGGCTGTCGCTGAACTCGCTTAATTTATGCAGTTGTGGGTCTTGTGTAGAGAAACATCAAAATGTACCCAAGTCTCCTTACTAAAAACGAGTCTCGAGAACGCAGAGGAGTGGTTTTCATCAAACGTTATTAAAATTCTTGAATCAGGGTCTCAAAGAAGGGCCTACCACTCAAACTCAAAAGTACCTCTAGCAATGTATATGTCATGTTTAAGCTTTTGCTTTTTCAATTGCAGCCTTTACACGAGCTACATTTTTATCGTCGGATGTAGTTTTAAAGGCCCTTACGGTGTCCGTCGTATAGATTGAAACGTTTGATTCGAAAAATAATGTCGTTCTACTCGCCATATTCTTACACCGTTTGTGGCAAAATCAACTCAAAAGTTCCACCAGGCAAAATCAAAAGTAACGCCATAGGCCAATGGATTGTATTCAAATTCAATAACTAAAACATTTTCGCACATATATATATATATTTATGGATGCGCACTTTATGGTACTACAGGTTGGTGATAGAACGCTAGTGGTGATGTCGCTATCACATGCGGTATTTGCGCATCAGAAACGTCTCTTGTTTCCCAATGTTATCTTCATTTGACATTTACTCTGTAACCCACATAGTTCCGCGAGGACTTTTGTCGCTCATCTTCTCGCTTTCTGTCCATCTGTCCATTTGTCGGTTGTTTACCATTATTAGAATTGTGCAGAATGTTGCGAGGCATAGCTTTTTATCTTTTGCATGGTCTTGCAATATTTTCGCGTTTTCCTTCCAGGCTATTATATATTAAGCTTTTTCTTCTTTTTCTTTTTTTCTGTAAATTGCGGTATAGACTGGTTGTCAGGCTATCTTTTCTTGTCATAACGCTATCTATACGTCACCTTTTGTTATTGGCTTTTTCTTGCAAAATATTTCTCCACTTACCCTCCTCACTCTCCTCTTATAGATATTTGTTAATTTGTCTAAATTTATTTTTGACAGCATTCAGTTTTGAGCGTCATACGACTGTATTTGCTACATTCTGTTATCGTTGTTGATATTTCTGTCATTTCCTTTGCTAGCATTGTTACAGTTAATGTGTGTTTTTGCTGCGATTGTTGTTGGTATGGCTGCTGTTGCTGTTCTTGTTGTTTGCGTTGCTGTTCTTGTTGTTTGCGTTGTTTGCGGCTGTTGTTGTTGTTATGGTTGTTTTTGTTTCTGTTGCTGTTGCTGTTTGTTGTTGTTTGTTGTTTATTGCTGTTGTTGATGTCGTTGTTGTTGTCGTTGTTGCTGTCGTTGTTGTTGACGATTATGGAAACTGCCTCCTTTCAACCATTCTCTTTTTACCTTGCAATTTACCTCGGATATTATGTCACAACAGTGAGGGCCGCAGCAGCTGCCGCAACAAGAATAGTAACACAGCAACAGCAAAGCGCTAGCGGGGCCGTAACATAGAACATACACATGGTTAGCGAAGGTAGAGCTATTGGTTGTGACCGTGTTCGAGGTTGTCGCTGACTTATTTCGGCGACTGTCGACTGCAGTTGGTCCCGTCAGCGTCTTCGTAGACGACCGTGACGCGCTAGCGTTGAGCCCTGAATGAGCCTTGACCGGAGGGGCCCGGGCCCCTGGGGTGTCTCCGGGGCTGCGGCTGGGTTGATGCCGCAGCGACTGCAGCGCCCGTCTGTCGTCTGTGCGTCTGTCAAGAGCGTCTGCTTGTCTGCATGTATGCATACAAAGTTCGTCCTCACGGCGGGTACTCGCCGGGGCCCACAAGTTCACGGGTCACAGACGGCGACGCGAAGCTTTGATTGCGTCATACTTAAAGTAGTAAACGTTGCTGTAGTTGCGACAGTAGTAGTAGTAGTATTAAAAGCCGTAGCAGTAACTGTGCTTCGCTTGTTTTGCGAAGCCTGCTAGCCATGTTGTGCATGCCAGGATTTCAAGCGCAGATGTCCGGGACTCACAAGAAGAGTAGCGTTTCTTGTGCGTCTAGACGTTGCTACCTGTTTCATCGCATGCGTGCGTTATTGCTAGCAGATTTTAGCTTTTTTTTCCAATGCTGGAAAATATTTGACAATATTTACCTTCCCCTCCTTTTCCTACATCCGGTCGAGTAAGCCACTCAGTTACTCAGCAACCCCTGTTCAGTTTTTACAATTACTCCTCATAAGAAAAACATATATATATATATATATATATATATATGTATAATTCAATTTATATTTGTAAATTTCCATCGAAAATACTTTTGTTTTACTTCGCTCGAAGTTGAGGTTCTTTTACGCGATATGTTTATTGTTGTTTTCTTCTAATGTTGATTTTCAGCCGCCATTTCATCCCTTCGTCGGTTCACTTTTCCAGCACGTTTTCCTCCTCATTATGCCCTCCACCAGCCTTGTTCCCATTTACACTCATCTCCAAGCACAGCGTCTAGGGTACTCACCACTATGTTCGGGATCACCATTGCCGATGAGTCCTGCCGTAGGTCTACAAGTACGGGCAGAGAAAAGCTCGTAAGTCACACCATCCTCTGCGCATGTCTTGCATCTGACACTTTTGGCGTCCGAAGCTTTGCCTATCCTAGGCCTGCAGGTACTTTTGGAAGCACCCGTGTCTCGTCATTACCTGCGTCTGGTAATAGTAGGTGACGTCTCCATGCTCTCTGTTGAACCACTTTTATGATTCAATAAGACTCGTCAAGTTATCTTTAGGTCTGGGATAATTTGACGGATCCCGGCTCCTGGGCCACGGTACCTCGCCAGTGCATACAAAAACGTTTAAACAACGGCCACTATCGCAATAGCCGTTGTTTAAGATTCATATTACCACCTTTCTTTGCGCTTTCAGGAGATGTCTCTTACTTTTATTCTTTATAGTATTTAAACCCTGAGTCGAAGAGGCGTTTAATACGGTTGACTCCGCTACCGAGGCGAGAAATCCTCTCTTGCCTCAGTTAATTTGTGTGTCCTCGGCAGGATCTTGGCCAAACTAGTTGCCAGTTTTTTGCCTTAGTGATCACCTCGCTGATGTACTCGATACTCGAGAGGGCTGTGTCTCTTGTTACGTCCAGATATCGGGAGGGCCCGCTGACCTTAATGCTCACCTCGTTCAGTGCTCCGTGCGTTTTTCCTTTTAGACCTGTAGGACGCCGACAAATAAGGCGAATTTAGTTTTCCTGTGGATAACTAACCGTCTGCTAAGGTAGGAGGCTATGATGTTTTAAATATACAGGAAAATACCTTTGAAGTCATTAAGTCCTTAATGACCCGCCAACTTAATGAGTGTAAAGCCTTGTTGACTAAAATACCTGACACTTGTGTTGGTGCCTGACATAAAAGCGCAAAATGTGCAATTGCTAGACAACCAAATCCCCACATATAGAAACTAAGCACATTATTGTGTTTTGCCTTCTCTGAAAAACATATAACGCCAATAAGAAAACGCGACACGTTTAGAAGATAATTCGCAACAAATGAGGTTGTTTTACTAGCTTTCACGTCCAATACCTCAAAATAAGACTCTACGATCATTAATGGCGCTCAACACTAACACTTCCAGACAAATAATTTCATGATGATCATTTTGGCGCCAAATCCATTGCAATGCGGGCCGTGATTGTGGAGTAATCGGGATTGAGCGCATGCATAAATAACCTACTCCATCAGATAAATCACTCTTGGCCATGCATGAGTGAACTCAATCTCGACATGCCCGCCGAAAAATATTAATTACACAGCAGTCGACAACGGCAGTCGACAGCAGGCCTTTTTGAGGGTGTCGTGCAGTTCTTCTGGCGTGTGGGGAGGAGTTGTGAGGATTGCCTTCTTAAGTTTGCTCTTGAAGACCTCTTTGTCCTTGATCCTGTAGTGCGTTTTGCATGCTTCTTATAGGCAGTGTTATTTGCTGCAATTCCATCATGAACTTAATTCAATAGTGATTGCTGAGGGGTTTTTCCTCGGTGAGCACTGCCCATTATTTTATTGGTTGTTGCATTGTTGCATAAATGTTAGATCGACCATTGATTATTATCCGGCTCTGTCGAAGGTCTGCTCTTTGCCATCGTTTTGAATATACAGGCACCAGGCTGACTGTCCATTCAATCAAGATTCTCCCTCTCCTGTTCGACCGCCGCAACCTCCATGTTTCCGATGCCGCGTTGAAGCCTTCTGTCGCGACTACGCCCGTTTCGTTTGTGGTTTTATTTATTGATACTCTTATTTCACTGAGTAGGTCCTTGGGTTCGTCCAGGCTGCCGTTGGAACTGCTGTAACAAGAGTACAGCCTCCATCTTTCTAGCGGTTCCGCTCATACAAACCCGCGCCCGATTCCGTGACTTGTGATTTGAACGGAACCGGCGTTTATACTTACTGCACTATTGGTTCGATCTGAAAATCATTATTTTTTGTTTGCTGCCATCGCTTGATTTGGTTCGTTCACCGCCACTAGCCTGGCTCCTCTTTTTGCAGAGTTACATTATGTCTTACTTTATATATATATATATATATATATATATATATATATATATATATATATATATATATACACAAAGTTCGCTCGTTATGTAACCAGAAGAAGATACCATCACGCAATGTTCGGATGTTGTAAATTTGATTCTTTAAGTTGTCCCTTTGGAGCTCTGTACATTCAATCCAGCGGTGTTTCAACTTGTTGATCATTTTGGATAAATAGGAAGTCTCGAAAACTTCGAAATACAGCCACAGCGGCAATGACCCCTTTACAGGACGAAGAACTTCTTTCCTTAAAGATTTGGAAATAGGAAAATCACAACGAACCAGATTAGAGAATATAGTGTATTGGGGTTGCAATCTAAACCTCAATTCGTGCAATTATGCCACTACGACTGTGGACGTCTGAGCCAAAGCGTTGTTACGGTAAAATATGACTTTTTGCCAACTTATATTCCTGTGTGCAGCTCTTCGTGCAAACTGTTTAAAAATATCAGTATCATATACTCCCGCTTAAAAAAATATGAAGTCATATGACTATTTGAGCCTTGAGAAAATTGCCTTGGAAATTCAAAAAGCGCGACAAAAAACAGTGACAATTTTCTTCGCAAACGACAAAACAGTAAAAACAGTGTGCTTGCCTTCTTCGGCGCACTTTCGCCAGACGTTGACCACAGCTGTGACTGCTGTTTCGATTCGACTGTAAACTGGTGATTCTGGGTACTGCCCACCGTCAGTAAGCGACGCCAAACGTCTCGTGGATTGCGCTTAAGCAATAACAGAGATTTGATTTGATGCAAAATTTGATTTTGTTTGTTGCACACAGCATTTCAATTTTTCATCATTTCTGCAGTATATTGTGCACCCCAACTACTGAGATGCCTACGATATCAGCTATATCACGCAATCTCAGTCGGCGGTTTTCCATGTCGAAACGCGGTTCACCTTTGGTTGACATCCGGTAATGTTTAAATGAATTAATGCATGCAAAAAATAAACGATTGCCAACGCTAGGGCAGGTTTTCCGCAAACTTCGATCAACTCGGCTTTGTTTTTATGTCGCTGCCTACTTCTTGCATAAAGAGAACATGCAATTTCCGTGCAAACTTCGTGTTTTTCATTCATGTCTACAACAATATCGACAACGAACGCCGACATGTGAGAATACATATACACCCCCCACACACCCATATATATATATATATATTATAAATATGGAGAGAGAGATTTACATATGCCGAGGCGCACGCACACGAACACCTATCAACGTTTTTCTGACAACGCGTGTGGTTCAGACCAAGCACAGCGGTGGCTATAGCGGATAACAACCGGGCACAGGGGCATGATGAGTCGTTCTTCAAGAGGGCTTGTGTTAGCGAGACTCGTGTTGAGTCGCTTGTTAATACAATTCTGCAATTAATTAGCAGCTGCGGCGGCGACGACGACGGCGGCAGCGGTGGGGCGACAAACGCAAAGCAAGCGCTAAAGGTCACGGGGTCGAATCCCCCTAGCGGACACGTCTTCGAACTGTTGCGCTCGCGTCTCGATCTAACCGTCTCGATGTTGTGTTCGCCAACGGCGCCTCCCGTATCGTCGTTGTTATTGTTGTTGCTGTTGTTGTTGTTGTTGTTGTTGCTGTTGTGGTTGTTGTTGTTGTTGTTGTTATGGATACTGCGGATGCCGCCTCTACCGCTGACGAAAAAGTTGGGAGGAAAAACCGGACGAGATTTGAATTTTGCCGCCAAAGCTTTAGTGTAGGTGGGTGTGTGCGTATGTATATATTTGCAAATTTACGCCGTAAGGTTCAAAGTAGCCACAATCAAAACTAATTATGGCAGGCAGCACGCATTCATTAGACCACCTTCTTGACCCCCCCCCCCCCCCCCCCGCTCCGCCTCAAGATCTTGGCACGACGGTTTAAAGTGCGCTGCGTACCGGCATTCAGTGACTTCGGCGAATTACCTCCATATATTATATCATATTTCTGTGTATCTGTACGTATCTATGTGTGTGTGTATATGTGAGCATGTGTGTTTGTGTGCATTGATTTCGCTCCGTCATTTCATATGGATGAATGTATTCATAATTCGCTTGACATGTATACCTAACATATACACATGCCACCCTTGTATATCAGGGGCGCTAGAGTGGCAGCACGTTGAGCTATCTAGAAGTTCCTCAACAGCCCTTATGGCAGCATGTCTGCTGGCTCTCACCAATGTATGATTTATCATTCGTTTTTATATATATATATATATATATATATATATATATATATATATATAGTATTAATTTCAGCCACCATTGAAATTGATAAATAGTAGATTGTTATACGGTCACCATGGTAGTGGGAGTGAAATGCTCTAAGTAATAAGCAACATTTGTCGGCCTCGGGACCGTTGTCATCGGCGACGCCGCAAATAATTCGAATACGGGAAGCATTCGTTGTTGGCTGTTTCTTCACCCCTCCCCCACTGACCCGCTCCGTCGATGTACAGAAACACACTCACGTGCATAGATACGCCCCCAAAGACACAGAAATGTGATATAAGAAAACAAGTCATTTGCTGACGTCGCTGAGTGACTGCCGGAATACAGCGTACTTAACGCCGTCTTGCCAAGACCTTGAGGCACGGGAGGGGGGGGGGGGGTCACGGAGTGCGAGGATGACAAGTGATTAAAACCCAGGAGGACGTATATAAAATGTTTTGTACAGACGTATGTAATATTAGGTGATCTAGGTTTACGCTAGGTCGAGGCTGACAAGGAAAGCCCCACTTACGTAATACTGACCATCAACACCACAAACAGTCGCAGTGTCATCGATGACCTCATCATATGCTTCTTCTCCCCCCGCCATACCGAACGCGACAGAGGTTTTATTTAGGATAGAGCGCAAGCACGCTAGCTTGGCAAGAGCACGTCCTTTAGAAGTACATGTATTGAATTCACACCTACCGGCACGCCCTCTTCCTCTTACGCCAGCTATACCAACGACGTCAACCGCGCCGAAAAAAACATTCGGTATTGATCAAATACGTTGCGGTACCGATTTAGAACTATACAGACAGTATTGTATATTTTCTGGCAAAGAAAGATGCACGAAACGTATCGTGTTCATGCACGAACTGATCTGACCGTATGCGGATACCTAAAGATGAATCAATGGGTCTTGTGTCCAGTTCCAGCTACCCTATACAATGAAAGTTTTTATTAGGAGATTATGCCCAACAAAAAAGGAAGAACACCCTGCAACCCATATACCTGAACAGAAAGGGGACGCCGTAAATCCCGGACTACATAGGGGGTATAGCCTCTTAGATATCAACATGTACGTACGCTTTACTCAACCACCGAGCATACAATTTCCAAAACACAGGAATTAGCGACAATAAGGGATAATTTCTTGCAACATCTGGAGGATAAAAATATCACCGATGCAAGTTAAAATTATTTCAAAATTGTAATGGACCGCGTATCTAGGACTTGACTTGTTAAAACAATGAGATCAAAGTTCATCATAACGGGCACATCTATCAGCGACTACTGCATAGACGAACACGTCGATCAGAAGATCGATGCAGCTTAGGGCCACGCTTACAATTATATCTTCATGAAATAGACAATTGGTAATACCAGAACAAATTGATAATCTACACAACTCAGCTAGAGCACGCTTACGACACAAGTCTACAAACAAAAATCAATATTTTTAAAATAAAGTTACTACTAAGTTTAGCGTACTGCCTGCCCACAATCGCTCACCATTGAACACTAGACAACTTAAAAGTTGGAAACGCAATGCTTAAAATGATGAAATTACAGCTAAACCGATACTAACCGCCTAACAAGGACATAAAGACCTGAAAATGACGACATTTAAAACTCATAACTACGCGGAAGGGCCAGTCTTCCTCTCGCAGAAAGGAAAAGGCTATGCAAACACATCGAGCAGTTGTTTGCAGAAAAACGCGGCATGGATTTAGTTCTAGACGATTTTAAGTCTCCTACGGGCTTGGATTCGCCGTGAGGAATATCTTCAATACTCCGAGAGTCAAACATGTGGAGATATCTAGGGTTTCCCCAACAGCCATGTGGCAGGATGGCCGCTCACTCTCAGCAATATGGCTTATCATCTACTCTCAATAAGAATTGCTTAAAGGAATTTAATAAACAACGGGGATCGAACCGGCGACACCCGGTTAATGACAACCACGACAAGCTCACTAGTCCCCTAGACTACTAAGCCATATGCGGTACGGCTATCACTCGTATACCTGTGTGAAACAAAATTGTTTCAACGTTAATTATTATGGATGTATTTACTATTGCAGAACGTGTGACGGTATCACATATATGTACACACACACATATGCATAGATTTTCCCGCAGCCGACGCAGGCACAATGAGTGCTTGCATCAAAATTCCTTAGCAATTGACAATATGATTAGGCAAGAACAGGACGCTAGAGATACTATCTTGCTCAACGGTTGGGATGTGAACAAATAAATTAAAAAAACTTTAATATATATATATATATATATATATATATATATATATATATATAATGCCCTTAGCTTTAGTAGATATATTAGCGCGTTGAAGTAAACAGTTGTCTCTGCGCGAACGTGAACCATTTCTCTTACCCAGAATTACTCAGGACTCTTTATTTTACCAGGATACCCAGGACTTTTTATTATATCATTGTTCAGTATAGTCTCCCCGAAACTCCGCACATCTAGTGCAACTATATTTATTCGTCTTTACACCACAAGCAAAGTATTCAGAATATTTACACCCAAAAATACTCGTCTACGGCGCATATCACATCATTGTTGCTCTGATATCTCGTGCCGGAGAGATACTTCTTAAGGTTTCTAAACAAATGTTAGTCGCACGTGATCCGGTCGTGAGAATATGGTGGAGCTTAACAATTCGGGACTTTTCGTTTCGCTTGTGGGCGGAGGTTTTAGCGTGGTGAAACAGCACAGTTCTCTTCTGCATTGCGGACCGTAGTGCTCTGAGGCGTTGCTTCAGCTGGTCTAAGAGTGTTGCGTAGTATTCCCCAGCTATCATTCCTCTAAAAAGGAAGTAAAGAGAAATAATTTATATTGTATTCCAGAAAACGCACGCCACCACCTGCCCGGTCGATTTGTGTCTCTGTACCCTTTCTCGACCGGACCTGGTGGGATGCCCTTCGCCGCATGTGGCATCTTCCCGTTCTAGAGTGAAATAGTGACTCCAGTTTTTTCGGCGGTTACGAATCGACTTTAGATTGCTCTCCGAAATTGGCATGTGTGTGTCAGTTTTTGATCAAACTTAAAGTTGAAAATACATGTTGTAGCCATTTTCGTGTAATTTTTCATGCATAGATGCTGATGCAATATTTACGGTACTGCACCATAGCTAATCTTAATATCGTCAGCTATTTTGCGGAGCTTTATTCGGCGGTCTCTCATTAAGTGTTTATAGGTTTCTAACACAGCTTTATTACCGAAAGCTGTTTTTGACCGTTCAGAACATAGTGCACCCTCGGTGCCCATACTATATATTTTCCATTTGATAACGGTACTGTACGCTGAAGCATTCGTCTTGTAAAATGCATTTAAAACTTGTTGGTACTCGTTCCGATGTATTGTCACCGAAGGGCCTGATATGTTACAGTTGCGCGGTCTGCTACAAACGCAATTCAAAACTAACTCACATGATACTTAATTTTGCTACTTGCGAAGAACGTTTCTCTCTGGCGCTGTAGTCAGCATAAACTTTTGGAAATATATACAGGCGATGCTACGTACTTTTTTGTATATCTATCTAGCATATAAAGTGTGCCAATAATCAGTTGTCGAACCTCTTTCTGCTCGCGCTCAGTTCAATGCCATTGCCAAGTTCATGATTAAGCGTTTCTCAACAGAGGAACGCGTAAAAATTGTAAAAATGTGTCATAAAATGGAAAATTCTAGACGAGCGTGCTGGCGAGCTCTTCGGCGGCCTACAGTCGACATAACTGGTCTTGTAAGGACACTATTTGTGAACTTATGCAAAAGTTTTAAAAAACAGATTTAGTACCTGATTTGCCAGGCCGTAGAGGACCATGGAGCGCCTCAGTTAGTTCAGCTAAAAATGTCGTCGCTGTTTGGAAAAATATTCGAAAACATCGGTTCGGATTCGACGTGCCCAATAACTGGTGTACTTTTTTTTTTTTTTTACTGCTGAAGCCTCTCAGCATTACTTTGGGGGATTACGGGAATCCAGACGGACATGCGCCACCCCAGCCATGGTGACTAGTCTGAGACTCGCAAACCCAGTAAACCCGCTTCCCCCCCACCCCGAGGGATCGGTAACTGCGTAGGCATTGCTTCGAATCCATGGGAGTGGTGTTGCACCAACTCCTACATTCTACTCTAATCTGGCATCATCCATCGTCTCATGTCTGCCTTGGTGCAGCTCAGACGCGTTAGCCAGACCGTTAACGCCTTCTACAGCTCCGCCACCTGGGGATGCGTCGAGAGTCATCGCCTGGAGCGTCCCTGGCTGTCCCTGCCTAATCCCAAGGCTGGTTCGCCTGTGCTGCCTATTTCCCCTTCTTTCCCTGTCACCTACGGGCGCTCCCTCTCGACTGGATCGGGGGCTATTGTTGAAACGAGCTCTTCTGGCAGTTTCCTCGGCCACCTTTAAGGACATGATAGTCTCGAAGAAGGCACAGGACTCCCTCCACGCCTTCGCCGAAGTCAGCATGTGTGCTACAACCTTCTTGATCGACTTTCCTCTCACGGTGGTCGCACCCGCGTCTCTGGCTTCTTGGAGGGCCGGACACCGCAGAACTGTGCGCTCGACATCGTCCGTCTCACCCGATCTGCATAACGCGCAGATGTCGACACTCGCCTTGTTAATTCTTACCATGTACGTTTGGAACTGGCCATGCCCGGTCAGCACCTGTGTCGTACCATAAGACAGCTCACCGTGGTTGCAGTCGTACCACGCCTTCAGGTCAGGGATGAGGTCTCTGGTCCAGCTCCCCGCGGGCGGCCTCTGAGGGTCTCCCGGCTGCACTGCGGCCCATTCTTCATGCCACCGGGCGATTGTCCTCGATCTAGCCGTCGTTAAGTCTAGATCGCCATCCTTCCATCTTTCGGCCCGTTCACTTGCCAGCAGATCCCATGGCAGCATCTTAGACAGGACCAAGAGGGCCGCGGTCGACACCGTGCGGTAAGCCCGGCAGACACGAATGGCTATTGGCCGCTGTGACAATTGAAGGGCTCTCCTGTTTCTTTGCGTCCTCAGCGCCATGTCTGCCCACACTGGAGCCGCGTATAGCGCTACCGACTCTGCTACACTGGCCAGCAGGCGCCGCCTGCCTTCTGTGCAGCCGCCGACTCTGGGCATTAACCGCGCCAGGCCGGCCGCGACCTTGTGGGCTTTACCAGCCACATGCTGGATATGCGCTGATTCATTGAGACCTTTGTCGAGCACCACTCCGAGATACTTTGCTGTCCGAGCAAGCTTGACAGGATGACCGTTTAGACGCAGGCGGATGTTCCGGGTTTTCTTCCTGCCTGTAAGGTACATTGCTTCCGTCTTGTGCGGGGCCAGTCTTAGAGAATGGTCTTCCATTCACTCTGCCACCTGCTCCAAGGCTTCATTAGCGGCATACTCCAGGGCCCCAGTTTCCCGTGCCGTGATAACCAGCGCCAAGTCATCGGCATAGGCCACCATCTCAACACCCGCCGGTAGGTCCGGCAGCTCGAGGACCCCGTCATAGGCTAGGTTCCACAGAATCGGCCCTAAGACCGACCCCTGAGGAACCCCCGCAGAGATCTCATACTCCTGACCGCCGGCCGACAGCCTTCTTTCCGATAGGTAGGACGAAATTATCCGGCGAATGTATGGCGAAATGCCCTTGCGCCTCATTGCGTCCATGGCCACCTCCCAGCTCATCGAGTTGAAGGCATTCTTGACGTCCAGGAGGACGAGCACAACGAAGTCTCTTGTTTTCGGGGTCCTTGTTAACTGTTCGGTCGCCCGTTCCAAAACCCGTGTAAGGGCGCCAAGCGTGGCCTTTCCCTTACGGAAACCGTACTGGGCGTCTGACAAGGCCCCTTTGAGCTCAATCTCAGCGTTGAGCCTCTCAACGATAACATTCTCTAAGATCTTGCCCATTGTGTCAAGAAGACATATAGGCCGGTAAGAAGAACTACTTGCTAAAGCATTGCTCTCTCCCGTTGGTTTGGGGATTAGGACCAGGTTGGCGTTTTTCCACAGCCGCGGAAATCGCCCTTCTCTTAGAAGACGCATCACCAGTGCTTGACACAGCTTCGGCCATCGCTGAACCAGTAGCTTCGCCGCTCCAGGAGGTACTCCATCCGGGTCGGGTGCTTTACCGGGTGTCAATCGCTGCCATGCTCGCTCGACTTCCTCCAACGTCACCTCGCGAATATCTTCTTCAGCAACCAGAGGCTCCTCCCCGTCGCCTCTCCACGGGTGAACCGGAAACAAGCTATAGACCTGATCCTTTAGAACATCCGGCGGGAGTCTCGGAGAAGGCGCCCGAAGCCTGTCCATAACGATTTGGTACGCTAACCCCCACACGTCTCTCTCTACGTCCTCTACCAGCTGTTTCCACGCCTTTACCTTACTCTTCCAGATGAGGCCTTGAAGGTTCTCGCGGGCAGCTCTGTAACTTTCCAGGAGTGTGGCCGATTGCTCGTCAACGTCTAGCCCCCTCTCCCCTCGGTTCAACCTTCCACTCAGCCAGCTGCGTTGCCTAGTATATGCCCTGTTTAGCCTTGTGCATCGCTTTTTCGCTTCTCCGATCTCTTTGCTCCACCAGTAAACGGACCGGTGCCGTCGGGCACCTCCGCCGTTCGGGTGGGGCGGGCCAGCCTTTGTACATGCGGCAATGAGTGTTTCAATCAGTCGATTTTCGTCCACCGTTCCCACTCCTATCGTCCGACACCTCGCGTCGATCTCCTTTACTAGCGCTTCCTTTTCCAGCTGTCTCATCTGCCACCGTCTGCCCCGGGTAGGTGATGCTGGAAGCGTCGCGGTTGGAGCTCGTACCTCAAAGCAGATGTAGCGGTGGTCGCTGTGGTTATGAACCGTATCGACCCTCCACCCGGTTATCGCCGTGAATGCCCGTTCGTTGGCAAGCGTGAGATCTACGTGGGATTCCCTCCCTGCCCGTGAGAACGTCGGAACGTCCCCGTCGTTGACAGCCATAAGCCCCTGCTCTGCCATCCATTCCAGTAAGATTTGTCCTCTTTCCTTAGTGTTACGACTACCCCATGCAGTACTGGCCGAGTTGAAGTCCCCGGTAACAATCAATGGTTTTCCCTCGTGCGTGCCTAAGGTACGGCCTGGTTGACCCAGGAAAACCTGAAACTCCTGTATCTCCCTATTAGGTAAAAAATAGCACGAGTGGAGAACACCCACCCCGTCTAATTCCACCCACGCAAAGCCACTTTCGCCACTCTCCTGACCCCGTACTGCCCATTTAGCGTTGTCCTCTCCTGTCCACCAGGTTGCCGCATCGATGGGTTCATCGGTATTTATAGAGCTCTTCTTTCTCATTCGCTTCTTGTTCGGTTCCGAAAGGAGGCATAATGCTATGCCCCTCTCCCGGACCGTCTCCTCAAGCAGGTCGTGCGCAGCTCTGCACCGGTTGAGGTTCACCTGAAGTATTCTAATCATTTGAAGTACCATTGACTTCCCCTCCCTTGGCTGCGGCACCAGCGACAGCGGCGCTGATGGCACCACGCCCTCTCCTGCTGTAACCCTCGCTGTCCGTAGTCAATTGTTTAGCTTCTTTGCGCTGTCGCTTCTTTTCGGCCGCTTCCTGGCGCGCCCTAGCCTCCTGCTCGGATGCTTCTCTCCGCTTCCTTTCACCCTCGAACTTCTCGGGGTTACTCTTACGAGCAGCCTCTTTCAGCTCCTCAAGATTTTTTGCCAGCACTGGGCATTTGCTTGACGAAGCCGAGTGCCCGTCGACTTTGCAGATATAGCAATGCCCGGTTTCGCTAGTGCACGCACTAAGGAGGTGCCCGACGTCGCCGCACCGGTAACAGCGTCAGCCTTGCGCTTTCTCCTCCTGATAGTCTTTAGCCATGTGGCCTTGCTTCTGGCAGTTAAAGCATGTTGGTACGCTAAACCAATCCTCTGCCCGGCACGTGGTGTTACCGATCTGCAGGTGCTTCATGTCGACTAGTCTTTTTGCCGCCGCAGTCGGGAGAACGACAAGACACTGGTATCGACCCTGTTCTGCCGGACTGCGGGTCTTCCTGTGCGCATGCGCATATCTGCCGGCATGCTCAACTTTCGCCTTATCGTTTTTTTCGATGCTGTCGCTGTCCGCAAACGGGTCCACGTCGCGCAGTACATAACTGGTGTACTTGGAGTTACCGATGTGTCTGTATACGATTCAGCAGATGCATGACCTTAAACTTTCGAACGATCGGCAGCTTATATTCCTCGACGAGGCCAATTTATATCTGAATGGAAGTGTACGTGTCGCACCTGGGTAACCAAACATTTGTCCTTGGCAGAATGTATATGGAATCGGGTGAAGTATGCCATACGGGTAATCTCGAGAAATGGAGCGTTTACTTGCCTTTAATATCTTGCAATGTAACGCCGCTAGACGTTCGCTTGTAAGGATTTTTAAATATTAAAGCGTGTGCTAATAAATCTACGGTCATCAGCGAACGAGATGTCAACATTGAAGCAAGCATGAATGTAATTGAGTCGGATTTATGTAAAAAACTGCTCAAAAAGAAGTCTTATATGCAGCTTGTAGAAACAAAAAAGATCAACACCATATCAATTAGATGGGCTTGATTTACTATTTGCTGGAAATTTATAGCTAAATACACATGTCGCAGGCATGTCAGGAGGAGGGTTCCTTGTATATTAAGAGCGCGTAGAGCGATAGCATACATGGTCATGTTGCTGTGTTTAGGGTTTCCCCCCAACAGTTCTTGTGGCAGCACGTTCGATAGCGTTACTCATTCGAAATTGCATTTTATGTGTTTTAAAAGAGATTATTGTATAATGGTTTGTCGATAAGATGACTAGGGCTCTTGCAGCCGCATATTTGCTAAATACATGACAGGATAAGAGCGCGATACAAATATTTTAAGTAATTTCGCTCTCTGTCCAAAAAAGATATCTCCGCCCCTCGTCCCATAGGATTTGTTTTACCGATTTGTACTAGACCGCAAATCTTGTGGCACAAATTCCGAAAAACCCTGACCTTATCGACTGGAATTTAGGCACCTGCATATCGATCTGCGTTGACCTGCAATTAGGAACTCCTATAGAAAAGACCCACACTTGTACTTGTGGAGACCCGATCGAGGCCCTTCGTCAGCAAGAACTCTCTTCTCCATAAAGCGCAGGCCGCGGTTGCAATCGCGCTCAGGTCACTCGGACGCTCTGTGCATTTCAAAGCCGAAAAGCGCCCGTTTGGCATGACCTTGATGCCGTTTAAATTAGGATGTACCCTAGCTTGGATCGATATGGTCCATATGCCTCTCTGGACCTCTAGAACCCTCAACAATCGGTTTCCACTTAGCACTAGCTTGCCACTGAGCATTGTTACCGCTCAGGCAAAATAGGCTAAGATTCGGAAATATTTGAGCCCCACAACAGCTATCACTTTTCCCAACGGCGTTTGAGACAATAGACGACCCTGTCCTCTAACGATAATATTCTTGGCGAAATCTAGACGGCCGCTTGACCGTTGCCACCGGACACCGTAAGTCCGGAACGTTTATCTGGCTTCTGGACAAACAGCGAGGTCGCTACGGGATGAAAACAGCCCTGTCTGTGCCACCACGCGCGTTTTAGGCTAGAAGAGTAAAAACGTTTATTTACGAGGCAATATATATAGCATTGATCCATAAGTCCGTTCGAAAAGTTGCATAGGAGGATGAAAACTGTTGGGAGATGATTGCTGCAGATTGCGTTCTGATATACCGTAGAATTCGTTCAAATATCTAACTTATGCGAACTATAACGTTCGAGTAAATATGTTAGATTTAAATGGGCATGTTTGTCATTTAATGCTATTTTATTTCCGTAAAGGAAAATATGCAACCTAAGTCGTAACTAAGATATGTAAAGTTTATGACGGAGAGACAGTAACAGATAGGACAGTTCAAAAGTGATTTGCCCGAGTTGGGGACGGCGATTTCGACGTTAACGACCAAGACCGGCCCGGACGGCCTTAGACAGTGGACACGACCGCATTAACAACAGTAGTCGAAGGAAACCCACACCTCTTGCTGCGCGAGATTGTGGCCATTGTCGACGTAGCATACACATCCGTTCAAAGGAACCTTAATGCCGAGGGATTTGTCAGCAAGTTCGATGTATGGGTGCCGCACTCACTTAGCAATCGCCAACTGGAGGACCGTAAGCTAATTTGCAATCAGCTCTTAAAAAATAACAAGGATCGCCCCTTTGTCCGACCCATGGTGACAGGGGATGAGAAGTGGATGCAAAAGGGCGTGGCTTAAAAAGGGAGTGAGCCCCAAGTAACTGCCAAGCCCAGATCTCATACAAGAAAAGTGATGTCAAGTATTTTATGGGATGCAAAGGGGGTGATCTCTTATGAGCTGTTGCAACCAAACGAAACGATCAATACGATAAAAGACTGTCAACAACTAGACAATTTGAAGAGGGCAATTGACCAGAAGCGGCCGGAATTGGCGAACAGACGAGAAGTGACTTTCCACCAGAACAACGCAAGACGCACATATATTTGCTTACCACCAAGAAGTAAATGGAATTTAGATGGGATATTTTGTTACATCCTGATTAGAGTCCTGACCTTGCTCCATCTGATTATCATCTGCTTCGGTCCCTTTAAAATTCCCTTAATGGCAAATAATTCGATTCTGTGAAAGGTGTTAAAACGTATATAGACCATTGCTTCGGAAACCAGGACGCCACCTTCTAGAGGAATGGAGTCATGAGCTTGCCTGAACGTTGAGCTAAGTCACTTAAACAAAATGGACAATACAGCATTCAATAAAAGCTTTCTGACATGTGGCTTCAAAAATGAGTGAAAAATCCAAACGGGCATATGGATCAACCTTATATATACAGGGTCTCTCATAAATATATAAAAAGCGACATAAGGAATTGTAGAGCTTTTTTCCAATGGAATATGAGTTTTGAGAAGTCTGGATTCGGGGTGAGAGTGATATAAAAAAATCTATGACATTGATGTTGTTGCGCGAATTAGAGCACAAGATGAGCGATTGCAAAACAACCAGTCAGACACAAAATTAGCGACTGCAGGACAACCAAGTAAGCACATTGTCGTGTTTGTGAAAAAATTCTGCTTTTTTTTAAAGAACCTATAACGCCGGCTAGAAAATGCTACATGGTCGTTTAGAAAAGAATTTGCAAAAATTAAGTTATTTTATTAGCTTTCACGCCCAATGCCTCAAAATCATAATTTTATGATCACTCACAGCGCTCAAGGCTTACACATTCAGGCGTCCTAGTGGTGTATTTCTCTAGCACTGTGACGAGTGAGTGATTTATCTGAGTATATAATTTATGCATGTACTCATCTCGACATGCCCGCCGAAAAATCTTAATTATTCCGCAATCGCGGCTCGCTTTGTCATAGTTTTGATACCAAAGTGGTCACCACGAAGTGCTCATCTCTATCTGTTAGTTGTATAGTAATAGTTGTAGGATTATTATTTTGAAGTATATTGCATAAAATCTAATAAATGAGCTTCATTTTTTGCGTTTTTTTTTCTTAAATACCATGTCGCATCTTCTGGCCGGCGTTATATATTCTTCAGTGGATGAAGAGGGAAGATATATATATATATATAGCCGCGCATAAATGCCAACGAGCAGAATGCACCACGTAACAAAAATACGCGTGGCGTTAGTAATACAGTGGTTGTCGAATATGTTCGTGTTGAATTAGCGCTGACGATCAAATTTATCGATAGTCGTCAAAATCAACTTCTCGCATACAAGTAACAGTTGCGCGATAGCGTGGCATATACAAAGAGACTGCTAAACTCCAGTTGAGAGAGAATGTGATTTATATTACACATATATATATATATATATATATATATATATATATATATATATATATATATATATATATATAGCCGCGCATAAATGCCAACGAGCAGAATGCACCACGTAACAAAAATACGCGTGGCGTTAGTAATACAGTGGTTGTCGAATATGTTCGTGTTGAATTAGCGCCGACGATCAAATTTATCGATAGTCCTCAAAAAAGTCGTCAACTTCTCGCATACAAGTAACAGTTGCGGGATAGCGTTGCCATACAAGGTGACTGCTAAACTCCAGCTGAGAGAGAATGTGATTTATATTACACACATATATATATATATATATATATATATATATATATATATATATATATATATATATATATATATATTATTATTATTGCGAATTGTGTCTAGTCGTTTCTGCCTTCACCAAACTGAATGTTAAATCGTCATAATGAGAAGACGTTGTTTTGCTAGTACCCAGCGGGCCTCATTTGATCGGTAGGTGTTATAGGTCTAGTCGCTCTAATCGAGATGTATTAACAGTTAGAGAGACTTTTATGCATGTTTAGTTATACCACGTTATAGCCAAGTCTTAACTAAAGTACCGATTTCTATAGTTCGGGGCTCTTCTCTTTAAAACTCCCGCAAAGGTCCCGTCTCAGACCACTAGTGCGCGTCTATGCCAAATTTGTTCATACGTTAGAACTAGTTTAACAAAGCTTTGGTGTAGCATACAAACGCAGTGACCTAAAAATGCTTTAAGCAAAATAAATAGTTACGTAACAATGGGCAATTAATGCTGTCTTGACGTAAGCATTATATCGTAAATGAAACGTCAAACGTGTTCTGTTAAAGATGCACAAAAAGGTATGTATTTACCTAGCTGAGAATTAATAGCTGAGGTCTATATATACAAACACGTACAAAAGCACTATGAGTCCCAAAAGCAATTTCAGTAAACATGTAGCCGACAGATATCGGGATCGATTAGTCTCATTCTTGTCTTGGAAATTTAATAAATTAAGTGTTTACTGTACCGAATGCAAATGCTTACATTTTATTATATGAATTTCCTATTGATCTAAAATGAATATACTTTTTTAAATGCTCAGGCTTCTTTCTATAAATTTAATATCAAACTTTAGCAAAACAAATATTGAAAGTTGTGCTAGAGGAGTGGCGTTTTATTGTGGTAACGTTACGCAAGGTCTCATATTGTAAATTGATATCCTCAGCTAGGTGTCCGTATTTTTGAACAACTCGTACCATTCATATTTTATTATACAATTGAACAAGCTTTACTGCGGCATTTTCATACAAGCTATGCCGGAGGTTCAGTGCCTTTCGATGCCATTATTAGCTCTTATGTTTGGAAAGTCGTGAGGGACGCATGCGAATGCATTGAAGGTCTAAAACGGTTACATCCTACAACCCGCTAATGAACTAGTCAGTAGTAAAGAAACCGCGTTCTGTGGCAATTCTCGCCGGTAGATAGACAAGTATATTTTGAACCAAAACCAATAATTGCGTTATCGGCATCTGAACTACTCAAGCTAATAAGCTGTTTTCCTTATTTGTTTAAATATACGCTATATAGGTAAATGTCCGCGGTCCAGGAAGAGCTTATAGGCACGGTTAGCAGCGATGTACAGAGAAACTTGCCTCTGGTGAGCGGAAATACCCTCAAAAGCCCGGGCCGGTTTTTCAGGTGTTCACTACCTTCAATCCGCAGCTGGGACGGGCATTGCAAACCATCGTAGATACACTTTAACCGCTTCTTGCCCTCCTACAACTCAATGAGTGATTATGACAGCATTCCATAAGATGAGCCGGTATAGGGCCCATCAACGCAGCGCCTCAGGGCCGAGCCCCCAGTTCATCGTGCATCTCCAACCTGCAATAAAGCGAAGGAAGCTAAAATACCGCCTTTCCGGGCTCCATATGTATGCGTCCGTCAATGCCCTACCTCCTCAGAGGCTGACACAGGCATGCAGTAGTGAGACTGAACTGAAGTGAGGGATCATACATCAAAAGCAGCTAGACTTCTCTGCGGAGGATCGCACTCGGGACGAGAGCATGACTAGTTTATTTAATATTTAACGTGTTAATGGTCAAATATTAGCAATTACTGCTACAGCTTTCTGACAGCCCTTTCTCCGGCGATGGAAGCGACCCTACTACCGCAATTACACGTTGCCACGTTGAACTTCCATCGAGATACGCTGCAGCACATACTCTCTAGTTGGCGCATCCTTCGGCACAGCAGTCACCCTCATTCCGAGTTTCTTAAGAAACTTCACGGTCTCCCTCACGCATTGCTCCTTACGTTTCAATGGCTATCGGCTAAACTATGTATTGCCATGACAGCTCGCTGTACTTCAACAAGTTACGACTTTTACCAAGACGTGCGCTCCCACTAGCTTACCGAGCGCATTGTAACTGCTGGTGAGTGTACACCGAACTGCTGCGTCCCATACTAGCAAGCGGCCCCGTTCCCATGGTGTTAGGGTTCTTCCATCTAGGCGAAGAAGACTATTGGCACATATGCCGAGAGGCTCTTTGACTAAAAGAATTAAGGAGCCCTGCAGAGCACGGTGTACGACACCGCCGGTGGCAAAATGTCTCGAGTGATAACCGGCACTGAACCGGCATAACAGCGCGTGTTCCGCTGTAGTAATAACTATGGTACGGCATAGGTTACGGACGTGCTCTGCACAAGCTGTCTCCCCAAGCCGCAGACCCAAGACAATGCGGAGTGTGTTATTGTCCAGCATCGCCCCTAGCTGCGGCGAGGCAAGCGCTTGTAGACACTTCCCGCTCATTGGATAAAAACAAGCCTTAAGACAAGCTTTTGCTCTCAAATGTAGGGTTTGTCCTAGAAGTGTGTTTTGCCTCTTGTTTACCACCAGGTGGTCCGGCGCTCCCTGAGTTCTTTGATCTTGGGGCTCTCCCCAACAAACTCGAAACTTCTCCAGGGTCTCATCGGAGGCCCTGGCTAGCTAAGTAGGGGTGTCTCTAACTCCAATCGAAATTATTAAATCCTTAAACGTTGCCAAGAATCCCGAGTAACAAGATAATGACAGACCTTAGCGCGGCAAATTTCTAAGCCCCCCGCGCTCATTTTTAGTCAGTTGTGCTTGGAGCCAGAATGCAGATCCTAGGTAAACGTTGTAATCCCGTGCGCACAATACCGTACCAACTATCAAGAAGGTCAATTCTTTCAAAAGAAGACGAACAACGCAGAGGGTTCGTAAGATGTGGGGTAGAGAGACTTTGTCGCAAATGGTTTAACTCAGGGTGGGCATCCAGAGCTTGAAGTCTGCTGCACGATCGGCAGACTTCAACACGTTTTCTTCAACAAGATGACTTGATTGCTGTTTTCTTGAGTGATACGTTATTGCCTAGTTCCGCAACGGGCCTATAGTATGGACCAGCTATTTACAAGACCTTGTCTGAGAAGCCGGACCGACACCGCTCAGAAATTAGCATTGATCTCGGTGTCTGTCGTCGATGCTATTTGTTAGGATACCTCCTCCCCGGAGGTCTTCCTGTTCGGAGCCCGCCTATCAGCGCTTCGCAAGATGATTTTCAACATACCATTGTAATTCTGTATTTAATAAATAAATGACCTTGTTCAAAATTTTTTTATACAATCCACTGCCTGTTGCCCAGCGTTTCGCCGGCATGTCGCCTAGGTGTCTTGCAAAGAAGTGCGCTACGTCGTTGTCGAGACTCTGGGAGTTCAATATGTGGAGTTTGGGGCGACACGAATTTTGCAATACACGCGCGGCGGACTGTCGCTTAAAGCTTGCAACTGTGATCTATTTTATGTTTAACTCTTACCTCGTGGTAGATGGCCGCCAGTGGCTGCAATAAAAATCAATTTCTCTAAATAAAGTGCCACTACTGAGGAACCCTCTCTATAAGTGAAGTGCCTACTACCACTGGAGAAAACCTAGAACTTGTTAAGTCCCTCTTTTTTCACGCGAAATCAACGGGTCCCTCAAAAACTATTTGACCTACTATTGGTTATTCTAGAACACCGTTTGCTAGTAAACGCACACGTCCTATTTCTTTCTACTTTCCTAGATACACGCCCATAGCACCTACTAAGAATCTGACTTAACACAGCAGTCGCAGCATATTCGCGATCTCAGCAGACACAGACTAGGCTAACGGCAGACACTCTTACGGCTCCAAGCCCTTCTACTCATAACAAGCGTAAAACTAAGCATTCCGTATGCCCTGGTCTTCGTAGACCCCGCTATAACCACGGCAATATACGAGGTGTCACATGTTGCCCGGGAACTACTGGACGAGAAACGAAAGACGCTAACGGACTCCGACTACTGCGGACAAGGTACTCGATGACCTCTGTTGTTAGCGCCAATGGATTACATCATCCCTATGGTTATTCGCTCTCCTTTGACATATGCCTTGTGGATGTCACGATGTCACATGTTCCCGCAGCAAGCGGCGGGGGTTTCGTTATTCGGCAATCAGCGTTACCTTCGCGGCAGCACTCCGAACTGCCGTGTACTCAAGAAACCTTCGGATTTCTTTACGAAGACGGCCGCGTACCGGATGCTATAAAACTCATGCAAGTCAAGCAAGGTCAGGACCTGGTTAAAATAGATCGGACACTTATCGACACCCTAATGCTCGTAACGGTCGGGCACCCTAATACACTTTACGGTCACTAAAGTGTATTAGAGTGCCCTAATACACTTTAGTGACCGTAAGTCACTAAAGTGTATTAGGACGGCGTATCCGGGACGAAGCAGGCCGAGGAAGCCAATAATGGCAAAAACGCTACCCTCGGGCGTAACTACCGCTTTTATCCTCTCGCTTTTAAGACTCTATGAAGCAGGGACACTGACATAGTTTGGCGCCGCTTGACCCATACGTTAGGTGACTCCCAAGCAGGGGCCCTTCTGATAGAGCGTATTTCACCGACCCAACATGGCAGCATTTTTAGAACAATGCGAGAAGGCAACGAGCAAGGCCTGTAGGCATTAAAGTACCTAAATAACAAATAACGGGACCTGGCAGCAGGGTATAAAGGTCGCTAGGGGACAATTATATTTTACGGAATTTGACTTACACATTAACATATCCAGTTCGAAATTTCTCTTACCGTGTAGGCACACTTATCAGGGATAAGGCTTCATCTCCAGTGATCAATCGAATCTTTGTATTTGACCGAAACACTCAAAGGCACCTAATTATTGCTAAAAGTTTCTCAAAAGGACTGCATACAACCCAATGTTTGCATACAATTGTTATAAGAAAAAAAACGTGCGTACAAATTTAAAATTGAAAAAAATATGTGTATTCGTTATAAAGGCATGCATGCAGCGTTTGCCATTGACACCACGCAAAATATACTTGGGTAATGTTTATCTGTACGTAATGCTGCACCCTATTTAAGTTGACCATGTGAGTTTACGAAAGCACGGTGTAAGCCTATATATATATATATATATATATATATATATATATACAAGACTTCTTTGCGAGCGCTTGGGAACCTCCATTGAGACCGCTACACAAGAGACCGATTACTGGTCTCAACAACTACACAACACGTTCGATGGGGCACATTTTAAAAAAGCACACGAAACGCCCTTTGTACATTACTGGATTAAGGGTATGCCCTACCTATCTGGTAAGGAGTATTTAAACCTACTAAAGCTCAGGATCAACGCACTACCAACGCGTGTCAGATTGGCCAGGGGACGCCCGGGCTACAACAAACGTTGTAGGCACGGGTGTCATGCGCCTGAGACGTTGGCTCATGTCGCTCAGATGTGCGATACAACACACAAACAAACCATAAAGAGACATGACGACGTCTGTGATCGCGTGGCGCGTCTTCTCCGCGAAAGGGGTCATGAGGTGGTTCGTGAGCGAGTATTCCGTCGACCGGGCGCACCGGGTCTAAAGCCCGACCTCGTAATAACAACACCTACCGAGGTTTGGGTTTTAGATGCCGAGGTTTGCGGCCCGAACCGGGACCTGGCAAAAGCACGGCAAGACAAGATCGCCAAATATGACGTCGAGTTCCTAAGAGCGGCGCTCCCCTACCCGCAAAAACCTCGCAGATTCGGATCCATCACTATCTCTATGAGTGGTGTATGGGACTCCGAATCTGCTAGGACGCTCTTGGGGCTCGGCGTCACGAAGAGGAATCTTATGGATCTCACCGTTTTAACTTTGCAAGGAACCTTGAGGATATATCGCTCGCACCGGGTCCATAAGAGCGGGGGCTACCATCAAGCAAGTATATGTATATATATATATATATATATATATATATATATATATATATATATATATATATATATATATATATATATATATATATATATATATATATATATATATATATATATATATATATATATATTTATATATATATATCATTCACAGTGGGAACATGACATCTGAGTCGCTGCAAGCGTGTGCACCAATACGAGGAGTTTAGTGTTGGCACCAGCCATTTCTGAACGGTTCCACGCACCGAAGCCGCATTGCCCCGTTGCACATCCAGAGACAGGCGCTGTCTAAGGAAATCACTCGCTCGCTTACTTCTCCGCTGACTGAAACCAGCCGCTCTTTGACCTTCTGTGGCAAACTGCAAGTGAATGGGCCCGGTTCGCCAAGGGCCTTGTATTTGTTTTGATATATTTATACATATTTATAAAACGATATGTGTATGTTTATAAATTTGTTTCTAACTATCTTGATCAAATCTGCACATCTTAATAAACGGCGCTTCAATATGTGTCGTTCCCCGACTGAACTCTCTATTCCTAGTGCCAAAGCCACCGTGTATCTTACCCACACCCGTCAATAGAAATACACACATATATACATATATCAAATGTGGTTGGCAAAGTGTGCAAAATGCATATATGTATACCATTTACGGTGGTACAAACTAAATGTTCCTTCACGTAGAATATATTGCACATTTACCGGTCATTAGGATATTACGCTAAACGCATCTCATATATATATTTCATTTCCAACCATGGATGGACACTCCCCGGCGCGCATGTGCCTTCGTTTGCACCTAACAAGACATGGTTACGTAAAACGTGCCAACATATAAATGCCGGCTAGCCTACCGACAATTGCTGAAATACACACTAACGGCAGACGCTTTTACGTATTATGTTGAATATCTGCTATCACCATTTTCTGATGTCAAGGCGACACAAGCCCCTAAACAAGAAACCGCAAGCACGTAAACAACGGAAGTGAAGAAATGTGTATAATAGATATAAACAAATGCATGCAATGAGTTTCACTAGTGACATCGCATGATGAACCGCCTGAGCACCCGCGGTGAGAAATGGATTGTCTACAACGATGTGACTCAAGCTCATGGTCAAGGCGATGGATGCATCGGGCCGAACACAGCTGCAAATGCGGGCCTCCACGCTAAAAACACTTCTGTAAAACTAGTGGAGTTGGAGACATGGTATTCTATGAACTTTTGCTAATGAAGGAAATAATTAACAGTAAAAACAACCGTTGACTTAGTTCCAATTAAACGATCGTCGAAAAACGTCCCAAATTGTGCAATCGTAGAGACATCATGTTCTACAGTCTGCTGTGACCAAGAGCAATCTAAGCAATCTATTCCTTCGAGATGATAAAGGTCATCTTCGTAATCGTTGTTATACCTGATTCTACGTGTCTACACGCGTGCATCTTTGCATTCTTGTGTATGCATGTGTTTTGCTAGCAGTAGCCAGTACGTTCTATGACGATTACTACGGTTAAAAGACCGCACGAAACCGACTATTGGGTCTTGGGGACCCGGGCAATGCTGCCTCGAGCAGGCTGCTTTCAGCCTGGCCTTGAGAGGTTCTGGCCAACGACCGCCGTTTATTCATGCGTGTGTGTCTGTGTGTCCGTATATCTGTCTTGGGGTTTGTTATTATGGTTGCCCAAGCATTTTCTCCACCCGTCGGGGGGGGGGTTTGCACCTTCTGGCGTAACGCAGCTGGCAGTTGCGTCACAGGTGGCAAGCTATTCGGAACCCCAAGTGATGACGGCAAAGCGCCGCAGTCGCCGAACGTCAGAAGGGTTACGAATGCAATATATTTAAGCTGCTGAAGTCATAGTACGGCGGCTTGTTCGGGCCAGCTCTACGCCGCGCTGCAGAACTGCGCGAGCCAAGGCAACGCGATCGTGTCGATAAATGACCGACCCTGCTTAGATCGTCGGTAAATTACGTTCGTATTCTGGATATAATAAATCTATATGCAGAACCGTTATGGTATTCCATTTACTAGTGATTACCCAACGGAAAGTTTTCAATACGCTGAACCTTAGACGTATCGGGTAGAATTTCGCATTATTAGTTTTTTATCGATATATGTTCTTTTATGTAAATTAGATCTTGTATAAAATAAATTGCAACGCATTTTATAGTAAATTTGTTTATATTTAACAGGAGATATGTTCTTATTATCACGCTAGTTGCCAGTTACACTAGAGTGGCGGACTGACGTCGACTTTAATTTCTTCGATAAATGCTCGGTTTTTGCATGTATAAGGTCAGCCAGAAAGTTCTGCCGGTTGGCGCCAAATGTTTGAGCTCCCAGTATGTGATTTCAGGTAAAATCATTGGGTTGATTTTAATTGCGCACGCCTAAAAAAGTTGTCTTAAGTAACATAATTTGCTGCGATAATCTAAAGATTATCTGTGGTTTGTGAGGGTTAACCTCAACTCTATGCACCTCGAAGCTTCAACGTTTAATAGCTGTGTCGGGAAAGGATGCGTCATCTGAATGCCCTTATTTATATATATTTATATATAGGATCAAAAGTTTGTAGTATGGAATACAAGCAATGAACGGACAACGACCACGTACCTTTTATCGTTCAGTGTAGCCCCCCCCCCCCCCCCCCCCAAAGCTGATACATATGTACTATTGACCAATGTCTGCTATTAAGCAATACGTAGACATCAGTAATGGTGAGAATGATAGGAATAATGAGAATAAGCATAATACGAAGAAGAAGAAGAACAAGAATAAGATCTCGATCGACGTTTTGTCGCCGGGATGCTACACCGACACGGTCGGTAGATATAGAGGTACAAGACACCATCGCGCCGAGGATCAGACAAGAGCGACTTGCAGCAGCAGCAGCAAAACAAGAAGCGAAAAAGAGGCTGATAAACTTGAGGGGTTTCCACGTTGTGTTCGGTGGGCCTCTCCGGACGGACGCCACCCCCGCCACCCCCCCCCCTCCCCCCCCCGCCCGTTCGCCCTCGCTAGCGCGCTGGCTCACTGATTATCTCGATATCCGCTCGTCCCTGTTGTTACGAGCGGGCGTCTAGAGTAAGTAGTAGGTCTTCATGGACGGTGATGGCGACGCGATCGATTCGCACACCTCTGCCGTTATGTTATCGGCTCGGAGGGGTTTCGAGCACAGCATATCATCCATAGATGTGCGAAGATACTCTTCGCAAATCGCTGCGTCGGAGCGGATCTACTCCCCGGTCTGTTAGTCGGTCGGTTGGTCGGTCAGTCGGAGAGTCCCGGGATTGGCCGCTCGTCTAAGACTCGTTGGACAAAGACGTTAGTCAACGACGACAACGACGACAACAACAACAACAACAACAACAACAACAACAACAACAACAACAACAACAACAACAACAACGATGAATAGTAGCCAGGCGGACATAACAGCAGCAGCAGCAGCAGCAACATACCGCTTAGATCGAGATATAGCTTCTTCTGCGCACTGTTCCGTCGGCCGGGATAATTTTAATCGTAGTAGAAGCAACAGTACTCGTAGTAGTCTTAGTAGTAGTAGTAGTGTTGTAGTAGTAGTAGTAGTAGTAGTAGAAGTAGAAGTAGAAGTAGTAGTGGTTGCTGTAGTCGCATCAGCAACACGGCGAGTAGAGGTTTTCTAGCGAGCGGTCATTGCACCGCATTCTGCACCTTGCGTCTGTCGGTCACGGTTCACGATCTGCTTCTCCGTGGATCTATTAGCAGCTGCTAGTTAGATACTTTGCTTAGTCACTAGCGAATTTGTGGCTTCTCTTTGTGCATCGAAAGCAACAACAACAACAACACAACAACAACAACAAGCACGCTGATATATTTAGATAAAAGCAAAGATTAGAAGCAGCGACAACCACAACAACAACAGCAACCAGAACAACAGCAACCGCGGTCAACAAGAGACAGCAGTCGAGCAAGCTCTTCCGCTAATCGATCTGTTTCTGTTCGACTTTGATACTACCCTCACATTCCACGCATTGCGAACCCTGTGGATATCATGTCACAGTCAAGCCGTGCTCCAACAGCGTCCTACTTCAAAGAACCACCTCTAAAGCCCAATTAGAACGTTCTCTCCCCTGCTTGTGTACGTATATAGATAATATATATATAGGATATATAATATATATATAGAATATAAGAGAGTATATATAATATATATATATAAATAGATATATTATATAGATATATATATATATTATATATTATATATATATATATATATCATTATATATATATATATATATATATATATATTATATATATATATATATATATATACACACACACATATATATCTACATACAGATACTCGCTACGGGTAGGTTTTCAGCACTTCTTTTTGGAAGTATAAAAAAGTTTTCGGGCTGACCCTCAGGCAAGATTTAACGTCCACGGGACTGCCTTTCGCATTGCTTCATGGACGGACTTTCATAAATTTAAATGTGCAACGGTGGGGCTCGAACCCGCGCATACCAAGCGGCGTTTGAACAAGGCTCAGTGGCTCATAGCTCTAAACATAGGTGGGCTTATGTCTAGAGCTATTGCGCTTCGCCCCGCAAGGACACCGGCACCCGAGGTAGAACGTCAAGCTCCTAATTCAGGGCCCCCACAAGACCGATGGAGTGAGCGATAATCCGAAAAAGTCGACATCGCAAAACACACTTGTAAGATATGTTGCAGGGTATGTATTGCATAGGGTAGCTGGGTTTTACGGAGTCAGTTACACTGCGCTGAGCATGCCAACTCATTATCGAAGAATGCGGCCACCTGGAAGTTTGTTAAGCAGTCTACAGGGCAAGTCATCAGCAACCAACACGAGTGTTTCGTACAAAATGACATTATAAATGCAATAAATACTATATATATATATATATATATATATATATATATATATATATATATATATATATATATATATATATCACTTTTAATATTTAGGAAGTGTTTGGAAAAATATTACCTGACAAACAGAGAGAAACATCAGTAAAGCATATGAGCAGCACACAGTTTAAACGCAGACTTTTTTCTCAGGTTTCAGGTGTACCGGTGCAAATAGTAGGCACCGAACTGGCTATAAAGCAACCTCAGTAAGCACACTACTCAAATCAAAGTATAAAGTAACAAAAACCTATGCATTTGAACCATAAATAAAAATTAATATGCTTTCAGCACAAGTCCAAAATCAAGTAGATTCGAAAAAAACGTATATGGTAAGAAACGTTTAGCGTTTGCGTTTATTATCCAGTATTCTTTGTCAGTACTGTTTGTTGATATCAACCATGCGGTCGATTGTCTCGACTTACGGAGAGGAAACTAAAATTATATGCGGCTTAGCTCACAACCAATAACAGGGCAGGCGTCCTCATTCATACGTGGTGCACCACTCGATTTAGCACAAATGTCAACTCTGTTTTGTACTTTATGTATGGGCACCTAACGAACGCAAACAAGATAACATCTTATATCAGACTGAGTTGCATTATGTCCAGTAGTATAGTGGAACTAATTAGTCTTATGTTTTTCCGATTGCATAAAATCCTGATAGTAACGTTCTGTATATATATATATATATATATATATATATATATATATATATATATATGTACTGAATGCATGATGCAAACGCAAGCATATAAGGAAGGTGCAAGATATTCTCGGTTAAAAATCTATGACACGTGCAACTTCTACTAGAATAGGACTGTCATGGTCTACCGCATAAAATCATAGATAATCACCGACTTGCATGTATGTAGTTGATTAATGTAAATATGTTTTCGATCCTTAGTTGGATCGCTCTCATGATTATGTGAAAATGACTCCTAGTGACTTAAACAGTGCAATCATATAAAAACTTGAAAGCTTGAACCATTTTTTGCCATGTACACCCAGTCCGTCGTTGCTCGTACAACACAGTTCGTCCATTTGCTTATGTGACTGGCTCGGCCAGCATCGTCTTTATAGCGATTTCTTTTTATATCTATTTTGTTGCTTCATACCGTCGTCGAATAAAATCAACAATTTTAACTGTTGTTCTTGACACTGTCACTTTATAACGCCTTTGCTATTGATCATCTTAGAGAGGTTTGGAAGATACATCTTTAAGATATAAATATATATATCTCTAAGTAGAGTCATTATTTAATGTACGTGTGTCAACACGTCTGCACATGTAAAAGAGTAGGTCTTCCACCTCTCTCTCTCTCTCTCTCTCTCTATATATATATATATATATATATATATATATATATATATATATATATATATATATATATACGCGATGAGTGTTAAATTTAAGCAATAGATGATCCAAAATAGGGACGCGAATTCATTGGGGGTCGATAGCATGCCGACACGTTTACGGGCCGTACCGAAGTCGATCTATAAGCCGTCCTCTCGGTATGCGGAGCCCTGCCGCAAACGATCTCTTGTTTTCCCTCCGACCTTCGTCGAACCTGCGTTCTGTTCGTTTGCCGCATTCTGGGCAGTGACTGCCGCATATTCAGGCACGGCGTCCTTCGTGTTTCGTCGCTGGCGATTCGGCCGATTTGGTCGCCGCGGACGGATTCCGTCAGAGCTTGCGGCTTGTTGTTGGCGGGAATAGCCAATGGTTGCATTCGCTTGACCTCGCTGGTCATCGGAGGTTTCAACCGTTGCCCAACGGCGACGGGCCACGGCTGTGCTTGTTGGCTATAGCTCTTCGGTGGAATCTCGACCTTCGGACTGCTTCGGACTGCAAAAGGCTCGCCCTGATAAAGGTCGTTTGAGAGTGTGCTGTTTGCTGGACGCGTCGACGACGAAGCGGCTATGGCGGGCGGGACAGTTTGCCAATCATCAATAACAACGTCGTGACTTTGAAGAAACTCTGTCCGTGTTTCCACGGGAAAAGACATGCGTCGTACACCGGACCGTGGGTTTTCGCTAAAGAACAGTTGATGCTCCTGTTCCTGCTGTGGCTGTTTTTGACGCTGAAGTTGTTGACGCTGTACGTACAGTTCTTGAGGGTGGTTAATATGCTGCAGGAGGTGCTGATTTCGACGATGATCACCATGCTCTTCTAATGGTTGCTGTGCCAGCAGCAGTGGATGTCGTTGCAAGTCCGGCGATGTGGCTGTCACTGTACTGGCTGTTGTTGGTTCGTCGAGCTTGAGATCATCGTCGCATACGACCAATCTCGCTAAGTCGTACGAAGATGATGGTGATGGCACGCGCCTCATTGGAAAGTAGCCATCTGGATACACGGCAGATGCCGTCGGCATCTTAAGCGCTCTTTGGGCCCAGGGAATAGCCACTTGATAGTTGACGCCCATTTGAGGTGTGTGCCCATCGAACAGTAATTGCCAGATTATAATGCGTTGCTTCGAGTTGGCCTCGGCAACACTCTGGTCGGGTGAGACCTTAACGATGCGGCTGGGCAGCACGACGTCCTCAATCGCGACCTGAAGATTCACAGTGAAGGGCACATGACTTAGTACGTTTTGACCCACGCCGATCGAACAATTGTGGGTGAGCGGCTTCATCACATCTATCCGGCATCACCGAAGGCATGCCCCAAGCAGAACAGCCAGTTTGCTCTAGAACGCGAATTTGAATCGTCTCTTCTATTTATGAGAGACGGTTTACATATATGATACACGTCAAGGGGTTTTTGCAATTCAGCAGGCCATTCGACCCAATTCTGTAATTTTGTCTTTTTCTAGCAAATCTACTTTGTGCGGCCTAGTGGCATGGCGACGGCACTGTACTGTTATTTTATCAATTTGCTAATACTTTGGTAAAGACCATATTTCCTTAATTGTTATGCCTAATGTACCAGAAGGCAAGAAAACGCAAAAGAGTCAGGGGTAAAAGGATGCACAGCCTTTGATTAGAAAAGTTCTATGATAGATGTGCGGCTAAGTGTCTTTTTATTTTAGCAGCTAAATAGTAACAATTATTTACTAGCAATGTATCACTCTGCACGATTTTGCCATAGATACAGCACATAATCGGCATTTCATTTTGATTTGTCGTTATTTATTTATCATCATTAGCTGATCCATCATTTCATTTTTTAGCTAAAACAGTTTGCAGGATTTTTAAGAGACATCACGGACGAAGCAGGCTGTTGTCCCGTCCAGTTGTCGCAACAGTGCGACAACTGTCAGAGTCAACAAGAGGACGCCATGATGTTGTCATTGCAAAAATCGACAATTGAGGAGCAGCGAGCTGCAAGAGATCTGACTGCGGAAGGTATTTAGCAGACCATACGCACGGCGGATGACGGCCATATGCCGGGGGAGACTGTCTGCCCAACAAGTCACTGAGATACCGTGAAGTATCTGTTTCCGCGAAGGCCGTAGTGTTTGAGGAATGATCCTATATATTTATATAACTTGTTTTGTGAGTGCTCCGTGATAAAGCGTGATAAAGGAAGCCTACCGCCTTAGCGCAACACGAACGCAACAACGATATCTCAACACCTGCGGTCAGGACCAAGTTTTAGACTAGACATCCGGGACAGCAGCAACTCCTTGAATGAGAAGATTCGAATTTCGTACTTCCGAATGCCTCGCATAGCAGGTGGTACTTCAAACGGCACCACGTGCGACAGTCCGAACGCCGCTACGCCCGGATACGAATGCGCGCAGAAATGCAAACGTTGCGAAAAGGCTTTTAATCGACAGAATAGCATATGCGTACAAAGCAATACTCGCACTTTTTTGGCGGATGAGGGTTAAATGCAGTTACGCACTACTGCTACGAGTAGGAAAATTCGGTTTCCATCTCGAGCTGTGTGGGACTCGACCCTAGCGGATGGACGTTACGCCGCTGAGACCCATACCCACTAAACGCACCTCCCCCCTTAAGCTTCACTCTCTGATGGCCCAGGTCTCCATAGAACAGTGCTATGAGCTATCAGGAGAAGTGGCGAGTGCCCTATCGGATCAATTGGCCGGGGTCGCTCACGAGTTCCCCCATCTGTCAGGCGCACTTTGTCCCAGCCCTTGCGAACCCGTTTGATTTAAAGTTACGCTTTCTTCAGCCGTACTGGCCTCAAAATAATTCTGCCTTTCCATGCATCCTATGTGCTTTGTTTTTAGCACCTCCTGTGCATTTTCCGCTCCCAATTCGCATGCTTGGGCCAAACCCAGGATGAACTCCACGAAACATTTTAAACAGTTTCGTGGAGGGTCTTGAACTTCAGGGTGGGTTATTCCCGCGTTTCTCGCGAATGTGTCTAATCGCGCCGGTTCTGGCCTCTTCCCATGCCTGGCACTTAAGAAGTGTGTGTTCTGAACCGTCTATCAGGGCATCTTTACAGAAAAGACATATTTCTGATGGGGCCTTCCCAACTCGGTAGAGGTATGATTGGAAGTTTCCATGTCCCGTGAGAATCTGTGTCAGGTAGAAAGTTAGATCCCCTCCCGGCCTTGCTATCCGTGCCTGTATGTTTGGCAGCAGTTTGGTCAGGCTCTTTCCGGGGGCCCCGGACGGAATGGCGTCCCACTCAGCTTGCCATTCTTCTAAAGTGACTTTTCTTTCTCGTTCTTTGTCGCTGTAGGTGTGCCATTGTCCCACAGGCGTTGTCTCTCGAACGCCTTAAGGTCCCAAGGAATGTCTCCGGCAAGCAGCAGAGCCGCATTTGTGCTGATCGTTCTGTACCCTTGTATTACCCTAAGGGCTGCGATCCTCTGCGTTTTGCGCGGGAGTAGTTTTGCTTTTTTTGTCTCAAGAGCCGTTCTGGCCCATACGGCAGCTCCAAAGAGCGCGATAGACTCTGCAACTGCCATTAGTAGTTTTCTTGTGCGAGCCCGCGGTCCGTGTACGTTTGGAAGTATCCTCGCTATAGCGTTTGCCGTCTTAGATGCTTTTTCCACAGCCTTTTTTAAGTGACACAAGCCCGTCATGGACGTGTCAAGCGTCACCCCAAGATAGCGGGCTTCTTTCACGAACTGGATTGTTTGCCCTGCAACCGGTATGTGCAGCGGTCGGACTCTCTTCTTGTCAGTTAAGATGATGATCTCACCTTTTTCAGGGGCGAGTGCCAGCCCCGCGGCCTTTATCCATTTCGCTGTTGAGTGCAAGGCTTTGTTTGTATTTAGCTCAAGTTCGCCCTCCGTTTTAGCCTGTGCACAACCGCTAAGTCGTCAGCGTAAGCTATTATGTCTATTCCCGGAGGTAGACCGGTTTGCCGCAAGACGTCATCATACGCTAGGTTCCATAGCAGTGGGCCCAGGATTGACCCCTGTGGCACGCCGGCTGTCATTGGGAACACCACCTTGCCGTTTGAGACGGACCTTTCCTTAAGGTATCCAGATATTACTTTAACTAGGTATGGCGGAACATTTTTACGAACAAGCGCGTCCAAGGTGGTCTTCCATGGAAGGCTATTAAAGGCGTTTCTCACATCCAAGAGGGCTACCATGACTAGCTGTCTTGTAGAGGTGGTGGACCTGCGCACCTGCTCAGCTCTACTGAGAACCCTGTGGATTGCCGTTAGGACCGATTTGTGTTTATGGAAGCCAAATTGTGCCGGTGACAGGAGTCCGCACTCCTCCGCAAACAGCCTGAGCCTTTCATCATACTCGCACATGAGCTAACTGAAAATAGGAATATTCGAGCGCGAACTCGAGATCGACTCTTGCGCCCGATAGATGACTTCCTTCCTGTTCCTCCCCACTAAGCTCCTTAGTTTTGTCCGAGACCACCCTCCGAGATGGCGGCAGCCGAGACCTCTGCTACCCCAGAGTCCGGTAACGAGAAACTTACTAGCACGCTCAAGAAAATAGAGACCTGCGTCAGAACTAGGTAAGCGTCACTATATGCCCCCGTTGAGAAAAAAACTGGTTCCACTTTTAGGAACAAAAAGAAACCTCTGCATAGGTAGAAGCCTGCTAAAAATGAAGTTCCCGTCCAACTTCTGTAGCGTCGGGAGTTAGGTCATGTCGACAATGCGAACATTGACTTACTGAGCAATGTGGGCCAACACGTGCCGCTTGGCGTTAACTTAATACACAGATAAGGAAACACCCAAATAAATTCTACAGGATCTCTACCCAAGCTAAGCCAAACTCTCGCTCATGCGTAAGCGAGCACACTGCTCGTGTCAACATGTCGAAGAGCAGCACAATTACAAGCTACTAGGCGTGCTACAGGCACCTGGGCCAGAAGGAGACATAGCAATAAAATAAATCTAAACTAGCCATGGACAATATGACGGGGTGCAGGCATCGCATGCGTCGAGTTACAGAGTTACAAAACAAAGACCTTTCTATTTGGGCGAAACAACTTAACCCTCACGTGGAAAGAGGCTGGGTCACGACATTGGGTCACTTCCAGTCTACATCAAAGTAGTCCAGAAGCTGGGTGTCCAATTGGTCTAGGGTTTCACTGGCACTCACTGCATGAGGCAGATTACAAAAAAGCGACAGGAACTAAGGCTGAAAACCAATTAAGCTAAAAATACGCAAACAAATAGATTCCGGGAGAGAGTGCTAGATTTCGTTGTACTGTTGTTGCCGGCCTCGATGAAGTCGTCTGCACTAAGGCTCAAGAGTAACAGAGCGGTGCTGTGCAGCTCTGAAACCAGCAGCTAAAAACTAGGGAAAACCCCTAAAAGATAACTCGAAGATTGATTAAAAACACCATACTGAACTACAGGCGTTGCTTCAAACGGAAACGCGCAAAACCAGACGTGTCACGGATGCATCCAGGAGTTCTGAGATCGAATTAACAAACATAAGTGTTACTGCGATCTTTGTGACACGAACGATGAGGTGACTCGAGCACGGCTCAGGCGTAGCTGTCTATTAGCACTAATGTAGTGCGCAATTTTAGGAAGCGTATTTTTAGTCTGGTTATAGTTGTAAGGTAGTGTTCATAGTCAGCCATATAATATATATATATATTTCAGCAGTCATGAGGAGCAAAGCGGAAAAGGTCAGAGTCTCAGAGTAAAGTTCCCGCACGAGAAACTCCTGTTGCGGCTCAAATTTATAAATTTAGCAGAACCCGGACTACCTAATGTGCGGAGGAACGTTTTCAAACGTGAGTTTTACAAGGACCTCTAAAACAACATATAAATTGGTAATTCGGTATACTTCTTTTAAAACACAAACTAATTAAACTACACTACTGCACTAAGAATGCGCAGCGTTACGAAGTCTATGATAAAAAAATTGTCATTTCTTGATCATTTGATTTTTTTAGTTGCACCCTATTTATTGAATAATATATATATGTATATATATATATATATATATATATATATAGTGACGTATTTGCAGACAAAAAAGGCATAGTGTTATTTGCAATTTCGTATCTCACAGGCATACACATGTATATGTATATATATATATATATATATATATATATATATATAGTGACGTATATGCAGACAAAAAGGCATAGTGTCATTTGCAATTTCGTATCTCACAGGCATACACATGTATACATATATATATATATATATATATATATATATATGCAGGCGCACGATGTGAGAGAGCAATGCAGAAAGAAAGGCAAAGAATTTTAAACTATAAATTGTATGGTATGTACATACATTTTGATGAGTGTATGTTCTTCACGTGTACTATGTATATGCGTTGCCTACCATTCGTGTGTACGAGACCGCGCCGGATGTCGTCATATGACGCTCAGCCTCGATGCAAGCGTGTATCTAGTTCGATTGGTTTATATGCGTTGTCTTTGTCATCTGTTTCTCTATGAAAGCACGGTCAGATTCCTGTTACGATACTGCGGGTTACCAGCGCCAAACACCGCAAAACGGCGCAATGCGTTTGAGTGAACAGCGAGACAAACAAAGCTGGTGGACGGTAAACGACGCATCCACGCCAGCATTAGCAAGGTCAAGACGGCTCCCCTCGACAATCGACTCTGGAGGCTATCAATCAACCGCTCAATGATTAACGGATCGAATATTAAAGACCTTTTGCACGCAGTTACAGAATTTCCGTTAGACAAACGCCACCGCCTGCCGACATATGTGACACATCGTCTACAAGCAACAGATTTGCAGCTTTTAATAATAATAATAATAATAATATTCACCTAGTACAGATATTTGTATGCAACATGTTTGCGCGGCAAAAAGGCAATATATATATATATATATATATATATATATATATATATATATATATATATATATATTGCATACGGCGCATTACGTAAAATTACGTGAAACGTGTACATGTAAACACGTTTTACGTATTTGTGCACTCGATACTTTTGAGCGGATGTAACAACTATGTGTGAACGCGCAAAGAAGAAGTCACTCAGACCATATAAATTAATTAAAAATCTAGCAGCATATGTATCCAAAGAGGCAAATTCTGTGAGCCACTTTGAAAGGTTCTTGTACGTACACATGTGGCGAAATTTCAACGACAGTTAAAGCAGTGCTTTGTTTAAAGACATATACACATTATAGAGCCATGCACATCAATATATCGCTACAAATGTACAGTGCTTCATTCGTATCATGGTATTTTAACGCTCTATAATCCAGAGCCTATAAACAGCTTAGAACTTCTGAGAATAATACGAAACACATTGTATATATCTATTGGCGGTAATTATATATATATATATATATATATATATATATATGTATATATATATATATATATATATATATATATATACACTTACGTTCGATATATGAAGTCTACACACGAAACAAAACTTTCATTCATCTGCTTTTTAGAAATGCCTTATTACCTAGATGAATACGGTTTGCTTATACACATCTATATCATGCATAGAGTAACGGATAACGTGTGGGATAGTCTAACAGACAATGTGTACTTACACTATGAAAGTCTGCATCGTTGGCAAAACGTATTTTCACAGTGATAGTAGCACAGCCAAGATACATTCGCAGGTTGCTGTAGAGCTGCTTCAAGCCGATATCATTACGGTCATTATGCGAGCTGTCGATACGTTTATTACTGGTCGTGACATTGAGACCATTGATATGACCGTTGATGCTCCGACTGGAACCGTAATGGGTGCCGCTTGTTTCAACAACGAGTTGAGCGACGTCGAGAGGTTTCTGAATGAAGACGGGCGAAAGCATTTGCACCATGATTGTCGCATTCGGCTTCTCAGTCAAAAAAAGGTAGCCGTCACCTTCGTAGAAGTACGCCGCATCTTCATAACTCCCTAGAACATAACGACGATCATAGGAGTAAACTATCAGCGGCACATTGAAAATGAATAATAATAATAATAAGAATAGCTAGATGGTAACCATGAAATGACGAGGATACACATTCACACCTCACAATTGTATTGTCCTAACACATAATAATGATAATAAATAATAATAATAATAATAATTAAAAAAATATATAAAAAATATAATAATAAAAAAGCCGTGGACTGCTATCAATATTTTGTGTAGTCATCTTTTCACCTGTATTGACCACTGTGAGATCATCTATCTCATAGACCTATTAAATCACGCAAGTCACCGATGTAAACAAAACAAATCCTCAACCATTATTGCCATCACCACCAGGTTGGGCTTAATATGCTGATATTGCTCACATGCGTTGTACAAAATAAACGTTCTAGACTCTCATATTAGTCCCTTTATATCATCTGAACAGGATCTAATAAATAAAGTCAAAGTTCTCTGTCATATTTCCCTCTCTTGTTTTCCACGACCATACTGGAACGGAACTTCGACTGCCGTAGATATATATATATATATATATATACATATATATATATATATATATATATATATATATATATATATATATATATATATATATATATATATATATATATATATATATATACAGGGTCATTCATATCGCTATGTACTTATTTCGAGGTTTGGTGAAACTGGGCAAGAAGATCATTTTTCTCAATGGAGAGAGGACGCTGAAACGTTTTATTTAAGAGAGAGAGTAAACTTTATAAAGGTAGTTATTCTGCCTTTTTTTCTCCTACATAGTTGTGCAAAATCTATGTTTGCGGGAGAACCAGCGAACGTATGAAGGAACCAATCATATAAGCATGTTCGGAGGAACATACTTATACCTACATAGTTCTGCAAAACGTAGACTTTGCAGAACTGTGTAGGAGAAAAAAAAAGGCAGAATAACTACTTTTATAAATTTCACTCTCTCTCCTAAACAAGACGTTTTCGTGTCCTCTCTCTATTGGAAAAAACGAATTTCCTACCGAGTTCTACTAAAACTCGAATATGTACATAACTATATGAATGACCCTGTCTATAACTACAGCGCGCGTGTGCTTATCTGTTTGATGTATATATGCTTATGTATGGGGACAGCTTTGATGAGATTCAAAATCGGCACTTAGTACTGTGCTCTTCTCCGTATACTACACGAATTACTTACCCATGTTTTTCGCAAAGGTTCACAACGTACGACGCTTCGGGAATGGCCAAAATAGGGAATCCACTTCCCACAAAAGGCTCAGGCCAACTCGACTGTCGAAGTCGTTCAAACAACGCCTTGTAAGCGGCAGTGTGCAGGAACAACTGTGTGTATAGAGGAAATTGAGAAATAGACACGACTCATCGCATAGCAGACGCACCTGAACGTGCTAAAATCTTGTCTGCTCCAACATACAACCCGCTAGCGGAACTGCAAATAATTGACGTGTCACGCAATACGTGCACGAACGCGTCCAGCATATTGCAGCGATGTCCAGGTATGTTGGCGCGTGCACACTTGCGTAATACTTAAAGAAGTTGATGCAGAGACGGTAATTGGCGGGCTGCCCGCTTTCGAATACAGTGATTGACGATCTCCGTCAATAATTCACAGTTTAGTGCCATTCTGCGCAAATAAACGCACACAGTTGTTCCTGAATACCTTTACTCAGCATAACTGTTTTTTTCCATGACAATACGAAATTATATACTTTGCGAATGATAACAAATACGTAAATATGCACATAGGACAATTTTTCTGTGATAACATAGTGGTTTCCATTTTCAAAAAAAAATATGTATATATATATATATATATATATATATATATAGACGACCGGGATTGTTGACTCGGAGGAGCTACAAACGCTAGAAAACCAGATTAAACATGCCGGCTGTCCTATCCTGGATTTGTAAACAACAAACAACTTTGCTCAGTTGATAATGCTCGTGGCAGGTAGGCGCAATGCTACCGTCTAACTGTTGTTTGTGCAATATATCGCACGTATTGAGGTAGCTCCGGTTAGTGTATCAACACAGCGGTTTTCAGCTGTGCATCTTTAAATGTTTAAGGTGTTCTGCGTAGGATACGACTAGTTTATGCAATTTTCAACAAAGACGAAAATGAAGCATTCGCAGCAGTTTGCCAGAAACTAGGGTTCCTGACAGCATCACAAGTCAGACCGTCTGAATGATCACCACCTCTACATGCAGCACTTCTAAGGCTTACAACAGTGTCGGGCCGTTGATAACCGGCATGGCTAAACAATGTGTACGCCGGAATCTGACGTATACGCTCATTTGTTGTATTATTTTATTTATATGCATACATGTACCACTACCACTGCCTCTTTTTGCCAAACAGCCACTACTAGTTTTGAGTGCTCAACTACAGAATGGTTAGCGCAATGCAAATTACCGCCGAATAAAACTCACAATGTTGCGGCACATCCAAGCGACTTGCAAAAAGTTAAAGGATTCGGTCTCCGACTCGAGTGGCAGTCTGTAGCCTGTAGTGCGTTTCCATACGCCAGACGCTCTATCGGATGCGCCGATATTTGGCGAAAGTCCGACGCTGAAAGTCGCAATTTTGCTTGTTATACAAGATGTTTGTGAGGAAAAAATCTGTCTGTCGAGGTCAACTGAAATAGTCGTAGGAAATGTACATCTAATTTATTTGATCACCGTGTGATTAAACCATAACACAATAACGCATGCACGTCTAATCACTTTGCCAGTTTATTATGATTATTATTCTTATTATTATTATTATTAGTATTTACATGTTAAACAATGTTACAGTTGTGGGGTCTGAACGTATTATTGCAACGTTTTTTTTTAAATTATTAGTTCACTCCATGGCGCCTAAAATAGATGCCACGTTCCCTCTGCAAACGGCCGAGGACAACGTTTGCCTCAAGAATTGACCCTCTCTTCGGTCGCTTGTGACCTACTGAATTCGCTTGTTTAAATTTTTGAGAAATGCTTTGGTTCCCTTGCTGATTGGTCCGAGTGTCTCCATGGCAATAGGCACGAAAATATATCTTGTTTCCAATTCAGCATATTTAACCCGTTTTCTGGCGTCCGCGTGCTTTGCTACCCACCCCGGCTCAACGGAGCTGTGGTGTAAATAGGAAGCCGCGGTTGTGCACGAAACCGTTGCATCTCAAGCTAGGGACTTCCCATGTGACCATAATGCACTGGTCACCCAGTGCATCAGCCTTTCTTCGCCAGCGGACACTAAACCTCTCGGTTCAAGTGTAGATTGTATACCGGTATTCTTGTCTGTACTGTATTCTTGTCTTCTTCTAGCTCCTAAATATTATTCCATAGAACCGACAATACAACCGGCGTTTCCTCGTCACACTGCAAGCGACAGCAGTTGCCGTGCGAAACTCGCCTTCGCGCCGATTGCCTGTGAGATCTGTAATCCGTTTGCCAAGCTCGCTGATGAATCTCTTAGTTCCTTGGCTTACGGGAGCCATTGTTTCCATAGATATTGGCACTACGATGTAACCCGTCTCCAGTTCTTGGTTCTTGCGTTTTTTTTCATCTTCCGCGCGCTCGGCAACCCATCTCGCTTCTAGTGAACTGTGGAGTAGTTAGAAGGGAGCCACTGTGCAGAACTCTGTAACATCCTATACTAAGCATTTGCCGTTAGCCCATAGCGGGATTGTTACACCGTCAGGTCTTTTGTCGTCATGAAGTCCTAATCTGGGCTCGAGCGTGCTCGGTATACCAGCCCTGGGTAAGGCTCTTCCTATAATTGCGTTGATTTCAGCATGTCTAGAAACTCTACCATGGCTTTTGATGCAGCTAAGAGGGTGAAGTCCATCCTCAGTTACTGTGGTACCACATGCAAGGCAACTGTAGGGGTTGCAAACTACCACCTATTCGAAGAGCTGTTACCATGCGGAATGAGGTGTTGTCTAGCATGGTACCCAGCTGCGGGGAAGGGAGACACTCTAGAAAACCTTCACTAGATGTGTCCCGTAAGTGGAGGATATAGTGCAACAGGTGATTGCGACGATCTGCGACGGCTAGGGTCATTCAGGAAGCTATTCCGAGCATTCTTGGAGGACTGATGGGCCCCCGTTAGCTCCCTCATCTATGCTGCAACAATCCACCACCATTAACGCTGATAGAACCCAACCTACACGGGAGAACAGAGCGAGGAGAGGGGGGTGTTAGATTTGCTCGGGGACGATGCGTACAAAGGGGTACCGTCCTCATTTTGACGAAGACCTAGGCACGAGAGCGGTTTGATATTCGGGGATTCTATGGATACCAGGCGCTGGCATCGTGTAAATAGGTCCGGGTAGGCCGAGCGGGGGGTATCCATTTTCGTTAGACCGACGGTGGTAGAAATGAGCGTGGGGATAGTAGCAAAAACTCTAATCGCAGTAATGTCATCTAAACTAGAACTGGTGGCTACCTATCTACAACCGGCGGGGACGGAGTCCACAGAGACGATGTGTCGAGCGCCTCTTGCTGGGGATAGAAACGCTACCGCGAAAGGCTCCGATGATCATAGGAGGGCATTTTAACGCGAGATTAGACAGAATTGACTCGGAACGAACGGCCTTGCTAGACGTACTGGAGGAGTTCGGCTGTTGGGTAGTTAACAGGGCAAATGCTGTGCACATATGAATGCCACTCCGGGACATCAGTTACTAATATATTTGCAACCAATGTAGACAGAAGGGACATACTATTTACAGGGGACGACAATCCTTGACAGGAAGGTGCGGGACTCAGAAAATATATACCTATGGGTATCCGGGTAAAAATTAGTGGCAGCGTTCAAGAACGGGGGAGGAGGGAAGGCTCAGTTAGAAAGCTTAACGGCAACGTTCTTTTACAAGGACTTAGCGGGGTAGATTCCTATGAACGCAGTCTGGTAGGCTTATTGAGGTCTGCGATGCTGCCGCCACAGGAGAGAAGCGGAAGACCCTGGTTTAACGAACAGGTGCAGGGCAGCCAAGCAAGCTAGTAGGCTGACGCGCGAATATGTAAAGACCGTCCTGGTCTTTACATATTCTCGCGTATTATGCAATGAGGCCGTTGGCAGCGTTGGTTAAACGGTTGGTTAAGAAAGCGTATAAGGAGGAAAAGAAAAAGCCCTGGGAATAGAAAGAGTGGGTAGCAATAAGGGAGGCCGACGAACGTCCACATACATGGCTAAAACGGAAGGGGAGAAGACAGTGTTCCGTAGACACGGGTAGGTTAGTCGAACATTTCAGGCAAAAATTGGCCGGGTCGGACACAACGCCGAAAGCGCCGCTAGAGTACAAGGGCACATGGGATCAGACAACGAAGGAAGCGAAGGTTTGGATAAGGAGGGAAATCTCACTTAGGGAAGTGATAGAAGCAATAGACAAATGAACACGGGGGAAAGCGCACGGGAAAGCTTAAAGGGGAATAGTAATAAAAAGCTGTCCGTATAAAATATTCTCGGGAATAATAGCTAGGAGCTGGAGTCATTCTTGGAGGAGCGGGGGGTAACCGGAGGAGCAGCATGGATTTAGGAAAGGAAAATCAACTCACTCAGGAATTTGGGAGCTGCTAGGAACAATCTGGGAAATGCTGTCCAGGCCGAGAAGTTGTATAAATGCGGTTTTTGTAGATTTAAAGGCAGCGTTTGACATAGCACTAGGGGATGAAATATTTGACGAGCTGGCAAAATCGGGAGTGCCAGGAGCCGTTCTGAGGTGACTTATTAATATGTTAAAACAAAACGCGGTGCTGATTGATAACGGAGTCGGTATTGCGGCGGAGGTGGCTCAAACCACAGGTGTCGCACAGGGCGATGGACTGAGCCCATTGCTGTTTTCCTTACTTTTAGGTGGACTACCAGAGTGGATAAGGGTGGGCTGGACCCAAGAGTGGGCCAGAATCTTACTGTACGCTGATGATGTGATCATCTTTGGTGGCAGCCTTTTCAGGGTGAAACAAGCCATGAATCGACTAGTTATATACATTGATGAGAAGGGCTTGAAGGTTAACTGGGGAAAGACAGTAGCTATGAAATTCCGAAGGGGCGGCCGTATGGCCAGGGGTGACGTGATCCAAATCAGGGGAACCGATTTTAAATTTGTAAACAAATTTACATACCTAGGTATAACTTTATCAACAAGCGGTAGCAGTTTTCGATCACACATCCAGGAGAGGGTCAGGAAGGCCACCATCGCAGCTGCGGCAATAAAATGGCCACATATGCTTTCAGTTCATGCAGCAATTGCTCTTTTCGGGATACAGATAGCACCCATAGCCACACACGGCATTCCACTAATATTGGATATGTTGGGAGTAGGCGAATTGCGTTTAATTGATGGGGTGAGGCTTTCTTTTAAAGAGGGTTTTTAGCGCTTTCGAATACATGCAGGAATAGAATTGTTCACGTCTTGGAAGGTGGCCCGTTGCTGACGGAAGATTTACAAAAACGATTTAATCTGAAGAAAACGTGCTCCTTTAAAGTTTATATGCGTAACTGGGAAACCAAAATTAGTGAGGTGGACATAGGTATTTATGGAATAACAGCAATGACGAGCACTGAATGGCGGGGTAGCGGGGTAAAAGATCGACATCTAACTACGGCCTTTGCAACTCACGGATTTCATCACGTTCTGTGCAACGTGGAGGGTTTTCATGAACCAGAGGATGAATGTCAGTGCAAACAATGCTGGAGCAGATGTGATCGATACCACGCCGCGGTATGCCCGGCGGTTAGGTTTATAGCAGAACTAGCAAAGCGCTAGATTGTTGGTGTCTCGCAACATATGATGTAACATAAACATATTTACCCAGTTTGAGTGTTAATAAAGCAAATAATAAATGTGTCCCGTGCTGCCAGAAAGACAGTCTTTTCCACTTGGGATTGGAGGCTGTTTAACAGTTCTCTCGCTGCAGCGCTGCACCTGTAGGAGTCCAATGTATGCGGTGTGGGACGTTCTTGCCAGGGGCCTGGTCCAATTGTTTGTATGGTCTAATACCAAGTCCTCCTTCTGTAAATTGAAGGGTTGCTCTTTTCCAAGTGTTATCATGCAGGTCGACGCTTAATACCTTACCTAAAATGCTTCTTGCGGTATCGTCGTGAGATTGAAGATCTTCGTGACATTTAATAGCTGGTGAAGTGCGCAGGATATAGTTAAGTTTTGGCGAGCCCAAGCTGTATTCCTGCACAGAGCTGCTTGTGAATGCATCGCTATTAAGCGAGAGCGCATTTGCTTCAGTACAGTGCACTTGTCTTTAAGGGTCTTTGAAATCGATTGTAAGCTTTTAAAGCTCCCAGAAGCTTCAACTCGTCCAAATCAACGCGCCTGGATTCTGGCAAGACATTCGATACCGCCCTAAAAATTCCATCCTGTTCTTGGGCATTACCTTCCAATGTTATAACTTTACACTTAGAGGCATTGATGCTAAGGCCTCCCTCTTCTACAAAATTCAGCACGTTGATAATATTACACACAACCAGATCTAGTGGACCTCCAATCGCTGCGTCATCTAGGTACCAAACTTTAAGAGGTATTTTCATGCGTGCCACTAAACTGGATACCCCGGGGCTTAATAAAGCAGGTCCAAGCGGATCGCCTTGTTTTATTTTACTAGCTGATAATAGTGATGCTTTTTTATCCCAGGACAGCAGAATTGGTTGCTTGTAGCTTTGCCAAGCTAGCGGCAGAAGTTGCGGCACGTTGAGTCTTACCTCATCAAGCACTACATCGCGTCGTATAGTATTAAAAGCGTTACGAAAATTCAATTTAACTGGAATTTCTGCTTTAACAAATGCTCGTACTGCGTGAACTGCCGCTTCTGCACCGCCTTTCACTGCAACGCCTATCTGACTTGGTGAAATTGCTGTCACAATTGTTGTTCTGGTAATGGCAATGGCTACTTTAGCGACAAGCCTTCTGATTGTAAGGCCACATGCGATAGGTCTAAGTCTCTTTTCTTTAGCGCGAAATGCAGAAATGTGGCAAATTACCACCCAATGCTAAACGAACAAGAGAACGGAGTTCTTCCACCAGCCTCCTAGATGACGGTACTGTGCTATCGAGCAGTTGCTGAGGACGTAAACCGTCAAATCATGGGCCTGTTACTAGGGAAAAAGACCGAACGGCGTCAGTACTAAGTTTTCCTGGTCGAGGCATTCTTGCGCTGGTACTGGTGCTTGAAAATTGTTTAAGCGCTTTCTGACCGAATCCGTAAGGCGAATATGCTTATTTCTTAATTCCTGCTCTGTGTGGCTGTTGAGTGGCGCCAAGAAGTCGGTTGAGAGGAGGCTACGTGCGGCAGATCTTACATCACCTTCTGCTAATTTGCGCTCTGCTGCGGCGACTCTTTCAAGATCAGAATGCTATTTTTCTAAGTTTTTGGGGGTGCTGTGTGGTTGTTCGTCAAGAAGATTTTCTAGTCGTTTCCACTGCGTATCCACGAGATTGTTTCTAATTATTTGTGTTATTAATGTGTGACGTGATGTGGTGTGGTATATATTCTTTAGTGGAAGCAGTTTTCTCACGAATAGGACGGTGTACTTAGTTTAAATAATTAGAAGCAAGAATGATATGTGTGATGTGGTGTGCACACACATACACCATATCACATCGCACATCTAATTCTTGCTTCTAATTATTTAAACTAAGTACACCGTCCTATTCGTGAGAAAACTGCTTCCACTAAAGAATATATAGCCGGCCAGAAGAGGCGACATAGCCGTTTTTAAGAGAAGAAGCCGTTTTTAGGAGAATTCGCAAAAAAATAAAGTTTTTATTAGCCTTTACGTCTAATGCTTCAAATTTGTAACCATACGATCACTCACAGCGCTCACATTAACACAGTCTTTAACACTGAATAAGAAAACTGGCGGTCTCCCAATGGCACATTTTATGTTCCTATGTCGAGCAGCAACATCCGTGTCACAAGTTGTAGTTATATCACTCATCCTCCGAAACAAGACTTCTCAGAGACCATGCTCCTTTGGGAAATATATTTGCTTTAACGAACTCTACAATTTTTATTGTTGATCCTTAAACTGTCCTGCAACACCCTGTATATGCTAGCGTTGTATGAATATGAGAGAGGGAGTGCATTTTAATTTACTGCAATTATGTTCATCAGTGAAAGATGACAATTGCCGTCCGCATGTCGCGAAGTTGTATGTATCATCTCAAGTTGGACTCGATGTCTCCGCCAAACTTGAAACGAAGGAAGTAGCCAAGTCAAGCCGGTAGTGCTCAAAACACAGTAGTTGCTGCGCGATGTAACGTTTGTAGGTTACGCTTCGCGAGCACACGAACTCTACGGACTCCGGAAGTAAATTACGTTGGAAGAAACGCTATCATTGCCGTGCTTGCTAACGTCGGCAAATTGATTGCCCTAACTAAAGCGTCTAATTGAAAAGTCAGTCATGCATGACAGCACACAAAAGTGTGACGACCGTTACCTTGATGACTTTCCCTGAAATTGCTGGTGCTCCAACACAAACCACCGCGAAGCGAGCAAACACGGATCGACAATCGAACCGTTTGTCCTACTTGAGCAACTAAATTTTATGACACTAGTGTTTTTGCCCGACATAGGAGCATAAAATGTGTTGTTGCGAGACAACCAGTTTCTAGTCAAAAACTAAGTACACCGTCATGTTCGTGAGAAATTCTGCTTTTTGCGAAGAACGTATAAGGACGGTCAGAAGATACGACATGATCGCTTAGAAGATAATTCGTGAAAAATGAAGTATTTTATTAGCTTTCACGCCAAATACCTCAAAGTCATTAGCATACGATCACTTACAGCGCTTAAAAGTAAATATTAAACATATTGACCAAACTCCCATTTCATGACGATTATTTTAGTGCCAGACTGATGGCGATGCGAGCCGCGGTTGCGGAGCAATTAAGACTTTTCGGAGGACATGTCCGAGATTGAGTGCATGCATTACTGACTTTGTCCCAAGAATATTTGAAAGAGATCTATGGAATTGTAGAGCTCGTTAAAGCAAATAATTTTTCTAATGAAACATAGTCTCTTAAATGTGCAATTGCGAGACAACCGGTCCTCCTGAAAAAATAAAGTTCTTTTTTTAGCCTTCACGTTCAATATGTGAAAATCGTAAGCCTACAACCAATCACGGCGCTCAAAATCAACATATTCCGACAAATGTGCATTTCAGGCCGATCATGTTGGTACCAAATACATGGCAATCCGAGCCGTGGTTGCGGAGTAATCGAGATTGAGTGCATGCATAAATGACTTACTCCATCAGATAAAGCACTCTGCTATGGAACATCACGTACGATGACGTGCTGCGGCTGGGGGATCTCTCACCCGGAGTCAAACTTCTCGCCTACGCTGACGACCTGGTCCTCACCGTCCAGGCGCGGACAATGGGCCAGCTTGAGGCGCGTGCGAATGAAGCCCTCTTCGACATTGCGCACTGGATGCAAATAACGGGGCTTACCCTGGCCCCCGCTAAAAGCGAAGCTTTTCTTCTGGTGGGTCGGAGGGGCTTGCCCCCGCCGCACCTTGTCCTGGAGGACCAGGAGATTGCTGTAGTCAATACTACAAAGTACCTCGGGGTCATCCTGGACCGGGGCCTCCGGGGTACTGAACACCTACGGCGGGCGTCAGAGAGGGCATTGAAGATCGCCAATAGTTTCGCGCGTCTCATGCCAAACACATACGGCCCTAAACAAACAAGAAGAAGGATTATTATGTCCGTGGCCGAGTCAGTCGCCTTATACGGGGCTCCGGCCTGGCCTACCAACGCTCTGAAGACTAAGGCAAATAGAACCCGCTTACGGCGGGCTCAACGGGTCGGACCCCTTAGGGTCACCATGGCGTACCGCACGGTTAGCACAGCGGTGGCGCCCGTGCTCGCGGGCACTATCCCATGGGACCTGAAGGCAGAAGAGCGCCGCCGCCTGTAGGGCAACCAGAGCCTTAAGAAGGAAGAGGCACGGCAACACACATTGCAGCTATGGCAGGGGGAGTGAGATGGCCTGGCGGAGGGGGACCCAGGTGCCAGTCTCCGCAAGCTGGTCCCTAACATCAAGGACTGGCTGTACCGGCCCGGTGGGGAGCTCACCTTCCACACCACCCAGATTTTGCCGGGGCACGGCGACTTTCAGTCGTACCTATTCAGGATCGGGAAGGCCCCAAGCCCCACATGCGTCCACTGCGGCAATGGACTCGAGGACACTCCAGAGCACACAGCTCTGGCACACTTGCAGGGACTCCCTGCAGTGGTGTCCGTGTGTGCAACCGCATTTTCCAGTAAGTCCTCTTAAAAAAAAAAAGATAAAGCACTCTGCATGCTCTCAATCTCAACATGCCTTCCGAAAAATCTTAATTGCTCCGCAACCGCGGCTCGCATCGCCATACGTTTGGTACCAAAATGTGCGCTTGAATGTGTTAGTTTGAGCGCTGTGAGTGGTCGTAGGGTTATGATTTTAAAATATTTGGCGTGAAAGCTAATAAAGAATTAAATTTTTCGCATCTTCTGACTGGCCTTATATGTTCTTCGAGAGAAGCAGAATACTCGATGATAGAAAAAATGCCCATTTTTCATTGAGTGTTGATTTTTTTTGTGAAATGTTTTAAATCAGCTAGAAGATATAACATTTGTTTATTGTCGAATTGACGAAATTACCTGTATTTGGCTATAAAGCTTTTTTTTATCTAGCCTGATGTAGAGATGTAGGGCCGAAAATGAGGTTTTTAGAAGAAAATGCTTTGGTGTAAATCTACCAAGTAAATGCAGAACACCATATGTTTTAACTTAGCCACTGCTCAGCGAATTCAACGACTCTGTTGATGTTTCTCAAAACTGCGTTGGAAGCGCTGCTCAGAACACCGTTGTTCAAGTACAATATGTTAGAGGGCGCTCGGAAGAGTCGACTAACTTTTTGATAGCAAGCCCTGCATTACGACATTACGCGACAGAAAAAGCAAGAGGACTCTTTATAAGGTACTTTCACATGATGGAACACACTCGCGGCTCAAGTTTTCCTGCATCTTGCAGATGGCCTCTCCGTAGATTGTTGAAGGCGTTCCTTGTTAAGCATGACCACAAGAGTGGCACCAGAGCTTGATTTCAAGACGAACCGAGTTGAATGCACTGCAGTGTTGCATCCTCCCGGTGTCGCAAACCCGAGCTGATGGTTACCAAGTGCACGTAATACGTCTGTCATGTTCTCAGTGATGCAGGTCTTTGCCAGTAGCCTCCGGATTGCATATGAGTGTGCGACAAGCCTTACGCGGTCATCGTTCTGCTTGAGGATAAAAAATCAGACCTCGAAAATAAACGGTCGCCACAGAAAAAGGCGAGCCCCAGCAAGGGAAATCAATGACCGTCGCCAGGGCAGCTGCAAATCGGTCGGCGGCAGCCATTCGGATGATAGATGGCAGATCTTGCAAGAGCGTGGTCTGGTGAAATCCAGGCCTACAACTATTGTATACATGAACTATTGAGTAAATAACTGTATGTACGTATTCTAAAACTTAATAGAATTCAGCAGGAAAATGATTTTTTTTCTACGGAACGGGAACGTCTTGTTTAGAAGTAAGAATACAATTTCTAAAAGTAGTTCACCTGCCTTTTTTCTTCTGCATAGCAAAATCGACGCTAGTTAAGTGTGCAGGCGAACCAGTCAACGCATGGAGGAAGCGATCATACCGGCGTGTTCGGCATATTCTAAGTGGCACGCGACGTAAGCTAGCGAAAGGCGAATCACCAGATAGAGGAAATACATAAAAAGTCTATATATATATATATATATATATATATATAGGCATTGCGCAGTAGAGAGAAATGCCGGTGCAGCAAATGCCGACAAAACGGTTGGAGAGGAGACATATCGGTTTATCGGTATCAGTGCGAACGCTAGCTGACTGCGCTAAGCCATTCACCAGTGTGGGCAATCTGCCAACCAGAGGCGGCTTGAGAAAAGCGCGCCGCATCGAGCCCTCTTTAAGATATTCGCAATAAAGTAAGCGGGCGCTGGAGTCTGAACGCCGATAGCGGATGATGCTATGAAGTAACAGCAGTCGGTACTGAAATTCAAGGAAGTGGAGATCACACCGACACTTAAGGTTTACAAATAGTAACGCGCACCAAACGATTGCGTGAGCTAAAACTGGTAATAGCCGAGCAGGTGGCTGTAATATTGGCAGCTAATGATACGTGTCAGAGCCGCGCTTTAATGATGTCCGTCATTGCATTGTGCAGCACATTAAAAGTAACGTTGAAAAACCTCCATTGACTTGAAACGGAGAGCTTGTTATTGCAGTCGAGGGCAAGATTGACAGACAGGCTATCGGTGCAAGAGTTGGCGCGGTCAAGTTTTTTTTTAAATATAAGTGCGTTTTATTAATAACATGTGCGATGACCATAACTTCACTTGTTTTTCCGTAAGGCTAATGCCCGTGTACGGTTTTGCACTGATAGATAGATATCTGATAGGATAGCGGAACTCGCTCTTCAGTTAATGGTTTTCTGGTGTGCATCCCTCCATATAACCTCTATTTTTTTCTCACATCGTGTAGAGTCGATAGAATCGAACGCAGAATCATGTTGTGCCGCAAGCCGATGCAATGCTTCAGATGGTTCGGCATGGATCACTTAGTGATGAATTGCAAGATGTGGACGGAACGAATGTGCTGGAAACTTGGGTCACAAGAACATTTAAGGAAATACTGTAAGGCAGAAGCCCGTTACTGCTTATGCAATAATGCGCACGAAGCCACCTGGGACTCTTGCCCACATAAATTGCAACGCATTGACATGCTGAAGAAAACGTCACGAAGCCAGATACAAAAGCCGACAAATGACCTAAGTGTCCCACTCTGCATACCCGTAGCATTCGCACAAGCGTCCGATAAAAGCTCGATACAGAGTTGTTCATTTGTAGTACAGAACAGCAATGAAATGCCCAACTGCGCCGAAGCAAGACGCGCGAAAATCAAACACCGCCGGCAGAAAAAAGTTATTGGTGGAAAAACGTAGTGATGGTTTTATCTAGTATACCATGGGTAAAATTATCCCTTGAATCGTAGAAGCAGTTCAAGTGGCAATCACCAGTGCTATTGGCAAATTGATGTCTTTATTCTCGCAGGTGCTGGATTGAATAATTAAAGGAGCATCCTGAAACAATAAGATTGGAGATACGCTAGAGATACACTGAATCGAGTCATCTTTATGGGAAGCGCTTTTGTGCCTTTACAGATGAGGCGATTTTAAATATCGGCGGAAAAATACGAGGCAAAAGCGTTCGTGACCGAAACGCTCGCTTGCATATAGTGTCGTAGCGGGAAATCAATCAGGAGCCAGCCAGAAACAACAAAGTCAACTCAGTTTCTTTCATTGGAATTGAGAGAATATTAAATGAACTTTAGCGTTTTTCCTCTGACTATGGTTCAACAATACGATGTGCTGCTGGTGCTCACTGAGACCTAGGCCACAGAACCAACTGTGGTTTTCGGTTGATATCTGAGTGTCTTTGACAACAGACTGAACGTCGTGGATTAAGTGGTGGCGTTGTTGAATATATAACGATACATTTAGTAGAATAGAAGGATTACACACATAGAAGAACTGCGTCGTACTTGCAGGAAGTTTTGTAAACATAATTTCATAACTTTCAATCCCTCGGAAGCTATTCCTAACTTGCTAGGAAGGCTAATGTATTGTGTAGATAGAGTTGACCTTAAAACAAGCAACGATGCTTTGCGGGAAATTAACTGTCTCGTCAGCAAGCCAGACAACGTTAGAACAAGCGCACTTATCAGCACGTTAGCCGTCCGCATGATGTGGGTGGTCCTCACAGCCGAAGCCACCTACGTAGCTTTCCAAAGTAGATTTATGATGCATATGTCTGCCATAAACGCTACACATGATAGCACAAAATACTAGGGCAGCAGAATATACAGAAGAGTAGGTAAACGGCTAAAAGAAGGCAAAACTAGAGAAAAGAGTAACATTTGTTGAGAAAACGATGCTGGTCGTAACGGACGGCGTGGATCATGTAAAAAACGTAGATCCGGAACAGAGAGGCAAAAAAGAAGGCAGGACTAGCCGAAGACGAGATGATAGATCCTGAGCTTTTGTTGTTTGCCGATCATGTGGTTGCTTTGAGAATGAATGTAGGAGAAGCTCAAGAAATGCGTGCAAGACGAATTAGATAGGATGTTTAACGAAGAGAAGAGGCGCTATTATAGTAAATTCGAGAGTAACATGGTGTGGAAGTCAAGGTTACAGAAGAGGGAGCTATGGTATCTATCTCAATATAAATGTTTAGATATGACTATAGCGTCGACTGAAGTAGTTTTAATTTCTCCAAGTGGCGGGCCTGCTACGAGCAATTAAAAACAAAAGTTTGTGTGACATACGGGAAGAAAGAGGATATTGGTAGAGTATCTGGTTAACGAATATGAGCGGCTGAGGAGGATAAGGCATTTATAATTTAGGTAGGACCTTCGGACTCGGCAAGGATGCAGAATAGGAACAGGTCGAATAGGCAGAATAGGTCGAAATTACGAAGCAGAGGCTCAATCGAAGGTACACAACTCATAATGAGAAAAACGGGGGAGTGCAATCTAGGTAATTAGTAGCTGCAGGGTTATGCCCCCCTGATATAAAAGGGTGATGTGCGTTAACCCACATATCAAGAGAATAAATATTAATCAATCAACAGAAGAAATAATCTGTTCGGTGGTATGTAATATCATATTCAGTAATCGTCGAATGATGATCAGGCAGATAGATTTTAGCGTTCACATTACGCAAACTATTTAATCTGCTAGTCTTATATGTAATAAAATATTTCATTGTTTTAACATCAAATGTCCAATGTTCTATGTTTGCCCATATTAGAACGCTACTTGAGATCAGCTCTAAAGTGTACGCACAAATCGCTCAGTCTAATAGACGTCCCATGTTTTTAATTATTCGCAGAAACAAACTGCGCAGTACTGCAAACCATATCGTCAAAAATAGTTGCACGATCTGACCGAATCAACGTGTTGTCGTGGCGCATGGCTGAAAATGTTTAGAGCTATGAATTCGTGATAAAATATTATTAAGTGTACCATTAAATATATCACGAATTATATTGTTTGTTAAATTGTCATCTATGCCTCTTCTATTCTGCATTGTATATATTGTATACAGGATTTTTGTCAATAATCATGTATATAATTGCTTGCCCTTTGGAAGTAATAAAGGAGCAGTTAAATCGCAATGATGACTGAGAACTTGTAGATATCTTGCGGATTAGTTGTAACAGTATTCACTGACATTTTAGGCGTCAGAAGTTTGACAGTAAAGTCCGTACCAAATATGTTGATTTTCCAGCAAATTAACCTCTCGCAAACCTTTAAGCCCCATAATTTAGGCTTGCCAACGCGGATTCTGCTTAGTTATCACATGCGGAGCCAGCAACATGCCGATCGCAATGTTACGCCATTTCATCTGAACTCGAGGGCTTTTCCAGGTCTCTTTCGATCAAAGCCACCAAGCTGTAACTAAAAACGAAAGCCGCTACTGTTCGTGGTGTTTAATAAGATAAAAATGGCAGTTTACGTTTGGTTACTATGCAATATCTACACTTGTCATAAATCGAGAAAGATCTATAAAACACGTCGTCTAACGCCGAACGAACCAACGAACAATGCTTTGTTGGCATCGTGGCACCGTAAACAGTGTTCACACTCGTCTCAAGAACCTTTACACCAACGTGTTGTCGTTCTTGTTGGCTAGCGTTGTTGTTGTTATTGTTGTTGTTGTTAGTAGTAATAGTAGTCTTTGGACTCATCAATCGTAACAAGCACAAGGGACAAGATCGTTGTTGTTAGTAGTAGTAGTAGTGGTCTTTGGACTCATCAATTGTAACAAGCACAAGGGACAAGATCGCAACGCAAGCAAAAACTAACGATATGTGGATTGTTTGCTATTGCGCCTGACCATCGTGTGATCATCTGCTTCAATGCGGACCCCGTGCAATGGTAAGTATCGCGTGTGAGTAGTCTAGTCCTGTCAAGTCGAGACGCTTTCTCGTCGTGTTATGCGTCTCCCCCCCCCTCGCGCCCCCCGCCGCTTCGTCTCACCCCAGGAATGGCAATGGCGTGTGTGATCCATAGAGACGCTTCGCTAGGCGTGACTCGGTCGATGATTATTATTCAGCCCACCCGCCGCGGGGTACGCACGACGCTTATGCCACACTGCTACTGCTGATCGGCTTGATTCACTGCCGCGTCGGTCTTCACTCATTGTTCTCTTCAGTCGTTGCTCTCATCGTCGTCATCGTCGTCGTTGTCTGTGAGGAGACTGTTTACCTATCACCTGCTTCAGCGGTGGATTCATTTCCAGGCAAGCTGCCTTCGTGCTAACGTGAGTCAACGTCGCCGAACTTCGAAGCCGATCGATCCGGAATTGACCAGTTTTCCCGTTTCGCTGTTCGAGTTTAACGCCAACGAAGCCGTCCCTGGCTCCAGCAGTGAAACGCTTAATGCGGCTTGTAGCAGGCTTTCTCTCAATGAATTAAAAATTTCGGCCGTGCTGACAAACGGCGATAACCCGTTAGATCTGTCATTGGACCGCCTGTAACGGTCCTAATGAAGCTTGCAATTAGGACGAAGGTATGCGCCAGAAAGTGCAAAAGTGAGCAGCGCTGCGCACGCTAGCTTCACTGTAAATGCAAAGAACATCTCATAGAAGTACATGTGTGTTTATACAGAGTACTTTTCAAGACGGACACCAGTGCCAATCCAACCGTCGCCGATTTCATCGTATTTCATTCATAGACCTTTTTACTTATATTTATTTTACATTATTGAGCTAAATCCTACTGTGCATCAACAAGCCCAAATCTCGCATTCATACACAAGCGATCAACAAACTTGTTTAAAATCCCATCTGTAGTAGAAAGAGAAGCAAGGACAAACAAATTATGCTATTTGTTTAGTTACTTGTGAGAACCCGCTTTAGGTGTGATAACTAGATCTAGATATATTGTTGTAATATATGTTAATAATAATAATAGAATCCGTACACGTTGTCTATTTAGTGTCATCTGAAACTCCTGAAAGGCTTCCTAAACTGTGTGTGTCTACTACATATAGACTAAAACCTGCCGAAATACGTTTGTGGGTAGTTAACTGTTTATCAATCATACGTTAGCACGTCAACTGAAGCGATTTACGACACGTTGGAGCGCCACAAAAGTCATCGCCGATGGACGGCTGAAGTTCAAGGATAACTTGCTCAACCGAGTTTCAATGATTTGACAAAATAATGTATGATCTTTTTATCGGTTGGAACCGGAAATTCAAGAATTAAGCTGCTCCGCAATTGTGCCAGTTGACAAGTGAGGACCAAGTTATTTCTTTATCAAGTCGACTGCAGCCGAAAGCAACTACGCGAGAAGTAAGTCAGTGTTAACTTGAAGGACTAGACTCAATAAAAGAGTTGCATGAAATAGCAGCTGATCTATTTATTAGCTGTGCGAATTATCAACCAATTAAAGCAAAAAAGGAACTATTGAGGTTTACAGCGGTTTAGAAGTCATATTTTTTTTTTACTTCTAGCAGTGTCGCACGAGTATAAGCCCCAAAAAAATAGATGCTATGGTATAAGACTACCACGACACATTTTGTTAACAATGATTGCGAGTGAGGTATCTTAGTTTCCTGAAGGGACTCATGGGCTTTTGCGAGGCAACTCATAGCTGTTTTCTATCCGGCAAAGCACGATCCGGCAAAACAAGGAAGCATGAAAAAACGGAAAGCGCGTGCAACGTCGATACAATATGGATTAGCTCTTTTTAAAGAACCCCCTAAAGCCAGGTCCAGGCAACTATGCATTTTGATCAATCAGCAAAGCAGTTAATGAAGCATTATGTAAATCTCAGCACGAGCTCATCAGCCTTATGAATAGAAACAATGCAGCATAATACAAATGTGTGCACTTGTATTATGCTGTATTGCTAAATACCCAGCAGGTGAAAGGAAACTGAAGCAAGAATGGGAAGTTTGACCAAACATTTATTTGAATTAAAAAATAAAAACTACGAAAAGATCATCCAAACGTTTTAAATATGACCCATCAGACGTTTAGTAAGTATAAGTGCACACACAAGTGAACCCTACTCGACAGATAGAAGGAGTATAGATGAATTAAGGCTTTAAGCATAAGCTAGCAGTCGAACCTGTAATTTCTTTACTAAAAATAACTTCAAGCAAATGTAATATTTTGGTGTTTAAACAAAATGATATGCATTTAAGTTCACTAAATATATATAATGCGCTATGGCATTTAAGGGTACAAAATACAAACATAAATATATATATATATATATATATATATATATATATATATATACCAGTAAACAAAAAAGCAAGCCTTGGGCAAAGCCTGTCGTTTGTTCTAGGCTTGGGTGCTCCGCTACACCGTCGTCCAAGATGATCTGATTGGATTGTAGCACGTCCTTCATCAATGTCAGCATCCGTATTGGGACCCCGATTTCGGCGAGTTTAAGCAGAACTCGAGTTCTTGAGCCTAAATCAAACGCGGCTCGGAGATCCACAAATACGCTGTATAAAAACAGTCCCTTTCGTGACAGGGTTTGCTCTATATCTGCAAGGAGGATTGCACATGCAGTTAGTGTTGACCTCTGCGCACGAAAGCCATGTTGTTCGTCTGGTAATGCCTTTTTGTAATCAACGAACGACGTTAGACGAGCGGCTAGGAGGCTTGCAAGCAGTTTGTAAGCGCAGCTTTTCTTGGCAATGCCCCGCCAAGAAGAGGGCTTGGTCCGCGGTCCCTTGCCCTTTAGAATAAGTGCCATAACGCACTGTCTCCACGCTGATGGTAGTCGACCGTTGTAAATGCAGCTATTAAAAAGCGCGGTCCAGTGTGCGGTCATTGTGGCTGCCTGCTGCAGATGCTCATTACAGATGCCATCTGGCCCAGGTGCTTTGTTTCTCGGGAGTTGACGCAGTGCCTCCGCCACTTCTTGGACGGTGAAGTATTCGTCCAGTTGAGTTCTCCATTTCAGATCCTCTTCTGACCAGACCGACATGAGAGTAGGCACTGCCCTTGGCACTGTGTCATGTGAGCTGAGGATCGATCTAAAGTGGCCATAGAGTACATCGCTTTCAATTGGACATGCAGACCTCTCCTCCGAGGTGTTACGGAGCCACAAATATGGATTTTGTTCGGTCTTCTGAAGCAGTCGAGTCTCCAGTTGTTGCTCGTGTTGTCTTTTAGCATTCCGCAGAGTTCGTCGGTAAATGGACCTCGTCGTTGCCAATAGGAGTCTCATATCCGGCCTTATGCGTTCCAGCACCTTTGCTTGGTAGTGAGTGGCCTTCGCTTGGTTACATTCCGGAGACCACCAACTCCTTTCTCTTCTCTATTTCAAATGCTCTGCGCATGCTTCGACTTCAGCCGAAGTCGACTGCACTTTTATTGAGTGCACGGGTGAGCAGTTCATTGTAGCTCTGCTCTTTCGATGCCGAGAACTTCTACGGCTTCTTGTAGGCGGTCTGCTTTAAGTGCTCTCGACAGAGGTTTCCGTTTGTGTTGTCGCTCGTGGCGGGCTGGGACCGTGATATCCAGACCAACGGGCTTATGCACCGTCAGGTCCGCCCCTTCTCTCATTTGGTGATCTATTCCCACAAAACACACATTTCGTTTCGGCATATTTGTAGCAAATAAATCTATAGTAGATTTACCCATTGCACCTTCAAATGTTGACAAACTTGGGTCATTTGCCACCCAGAAGCCCTTATCCGACAGTGTTTCGGTGAGTGCTTCAGTCCTTGCGTCCGTGGGTCTGTCGAGTCTTGCATATCTCCCACAATCACCGTGGGGTGAGCACGGTCTACCTGTTGTGCGCACTTCGTAATTTCTCTATTAGTGTGAACGTGTTCTCAACTGCTGCTGGCTTCATATACATGGCAATCAAATTCAGTCTTCGACCTTCCATAACCACGCAGTTGTCATCTGACTGTCTCCTAGTCGGCTATTGTAGAAAACTGACATACCTCCACTGGGACGGCCCAAAGAACTAGATCGAGAAGCGAGACAGTGCGCTGCATAATATCCTTGGACTTTGGGGGGCGTTAGACACCACGTGTCCGTGAGCGCCAATTTACCAACCGATTTACCAACACGTTTACAGACCCGACACCCAGATGTCAAGATAATTATGTATGCCGACGATCTAGTACTCTACAGTAGCAGCAGATACCATCTGCAACAGGCGCTGGCCACTTTGTCGGCATACGTGAACGTAGTAGGCCTTGAGATAAATATGCAGAAGACAGAAGCTTTGAAGTTCAGGCACGCGGGCAGGCTGGCCGTGACCGATACACTTAGGTTAAATGGACAAGACCTGAACTATGTAAATAAGTTCACATATCTCGGTATCACAGTGACCCCCTCAGGCAAGACCTTCGCTGCACATATAGAGGAGAGGTCTCGAAAAGCCTTAAGGCAGCGCTAGCTCTATTTAATATGAAAATAGCACCAATTGCATCATACGGGATCCAGCTTGTATGGGCAAAACTAAGCTCGACTCAACTTGGTGCTCTCGATCGTGTGAAACCAGCTTATTTGAAGCAGGGTACTAAGTTTACACGCGTCAGCATACAACCGCCTCACGTATTTGCTGTGCGATGCTCCACTATTCGTGGAACAGGTCAAAAAACAGTTTGCGCTTCCAGAAACCCCTGCATACAGCGAGTTCATACGGCGATATGAAGAGAAAATGGCAGAGATCGATCCACATTTTTATATGACAGATGCAATGGTTAGGTCAGAATGGAAGGGCACAAGCAGGACAAACAGGCACATGACCACCCGCTTTGCTGTGCACGGTTTTCATCACCTTCTATGTCAGAAAGACGCTTGCCATGAACCCTGCGACACATGTGTTTGTAAAAATTGTTATGGTATATGTGTAAGATATCATGGCAGTGAGTGTAATGCAATACCCTCTCTAACAAAGCTGGCACTGAACGATTTTTAATATTATTATCATTACGAGACTGTAGTGATATCGATCGTACTATTGTATATTTCACCCAATCTGGTGTGTAAATAAATAATGTGTGTGTAAATATATATCTACAAGTAGAAGCCATGTTTCATATTTTTTAATCTTCTTATTTAACCCCCCCCTCTCTCTCTCTCTCTCTCTCTCTCTATATATATATATATATATATATATATATATATATATACATACCACATGTGCAAGCCTCACGAAAGATAGCCGACCACTATGGCATTAGAAGTAGCGGATTCGATCGACGCGATCTTCTCTAGGATCTGCAGATTTATATAAATGCATATATAAATTAAGTGCATGATTGTAAATTTAAATATAAAGGCATACACCAATCAGTGTGTAGCTAAATTTCGGGCGGGTACGCGACCCGCCAACATAATTTCTTGTTATGTTTGCTGCGATTAGCAACACATAGCCAATCACATTTTCTTTCAGACAGATTGAGGCGTAGAAACAATGGCAGCAACAACGACGCCACTGGCACCAGCAACGACGAGTAATTTGTCTCCCGATTTGAACAACAATCGGAATTGACTATTCCAGTCTCTACTAGGAGGAAATTTCCTGAAAACATGCTCGCATGCTCGATGACGCCGAGCAACAGGACACAGACTAAGCAACAAAGAGTCTGGCTACAGCAGCAGGAACAACAGCTTCATCACCTACACTAACGGTGACGAAGTGCGTGAAACTATATATATATATATATATATATAGACAAAGGAAAGCCATTTGGTAGATTGTGACTTTGTCTCTCTCATGTTGTTTCTGGCTGACAGGCTCTGCTCGTTCTTTCCCGTGATGTTGTTGTTGTTGTCATCGTCGATTTATCAAGTTAGTATGTATTGTCTATCAAATTGTCGGTGCCGTCAACCTACCTTTGTGGCAACCTACCGGTGGCGACGGCATAGAGCGTCATGGATGGAGTCGATTAGTGGCTGAGTGACCGTTTAGTGAAGTTTCTGTTGCTGTCACTGGATTACCTCGAGTGGATATGCAACGAAGTCGGCCGGCCACATTATGCACTCGCCAGCTAGGCACAAGCAGCGTCTCTACAAACAAAAAGCGTGTGCATGACCGACCGCAGCATCATGGCTGTCGGCATAGCGTTATAGGGCGTCTGGGGACAGTATACCCTAAAGTTGACGACAGATGTGAAAAAAGGCTCCTCGATCTCGCAGCCACGAGCAATGTCGTTTGTGCGTCAACGGATAGCGCATAAGCCACAACGATTAAATTTGAGAATGATGCTTGCCAAAACTTCCGACGACATGCAAAGCATCATCAGTGCTTTAAACGCATGACTTAAAATAATGTGCTTGCTATATATATATATATATATATATATATATATATATATATATATATATATATATATAAGTCTTTAATTCTTACAATTATGAATTGCAATGTTTCATCCGTTACCTTTATAAATAGCCAATCAACTCGTGTGCCTCAGAAACATCGCTTTGCGTCGGTCGCCCGCAAAATTTGCAATACCCCCCCAAAAACTTCGCGGTGCCAAAGCTTACAGGATTCCTCTGTAAGACTTGCGATATCCCTCAAAAACTTCGCGGTGTCAACACTTATAGGATTCAATGCCTCCAGACCAAAAGACACGAAGTGGCAGCTAAAATGGCAGCTCGATACCTACCAAGGCTCCTAAAGACTAATAGAAGGCTTGCTCTTTTCCATAGACTTCCTTCTAAACTAATGTTCAGCGCCTCTCCGGGAATGCTCGCAACATGTAGTTAAATCTTGGTAACCTAAAACGTGCCTCCATAGACAAGGAGACGCCGGCGGGCGCATAGTTGTCAAACGTAGGCGAATTCTTACAAGGCTGCTTGTTTCGTACGAAGAGCCCATGGGATTCCTTTACATATAAAGGATCATATGGCCATATCATCATCGTAGGTCGTCCCATCTCGTGTAAGTTATTCCGGAGAGTGCTTGCATGACTGTTTAGATGGCTTTCTCTTGCTCATTTGGATTTGATTCTATGGCTACTCATTTCAAACTTAGTAGCGTTAAGTGTCAGCCCTTCTGGTTCCTCGAACTATGGGACGCTTGGAAGATCTTCAAGATTGCGTCATATATTAAAGGGGCTCTGTAGACTTGACATAAGATCAGAGATGCCCAGACAAAGCAACGCTCGTCTTAGTGGATCTCCCTCCTGGACACAAATTTGGATGGACTCTAGTTACATCTGTGGCCCAAGCGAGGATTGACGGATCTCTGTAACCCTGTCACACCATCGATAGGAGTCTTGGAGTCTTTCTTTGTGCTTCGTTGAAAATGTTGGTATGCACGGTGGCCTCTGCTTCTTCTCTTATGGCAACCCCTTATCCCCAGTATTGGCTAACAAAAGACTACGATAATCAGCACTTTTTGTCTACTGTGTACCCAGTTCATACTAGACTTATCTGGGCTTTTTCCAGATATTTCACAAACTACGAAAAATAAAAAATCTACCTATGGAGGATTCGACCCCATGCATCAAACAAATCTAAATTTTTAGAACTTTAGAACAATGCCTTAACTGCCTAAGCCATTACTGTTGCCATCACTAACTAACTACAGACAAGCCAATAAGATGACTAATATAATGTCGCTTTGACGGCAAAACTTGTTCATGTAGAATTGTGAGTGGTAAGCCGATTGTTAACCTAGTATCGTATCGCACAATACTTCGCGTTATATAAAACCTTAAAATCCGAGTCAAGTTAAGAACGACGATAAGCCTTTCGATATATTATAGAGCAATGTATTTCCCTCCCATATCAGAATATGCAGGCATAGTCGTCGTTCAAACAACATAAAAGCACTCTCAAGACACTACAAAATGCAAACGCAAAAGCACTAACCATAATTTGAGGTGACTGGGGTCGTTACCGAATAGGCCAATAAACCCCGCGATCCTGATTGACACCAATCCGGCCATTGCAATACTATTTTGGGTACTTGATTGCTTTATGTTTTTAGTTGTGCACCATATTTTACTCACACTACATAATGCTAAAGATAGTCAAGGGAGATTAAGTTGTAATAATGTATATCTACAAGATGGTATGTCTACGCAGTCCATCGCAGAAAAAAACTGATTTAAATATATATATTTATATATATATATATATATATATATATATATATATATATATATATATATATATATATATTGTAGCTCTGTGTTTCTTAGTGGTGGGTGACATTTTACTCATATTAAATTTTGCTGAAATTGGTCAAGGAAGAATTTGTTGTAATTACACATTCCTACTAGGAGAAGTATTCACGCAGTCAATCGCAAAGGAGACTGCAAGTATATATATATATATATATATATATTTCCACTGCTGACTGCATTTATATATATAAATATATATATATATATATATATATATATATATTATATATATATATATATATATATATATATATATATATTTATATATATAAATGCAGTCAGCAGTGGAAATACCTAGGTAGAGTTACATGTCGTAACCTGCTATCCAAAGTAAATTTTCTAGGATTTACATACAATACATTGTGATAGGATCACATAATCTGTTTGATAAGGGTCCAGATGTTATAGCTCACATTGGCGCACTGCTCGGTCATGTGAACAATTGACTGTGTGACACCAGACGTCAACGCTGGATGCGGAAGGCTGCCTGTGCCCATTTCAGCTAGACAGAAACAGAGGAGTGCTTGTATTGACGTCCTGACAGCGCGCTTTTACCAGTCTTGTCACATAACGCTGGCCGGTCGTGCCTTTCCGTAACTCGCCTCATGTTCTTGGCCAATCGGCGGATAGATGGCATTGGAGAGAGAGAGAGAGAGACTGGGAATGACATTGTAAATCTGGCGATTGGCGGGGAGAAACGGAATATAGCAAAGCGTCACGCAAACTACCTGTCACGTCTCTTGTGTCCGCAGAAAGATATATTGTGTAGCGAGAGAGGTCACGCACCTATGTGCACAAAATATAGTGCTGTATCGAGACACTCAAAAAGGGGTTAAGAGCAAGAGAAGATGGTGCGCCTACCTCGCCAGGTGGAACAAAGACCTATCCGGGCGTCAAAATTCCACTACTCGTATCAAGGGTGGGACATTGAGCCTAACTCGTCACGCATAACGTCCGCAAGGCTACCGATTAGCCTAGGCCATTCTCATATAAATCCAGAAATGGAGCGCGTCATGGATATACGCCCGGGGCGTGGTAAAGCTCCGGTGAAATGTTGTTGTTTCTGCTGCTGCTGCTGCTACTTCCCTTGTTCGATATGTCTGGAACATCTATTCATGTGCAGAGGCACCCTTCCCCAGATCTAGCTCGACGACAAACAGACATCGTCGTCTATCAATAGGTCATGTGGTAGTAGCAATATTACATATTGCAGAGGCAGAGAAGGAGGCATTACTATTGTGGCGTCCCGGGTTTTGTAGAACTATCAATTATTGCATGAGGTCTACCGGCATCGGTCGTTCACTAGCCTGACATTGTTTGCAATGCTGTTCTCGTATATGGCTGTGGGCTTGTTTAGCCTAGCAGAAATAGTGATCACGGCGGCTGACCTTGGCGCCTGTGGAGTCAGAAATACCGACGGAAACGGTTGGCCGTCCACAAACTACATCGTCGGCGGCACGGAAGCGCTGCGAAACGAGTTCCCCTGGCAGGTTTCGCTTCAGGTAAGGCTGACGCAAACTGACTCAGGAGCAGAGTTTTTTCCTTTCGTTTCCCATAAACGTCCCTTTTTGGTTGCACACCGTGTCTCTCTATTTGCTCGTGCGGAAAGATACAAACGGAACGAAAAACCACCGAGTTGTGCGTATACTGAACTACTACAGTATGCCTATTGAATCTGTTCTAGGGATTTCATAAGATGGAACTTGTTGGCTTGCTCAACGGCACCATATAGACTATTATTGTCTTATTTAATCGTTTTTTTATAATACACACAATAAAATGTACACGTACAATTTTATTTTGCATTATGCTATATACTCAATACATTCGTAAAATAGATACTAGTAGAAATTAACTAACGGACACACCAAGTTTGCGAGAACTCACATGTGGTCTGATATAGTACAGGTTTATGACCTGTACTGACCAACCTTAATATACATATATCATGATTACTTATAGCGCTAGTAAAATACGGGACGTAATCAATATGTGTGGCGAGGTAGTTACCGGGAACTGAAGCTGGAATTTTATGAAAAAAGAAAAAAGATTTCTTCATCATTTTTATCCGAGAGACAGATAAAAACATGCGAAACAAACGCTTTTGTTTTATTTCGACGGTATTTGTGCGTAAAGTTGATTAACAAAGCTCACATCTTCTGCCAGGGGACATTGTAATGGTAAGGGCTATATATATATATATATATATATATATATCAGGTAATGCTTCCGGTCTCTCTAGGCGGCCTAGGTACGCCGGACGAGGTCATGATGACAGGACCTGCAATCGTGTCACCATTGATTCAGGCCGCGAACAGGGTTAGGGCATTATTGGACAAATATGGGTGGGAAGCTTATAGCAAAGGTTGACTGACAGATTCGGTCTTTTTTTATTCGACTCCTTCCTTGATGATAGGACTAAGCAGAGTAGTTGGACAGCCCGCTTGCAAGAAAAGCGATTAGCAAGCCTGATTGAAAGAGCCCCCCCAGGGCTGACAAAGCGAGACTTCGAGCCGTAAGTAGTCAAGGGGCTGGAGTTTGGTTACATGCTTCGCCCTGTCCACGAATAGGGACTCTTTTAGATGGCAAGACCACACGCATTAGTACAGGACTGCGGCTTGGGGCTGACCTAGTCGTTTCCCACCGATGTCGTTGTGGTTACCTTGTGGACGCAAGGTAATAGAACAAATTGGCCCATCATGGCTTGTCATGCGTCTTGAGCGTAGACCGTAGAGCACGTGTGTACTGGAACCTTCCGGTCTATCTATGGACTTTGGTGAAATACCTGACGGTCTCACACTCAGTTTGAGGCGCAACTGTAACCGACTCATTAGCTTCGTCAATGGTCTGTGCAGGTGTGGACCAAGCAGGTTATGCTTCCAGATTAGCAGAGGCAAACAGGTGCAAAAAATACTATGGCGTTGATTAGCCCAATTTTGTCCATTGACTTTCGAGACAATGAAAGCACCAGGACCTCTTACACTGAAGCTAATTCAGCGCGTGGATGAAAGCCTTAATTTTTCGACGGGAGACTCGAGAGCATCGGAGAGCGCCATGTTTTGGCGTCAGAGGCTGTCGCTGGACATTCAACAAGAAAACGCAGCATCTGTGTGGAGCACATGGTTGAACTGGGCTAATCCCGGGTTAGCAAACCCGTGACCACACGTTCACGCCGAGACAATTGTTTGCTCCATGGTGTTAACATGGCTAAGGTATACAAATACATCTAGGTTATATATATATATATATATATATATATATAAACGTGTAACTGTCTCCTTGTCGCGGACTTATAAAGAAACGGTACAACTCTATTACTGTAACTCAAACAATTACTGTTGTCATCACTGAAAATGCGAGTTACCGCTAATAACATGAGACTTTATATAAACATCGGGGAAGAGTGAAAACGTCTTACAGTAGTCATATTATAAATCATTATTAAAATTACTGCCATGAAATGCGCATTTTCCTAAATGTATTTGCTTTGTGAGCGTACTGGCAAAATGTTCCTGCATTAAATCATCTATTCATCGCACCATATATATATATATATATATATATATATATATACATATCATCGACCTAACTGTGTACAAGAAGTAGATCTTCAACAGGTATCAAGATGGTAGATAAGACACGGCTCATCGCATTAACGGTACACATAACCGACTCCAGGGTCATATAAATTTCTTGCATGACAGTTTATTGTAGAACCCATGAAGTAAACAACGAGTCACAAGATGCCGGTTAGATTGTAGTGGTCTCGGTCAGATATGTAGGACGATTGCTGGCAATCTGAAGAAGCTTTCGTAAACTGCTTGAACCTTATTTACGAAATTTTCTCTGAACTGAAGAATGTGCGTTTCCGGGAGACTAAATCTAGTAATATATTCTACAAGCAGTTAAGTAAAAGTCTGTAGATAAACTACCATTTATTCACGTTTCGTAACTAACTTGAAAATGCGGGCTTTTCCTTATCTAGCTGTTTCTAGCTGTGATGTGTGTGATTTATTGAATGTCAATCAATGTAATAAATTCACGCTCAATAAATTAGGCATTTAGAGTTGAGCACGTGTAGTGGTTATGGAAGCAACGAGACGTCACAAGATGTGGATATTTGCAAACTGTTTCAATACCACTTTCGAGAACAGATTTCTTATTTCACTAGTCACTTTGGTCTTTTAGAAAAAGCAGAACTTTAGCATACACAAGCAGGTACGTTTAGTTTCTTCCTTAAACAACACGTTCTCTTTCAATCGTACATCTTCTAAGTAATGTTAGGCCAGCCAGGAGTGCCATTTAAACTACTAATTATTTTACTTATGTGACTGGCGCTCCCAAAAAGACAGCGAACAAAGCAGTTTCGGAGCTATGTCAAGCAGAAAAAAACAAGGATTGCAAATACTGAGCAGCATATAGCATCTACAAATAAGAAAATGAACACCGCGTTACAAACACTGTTTTTCACGACACGCGTAAACAGCGCACAAAGAGCAAAAACTAGCGCAGACATTATAACCGGACGTGTAGTAACCCCAAAACGGCGTGCAGTTTTGGTAGGAATTATCATCAGACATTAGGAAACGAGTACGTGTATTATCTAACAAGGCAATCTATTAATAGATTTAAAGGGGCTGACTTCCGTAAGATCGGCGCAAGAGAAGAGTTTTTCTCTTATTCCAAGGAAGGGGTAGATAATGACAATTTACAAAATAGACGACCTATTACCATTACACATATAACGTATCGAATATTTATTCAGGCATTTAACAGTAGAGTACGCCGTATTCTAGAGATAAGTTAAAGGGGTATAGGCTAGATGTTCATATTTTTTTAAGCCAGGTTTTGGAAGCATCGAGATTGAGAAAACAAAGGTGTGTGGCAGGGTTTTTAGATTTTTTCCTAAAATTAATTTAGAGAAATGACACAGTTCGATGAATAATAATAATAATAATAGTCGCTAAAGGGGTCAGGCAAGGATGTCCGTTGTCATCGGTGATTTTTAATATGTTTATAGAGAGAATAGCGCGAGGAATTAATACGGCGGGTTAGAATGGCAAATATGAAAAATTGTGTTTATATGACGACAAAGGTGCTGCGGTTTGCTGACGCTATGGTAGTACCAGGGGAGAGCGCTAGCGAAGTTCAACAATTGTTGAATACATCTGGGAAAGCTGCGGAAGAAATAGACATGGTGTTTAATTAAACAACGCCATTTTAGTACTGATTGGGGGTAAAGAGAAAATAAAACTTGTATTGTTGCAGAGGAGGGAATTGCGCTATCTAAGTCAGTACAAATATCTCGGGGTAACTACAAGGAATTATTATTTAAAGGAAGAAGAGATGATACGGACGAAGAAGACTGAACGAAAAAGAAATGCAATAAGGTGTCAGGGCCTCTGGAGGTTTAATAAATGCATAGTGAAGAGGAATATATGAAAGGCCATGTATGTATCAGAATTGACATTTGCTATTGTCCCTCTGGTCTACAGCACGAGGTTTAGAATTAAGTTATAAACAGTACAAAGAGAAGTGATAAGACTTGCATTGGGTTGCCGTTTTAATTGCGCTAGAGAGTTTCTCGAGGGGGAATGGGAGGATACCAAAACGTATACGAAAAGAAATACTTATTTTAATATTAGTACTAAGGTTGTCGCGAACAAAAGAAGATTAAACAAACAGATAAAACTGGTGAATACGACACTAGGGATAAAAACGAAGTGGCATCGCAGAGTAGAATTTGCAGCTAGGGAGATTGGGTCCAATAGTGAGCAATGTGCATTAGCGAGGGTATCGGATAAAATGGTAAAAATGAAAGTAAAAAGTCATCTTCAGACAAAATGTGATAGGGTCCAAATTAAGTTTGGCCGGTATATATAAAAAGATACTTTAAAAGCGAGTGGGCTATTTGCAGACGTCAGGGCAGAGATATATGTATATGTATATATATATATATATATATATATATATATATATATATATATACAGGTAGTTCAATAAGTTCTTAGAATGAAAACCAAGAATTTTCCAAATCATGTTTTTAAATTTATCTTATTCGATATACCCCCCGAGATGCTCAATACACTTTTCCCACCAAGATTCCAAAGCTTTTATACCTCTTAAGTAGAATTCCGCGTCTTTAGACTGAAAATAGGCATTGACAGCAGCCTTAACCTCTTCATTGCTGGAAAAACGCTTTCCACCGAGACTATTCTTCAAATGTCCGAAGAGGAAATTATCAGAGGGGGCCAGGTCTGGAGAATAGGAAGGTTGTTCAATAAGTTCGAACCTCAGTTGGGCCAGTTTTGCCGATGCTTGCCGGGACTTGTGTGCAGGAGCATTGTCCTGGTGAAACAGGACAACCTTCTTCTGCAAAGCGGGCCGTTTCACGATGAGTTCTTGCTAAAGGCAGTCTAACAGTCTTGCCTAATATTCTCCTGTGATCGTTTTACCGCTCTCAAGGTAGTCGACCAGCATTATTCTGCGTTGGTCTTAAAAAACTGTAGCCATCACCTTTCCGGTCAATGCCGTTGTCCGCACCCTCTTCGGAGGTCCTTCATCAGGTGCACACCATTGGCAAGATGCTTCTTGGGTCTCGGGAGTGTAGTGATGGACCCAGCTTTCATCGACGGTCATGAATCTGCGCCAAAAATCCGACGGATTGTTCGACATCTTGGCCAAATTTCGTTGTGAAGCGAAAACAGGCGCGTTTTTTTGGCCTTGGTTGAGCAAATGCGGCAGCCATTTTTCTCTGAGCTCTTTCATCTTCAAGTTTTCGTGCAGGATGAAATGCACACTACCCAGACTGATCCCCAAGGCCTCCGCTATCTCCCTAATGTTCACTCGCTTATCTGCGGCAACGATTTTCCGCACCTTTTCCACGTTTCCTAGTCAGTTGCCGTTTTTGGGCGTTTTGAACGTAGTTCATCCCGGTGCTCCTGCGACCTCTTTTTAACTCATGAATCCAGTTGGAAACAGTGGCAAAACATGGCGCAGAGTCACCGTACACCTCGTCTAACTCAGTTTTCACTTGGGTCGCATTCCAACCTTTGAAATAAAATGCTTGATAACCACTCGAAACTCTTTTTTCTCCATTTTTCAAAATCACGCCGATACGTTGCACAGGAAAAGCGATCAAACGAAATCGCAACGGCCAATCACCATAATATTTTGACTGCTGGCAGTCGAAAAGTTGCAGTTCCTAATAGCGGTGGAAGCGCGCCAAAATTCGAATTCTAAAAAGCTCATTCTAAGAACTTATTGAACTACCTGTATATATATATATATATATATATATTACTCCACCTGGCCTCTTTGTCTTGCCATTAAGGCTGCTCGAATTTTTGCAACGATCTTTTCTACCTCGGACACAACCTCTGCCACTGCTTCTACACACCATGAAACAGGAGGATCATGCTTCTTGAAGAGGCCTCTTCAAGATGTCACGGGCCTTCCCAGTAGTAACTCTTGCTTAGTACTGAACAAGTCTCAGCGTTTGTAACAGGCATGTAACAGACATCATTGGCATTACCAATTATCTCTCCCATCAGCTTTACCAATGCAGTGCACGTATCACTGAAATAAAAACACTGTGTCTTGTTAGCAGTTGCACGAATCGGCAAGCAGGTGAGAATGCCGAGATCAGAGAGTATTGATTTACACTAGCTTTTATGGTGGCCAGGGTGAATTGCTTTCCATTGCTGTTTCCACTTCCTAAGATACCTTGGCACGCCCTCCGTTCTGAAAATAACTGGGGGGGTATCTTGATGCTAGTGTTCATACTCCTAGACAATCCCAGGCAATCTTTCTAAAGTGAACCTGTGTGGCCGCTGTAAACACCGCGCCTGACCTGTCTAAATGACGTTGAGCTTTATAGGTTATAGCATGCCGACTATCGACTACTAATGCTGAGAGACGGCACTGAGAGTCGGTTGCTCCTCGGCGTCCGCCAGATAATATTCCACTCTCTTTTGCTATTGGCAGCTTTTAGCTGCATAGCGCACATGAGATATGTTTGTAAGAGCCTTGTGCAGCATTAGGTACTTAACCATGGCGCGGGTGTTACTTGGTGCCCTTCCAGACGTGAGTTAAGATTCTGTGGAGAGTTTAGTATGTTCGTTTTCGTTTAAATAAAAATAGAATTTTTCTTGGATGTGTGCGTTCAGATATAATTTTGATCTCTTGAATTGATCGAAGGTAAGGTATGAAATCTCCTCAAATAGCATCGGCTGCGGCTGGGTTTTTGCGTGAAGAGCGTAGTTGCAGTCGGTCGAGCGGCTACTTCTACTGGTATTGGTGGTCTAGGGTCTTGAAGAGTGGTCTCCCATTCTTAGCGGGCCTTTTGATAGCGGGGTTTTGGGCTTAATCGGCTCATGTAGATATCTGGTGGTGTAGATATCTGTGAGACCGCTTGAGCTGTCGTTTCTAAAAATGCCTTCTCCTTTAGTTGTTGTAAGGATTTGCCTGTAGCAGGCGCGATAGTGCCTCGCTTAATTAGGCGGATTTCGCCTGTTGCTCTATCCGAAGCTCCTTTATTTCAGTGGTCGATGTTTCAGTGTTATCCCTGAAAGCCCGTAAGGCCTCGGCATAAGGCGTTTTTCTGATTTTATGATAACTGCGAAGATGGAGTCAAGCTTTCGCTGTCGTGAATCACTTCTGCTCTATGGTCTTTAACTTCTCAGATTAAAAGGCTCATGTCTGAGTAGAACACAAAGGTTTCCAAGGCTTTTCTTTAAGAGTTATCTCAGTGGTTGCTTCAAAGTCTCTTATTCTAAGAAAGTTCCAGAGACTAGTCGCTGCCTCTCTTAAAATTTAAGTGGAGAACTCACTTCATTCTCTTCCACGTATTAGAGCATCATTTTGTAAAGTGCTCGTGTTGAAGCTATTTTTTCCAGTCTCCTTGATTGTCAGAATGTCTTGATTATGTAGGAAAATAGCCTTATCTTCCTTAAGGTGTAGCAATGCATCCTGCAGTTTGGAAAATTAGGCCAAAGGTCGCTTGATGAGTTAATTATCTTTGTCGGACCTCTGTGAAATCAATAAAGCTCTTGCTGGAGCCTTGTTTGCTAGGATACTTGCTTCTGAGGCTTGTGGTAGGGTGGCATAGGTGCGCGGTTCTGTCAAACACTAACTGCTATCCGCAGGTTATTAGGCCCCTAGCTCATTGAAAGACCCGTTTCGAAAGAAATTGCGCACGTGATGGAAAGCCCAGATGAGTGGACGGAAAGAGTTATGAGATACTCATGAGAATATTAAAATACGAAGCTCTCTCTTCAAAGTAGTGCCAATCCATTCCGAACTTAAGGTAACTGAAAGAAGGGTTTTTAGTAGAAATAACATGTTGGGCACCAGACCCGCTTTTAATGCTTAACATTATCCGTTAACAACATTAGCGATTGTGCGTAAATTGCATTTTCATTTCCTTCTTTTAAAAAGGCAGTTAGCTGCCTTAGACCGCAGCTATAATTTCTTCTGGTAATGGGAAATGAGGGCCGTTGGTTGGTGCTTCCCTCGACAGAATGTTTCTTCGTTCTAGTTAGGTAAAACTTACTTCAAGGGCTCTGTGGCAAATACCAGATATTTAAGCTTATAGTTTATACTGCTTAAGATATTAGTAAGTCGGTAATTTGGAATTTCCTGACTAATTTTGCTACGTCAGTTATTGCCATCAGTAAGAGTTGTAGGTCCTTTGGCTCTACATAGTAGAAGAAGGCGGCTCCTTTTACACACGGGGGCAGCGGTCGAAGCTGACCCCTGGGGTCTACCTTACCGGGTGGTCACGGGTAAGGTTCGCCGACCGCCCCTCTCCACCCTTCGATGTCTCAGAGGAGGAGTTGGCGGGCATGGCCACTCGACTATTGGAACGCGGAATGTACCCCCCACAATAGACGCGAAAAACAAATATGTCCTATAGACAAATTTGTCTACTGGACACAGTATGCAAACTGTTCGAAGATGTAATGACAGGGCGCCTCAATGCAGAGATCAAGGATCCTCTAGGCTCTGTCGAATGAACAGTATAGTTTCCGACGGGGCCGGTAAGAGGTGAGCGCGCTCCAATGGATCCCGCGGACGGCGGACGAGGAGACTCGATCTAAAGAACGCTTTTAATACACCTCACTGGGGGGTGATTATGACGATGCTGGATCATAAAGGCAAATTACCTTACTTCCGAGGTATAATTTATTCTTACTTGGACGACAAAACGCTCATATCAATGGGCAAAACCAGCACAGTGTGACAGTCGGCGTGCCGTAGGGCTCCGTTCTTGGCCTAGTTCTATGATATCTGGCCTATAATGGTGTCCTGCGGCTGGGGCACTCGGAAGCCGGCACGCAGGCAGGGTTTGATGACCGCCCAACATCTACAGCTTGCTCCACAGAAGACAAAGGCAGTTTACTGAACGAGCCGGAAAATGGCCAAATCCAACCTATATAGTACGGATTGGGAAGTCATAGGTGGATACGTGCACATTCTGCCCGTCGGGGCAGCCGTACAGTGTTGACCATAAGGTCTCGTCCTGCTCCGTTTTGGCTCAGCTCCGCAGAATTTCGACGTATTGCTATGCAGGAATATCGACACGGAACATTGTCGGTCACATGCTGGAGGATACCGCCGCGTGGGCGGCATGCGTTTATTTCGTAGCGCTATTATGCGCTAGAGGACGTTTGCCACGCGCGCTACGGAGGCACGCAGGTGTCATTGGGTAGTCGAAATGAGGGTACCTCAAAAAGGGCTATAGCAACCTAGCCCTTCGTAGAACGGCTCGACTCATCCTATCGGGTTCGTGAGCTGAGGGCACGATGACTTTTATGAGAGCCGGTAGAGCTCGAGCTGGTAGGGCTCCTATCTCACGGTCCCGAAGTAGTGCCACATCTTTCCGAACTCTGGCGAGTTGGGGAGGATTGAGTTTTTAGTGGGTGAATAATAAAAAAGAGGCATTGGGGTTTTCTTCTCGGTCTTAAAGGTTATTTAGGTCTTCTCTGATGGGAGGCAGAGATAGTCACAGTCTGAGTGTCCAAAGGAGTGTTGCTTTCTCAGGATTTGCTACTTGTAGGGGCGGCTATTCCTTAGCCTATTTTGATTGGAGGCTTGATGGTCGATTCTGCGTGCATAAAATGAATTAAAACTTGTTATGCTCAACGAGTTCTGGCTCAGGTCTACATGCTTCCTTAAGCCGGTTGGCACGTTCTATCTATCCAGCTATCACAGGACTCTTAGATAGTCGAGGGCTCGGTCTGGCTGCTGTCAAAGACGACCTTCTTAAAAGGTGGGGACCAGTATTACACGCGCTAGCTATTCCGCCGCTCAGACGCCGTTTCACAGCGTTGTCTTAAACTTGGTGCTGACCGGACGCATCAAGGGGTTGTGCTTGCACTTGCTGCATACAAATATAAAAAAGCGACCATGCCTCAGGGCCGGGCCCCCCGAGTGTCTCGTATACTAGCGGCACGAAAATGAACTCGTTGGCGAGCTGGGCATATTTGTTGGTCTTTAGACGCTCAGCCTTGCGTGCTGCGGAGCCAGCGGAAAATGCACTGGCCTCCAGGTTCGACGGGGCGAGCGTGTCGGTGATAGTCGCATCCCAAACTAGCGCCTTTCCCCTTTCAAAGGGGATAAGGGTGAGACCGTCTGATCTCTTTCCATCGCTTCTCAGGAGGCCGGCGGGCTCTCGGATGCACGTTATTAGAGCGGATCTGAAAGCCCTGGCTGTAATCTCATTAACCTCGCTATGACGGCTTTGGCGTCCTTCGCTTCTACTGCAGGACAACCCGTGAGTCCCCCAGATGTCTACCTGTGTTCCACACGGACACCGGTGTTCCTCGGTTAGCCTTGTCCCCAACCTCACAATATAATTGTAGTGTCTGTAAAATGTGTATTCTGTAGTGTGGGCCTATACAACCCACTGGCAAATTACGTTATCCGCTACATTTCGATAAAATAGACATCGCTCCAATATCACTTATGCGTCAATCGCCTGCCAAGATAAGTCCAGGACAGTCCCATTTTGCTGTCGACTTTACCATAGCCGCTACATTGTCTCGTTGGATCCAATTTGAGATCCTCCTATATATATATATATATATATATTCGTCATGATTTCAAATGAATATTAAATTCATCTATATATATATATATATATATATATATATATATATATATATATATATATATATATATATATATATATATATATGGACTCGGTGCCGCATAGACGAAATGGTCTCGGTACCGCAGTGCTCACTGTGCCTGAGCTTTAACCACACGGCCAGGGACTGTACCGCAGCCCGACCAACCCAACCTCGCTGCTTCAAATGCGGAGGACAAGAACACGTCGCAAAGAGCCGCACGGCCAATATTAGGTGCTACGTATGCAACGTTGATGGACACTACGCCACTACAACGCAATGCCCAGCATACAGACAACGGACTACAAATCTCCGAGTAAACCACAATATAAATATATATATATACAGGGTGTTGCAGAATTTTTTTATAATAGAAATAGGGAATTGTAGAGCTCGTTAAAGCAAATATTTTTTTAAATGGAACATGGTCTCTGAGAGGTCTTGTTTCGGAATGAGAGCGAAATTACTACATTTTGTGACACTAGTGTTTTTGCCCGACTTAGGAGCATAAAATGTGCTGTTGCGAGACAACCAGTCCCCCTAGACAGAAACTAAACACACTGACGTGTTCCTGAGAAAATTCTGCTTCTTCCGAAGGGCACATAAGGTCAGAAGATGCGACACGGTCGTTTAAAAGAGAATGCTTCTAAAAAGAAGTTCTTTATTAACTTTTGCGCCAAATACTTCAGAATCATAACCTTACGACCACCCACGTGTTCTAAACTAACATTAGTTTCTGTCTAGGGGGACTGGTTGTCTCGCAACAGCATATCTTATGCTCCTTTGTCGGGCAAAAACACTAGTGTCAATATTTGAGGTAATTTCGCTCTCCCTCCGAAACAAGACTTCTCAGAGACCATGTTCCATTGAAAAAAATATTGACTTTAACGAGCTCTACAATTTGTATATTCTATTATAAAAAATTCTATATATATATATATATATATATATATATATATATATATATATATATATATATATATATATATATATATATATATATGTATATATATATATTAGGATCTATGTGATAGATGTAAGGACCTACGACTTCAGCAAAGCGTACACTGTACGTATATAATTATATCTTTATACTGTTATGTACTGTCCTATCTCTTGTTCCAGGTATATCATCCGATGCTTCCAGATGGCGAAGCACGTTGGAAACATATCTGTGGAGGCTCGGTGATAACCGAGACCTGGATCTTAACCGCAGCACATTGCGTCGTGTCAAGCGCCTCCTCTCGCGATTTACACGTACAGTACAATATACTTTGTAATGTGCCGCTCCGCTCCGAGTCGGTGCGGAAGTCATGTGTATCCTGTCAATTCCTTAACGTCCAATGTGTGTTTTTTCAATTTCAGATTTTGTCCGGTCGAGAGACCAATGCGTGGAGACACAACGACTAGCTCGTGCTACTTAAGCTTAGTTTCAGCTATTTAATAATCCACCCCAGAATAGTCAATATAAGAGTAGTAAAGCATATATATAGAAAGAAGAAACACACGTTTATTTAAAAAAAAGTATACGAAGCACAAATACATATATATTTTGCTGTAAAACCCATACCTTTTAGCATTTGCAGTCTCGGTCCAAGTGCAATTGAGTACTACTAACAATAATTGCATTGCGTGATTTTTGGATCCTTTACACTACCCTATCTGGAAATGTCTGTCTGAACTGGCATAGTAGTGTTTTTTTATTACTTTAACTATATATATATATATATATATATAATTTACAATACATCTGCACACTCGGCAGTGCTTGCCTTTATATATATATATAGACAGTATAATTTATTAAGAATACAAATGGAGCGACAATTGTCTCCCGAGAACGTGTGCACTGGGAACGTTACTCTATCTCATATAGAGTGGGTTGGGACCACTTCAGCAGCGTGCCGCGGACGGACGCCGCGTTCCCGCGTTGGACTTCGAGGTCGAGGCGCTGTCTCAAGAAAGCCGCGGATCTCTTGTCACCGGTTGCGAAATTCAGCTGCGTGCCCACTCTGTGGAGAAGTTTGCGAGTGAGGCTTCCCGGGCCGCCCAAAGTCTCGAAAGCCAGCGGTTGAAAGTCATGTGGATAACCTATTGATGCGTACTTTGCGAGCTTTCTCGTTTCGGCTAGATTACCGGCGTGGCCTGCCGAGATCGCCCCGCCACCGACCATTGAAGGTGCTAATGAGTCGGTGACAGTGGCATCCCAGACAAGCATCCTGCCCCTACTGAAGGGAGTAAGAGTCATCCCATCCGGGCGCTTGCCATCGTCGACGGAGAGACCCTGAGGCTCTAGAATGCAAGGGAAACCGCTTGATCGAAGCGCTCGGCCGAAGGTGTCGTTAATACCGGCATGCCTGGCCCGCCGTCCCGCACTCATGATGCACGATAACCCGTGATGGGCTAATTCGTCTACGGGGTGGCCACATTTACACTGATGAGGGGAGACTAGGTCACATCCGAGACGAAGACCCACCCCGATTCGGGTTGTTTCGTCGTCCAGGAGGGTGCCCAGTGGGGCACTTGGAAGTGCATGAAGCCAGGCTCCAAATCCTTTAGCAGCTACAGCTCGAAGGCGAGCCTTTGTGGAGTCGTTGACAGCTCCCGCAAGTAAGCCGCTATACGCTTCGTCGTATAAGAATGTGCTCCAGTCATGTTGGCTTAAAGGGTTTTCCGGAGCGTCCCTGCAAACTATCTTTAGCTCCTCGTACAGGCGTCTCTGGTGTTCCTTGTACTGACAGATGCCGGCTTCGTCTAATAGTGCGATGGCGTTGTTCTCGCATTGGAAAAGGGAGGAAACTATCGCTGGCTCTGCAGCTACGAGCGGATCCGGGACTCCCAGACCCCCCCTTGAGATCGGTAGTTGTGCTTGTTTTCGAGCGGAAGGCGCCAGCGATAGATTAAGGAGGGTCTCAAGGGCGTTTAGAGTTAACTCGTTTAATGGACGCAGATCGTCCAACCGCCCTGTTAGATCAGCTCCGCGAAGAAGGTGGGTGATCCTCGTAGCTGAGAACGACGATCGAAGTAAAAAGAGCGCGCGATGGGCGCCGAGTGGCGCGAGGTTGTTTGCGACGTCCTTCAGCTTGTTCTGCCATCTTTCAAGTGCGTGCGCGAGTCCTTCCGGTCGGAGGGGGACTCCCAAAAGCTCTAACTCATTGTCGTGAGTAACCTTACATCCGGGTAATAACGCTTGAAGGATGCGAAGGTCCGGGGCCTGTGCTGTATTACCTGTAACAAAGATCTCACATTTCCTGGGATTTAGCTCCAAATCCGAGGTCTCACGAAAATCAAGCACGCGCCGAATGTCGTCGGCAACCACGTCCACATCGCCCCCCAGAACGCCGTCATCCAGATACCAAATGTTGAGTGGGCTTTTAATAGAGTCAACTAGCTCTTTAATGCTCAGGCAAAACAGAGGGGGGGCCAAAGGATCACCCTGTTGCAACCCCGTGGCCGAAGCTATAAGATCATCTTGTAAGGCCAGGTAAGAAGCGGTGCGGTACGCTTGATTGACGTAGTGCGTCAGCTGTGGGCAGTGTGTCCCGACCGTCTTCAAGAGGTGATCTCGTCTTACAGTATTGAATGCATTCTTGAAATCAAGCTTCACGAGGACCCCAGGAAGCGTGCGCGATTCGATGTACGCCCGAGCGGCATGCACCGCGGCCTCAGCCCCGGCTGGTATGGCAAAGCCAAGCTGATGAGGACCCGTCTCCTCGCCAATCCTAACTCTGGTCCGACTACATGCAATCTTTGCGGCTAGCCTGCGCAAGGTGGAGGAACAGGCAATCGGCCTCACTGACCCGTCCGTCTTCTGTAAGGCGAAAAGCCTCGCTCCAAAGATTATAGGCAGCAGTTGCGATGGAGGGGCGCCCCACAGAAGTAAGTCGACAACCTTTGCCAGTGCGCCCGCCAGCCGACCGGCTGTATCCCCCAGAGTCGGAGATAGTAAATCCATTAGCAGTCGGGGTCGTATAAAATTAAGGCCCCCGGCGGAACTCCTTGAAAAGCTCTTGACCGCGGCCATAACTTCTTCCCCTGATGTGGTGCAAGGAAGTGGAAGGCTGGGAGGGACTGGCCAGTCTAGGTCTGCTGGGGCCGGAGGGTGTTTTTCGCAAAGGGCCGTCAGGTGATCCGTGCTGGAAGCCAGGACCTCCGACGATCCGATCAGCCTGGCGGCTCCAGATACGTCGCCCTCGGTTAGCTTAAGAACGGTCTGGCGGACGCGATTATTCGTGAAAGTACGCTTTTGTGTGGGTCCCGGAGTTATGACCTCGGATAGGCGCGCTCCGTTGGAGAATTCACGTAAATTATGGCGGATTATAACAGAGAGTGATTGGGTGTCGTTGCGGGTAGGAGGCAGACGGAGAACCACTGGCGCGAACGAGAAGAGCGCACACCATGTATCGTTGTTGTTATCGGCTGTGACCCTTAAGAGGACGTTTGTCAGGGCCTCCGCCACCTGCTTCCTTACCGGTTTTGGGACGATTCTTACGAGTCTCAACTTCTTGGCTGCACCTTGAATATCTTCGATGATGCGGGCGGGTTGCTGTGTGTTGTTGTCGATTGGTGTGGGCGTGGGTGTAGATATGTTTGAAGAGGCCGATGGGTGTTTGGCTGCTATATGTCTCGTAAGCCCTCTTCTTGTGTATTGGCCGTTACATAGTGGGCAAGTTATTCGATGTGAGTGAGTCGATGACCCTGGCCCGCCACTGGCTATATTACTGGCGTCCTGTTCCGTCATTATTGCATTATATGTTTAAGACTCTTCAACATTGGCAGTAGCTGCAGGAGGGGTTCTAAAACCACAACTAAGGCCTTAAGTTGACCCAACAGGTCGGAACCGCCCCCTGACGCGACTTGCGACAATTGTGTTACAGCATCCGCCGTGGCGAGAATAGGCCGTGCGGGTCTAGGTGCTCGACGTACCGCGGCACGGGTTAATCGGCGCCGTGGGGCGAGCGTCCCCTTGTTTGTGTAGGATCTTCCTGAGCGTTTCTTGGGCTTCTTGGCGGGGAGTGGCCTCGGCGCAGGTAGTAGCACCTGCGGGTCAGGGTCCTCGGGCGACTGTTAAATACCGCGGACGACGTTGGCGTAAGTAGGTGGCCCTCCTGGATGTTGCGGCGCGGTGCCTGATTGCAATGTGGTGTTTGGCCGACTGCTGGTGATCTCAGCAGCCGGGTAAGTTACCCGAACCTGCTGCAGAGTTCTAGCCTCGAGAAATAATCTGTTTCTCTCTTTGAGATAGATCAGACGGGGGCAGGATGGCGACCCGGACGGGTGAGCTCCCCGGCAGTTGATACACCGCGTTTGATTTGTGCAACTTGCGGCAAGGTGGCCTGGGTTGCCGCATTTTCTACAGACCTGCTGTTGCGTGCACCGTTCCGCGAAGTGTCCCGGCCGTAGGCATTTGTGGCACAACCTAGGCTGGTCGGGTTCGAGCACGACTTGGTGCGATTGAAATCCCAAGAATATTGATGTGGGGGGTTGTTGGGCAAACAACAGAATTACTTTACCCAGAGGGACCCTAGCCCCGGACTGAAACCGCGTAAGGCGCTTTACATGGGTGACCCCAAGCGGTGCTAATTCCTTTAACATCTCTTCCTCTGTAAGGCAAGTTGGGACTCCCTGAATCGTCGCCCGAAATGATGTTAATGACGGGCAGTGAGTCGACACCGCGAAGTCTCCAAGGTTGGTGACTGGTAGTAGCTTCTGGGTGGATGCTATATCAGGAAGCCACACTATGATCGACTTTCTGTCCCCGGATATCTTTGATTTGGGTGACAAGGCAAAAATGTGTTTGTAAATGGATAGAAGTGAACCCTCGGGGAAATCCGTTTTAGCACCTTCCGTCGTCTCTTTTCTTCTAATGATTACTTTGAACGCACCCACCGATCCCTTCGATAAATCTTCTTTAAGTTTCTCCAGGTTTCGTTGTTCTTTCGAAAGGGCCTTTTTTTCCCTTCGGGATGTCACCGTCACAAATCCATCATTCGATGTCTTCTCCTGAGTTTCGGCTTCGCTTTCTGGCGGCGAAGCTGGCTTTTTCCGTTTGGCGCCAATGCTAGGCTTGTGTGCCGAGCTCGTCTCACATGGAACATGCGTGTCCATTGTCGAAGTCGATTCGACGTTCTCGGTCGTTCCCTCTGATGCATGTTCGTTGGACGCCGGCACGGAGGACGCGCACTGTCGCAGGCGAGCTATATCCAAAGTAGGTGGAGGCGACGGCCCTCCCGAACTGCCGGGCGGCATCTTAGGAGCTTTCCGCAGAGAGTTCTCGCAGGAAACAACTAAATTAACAAAGTTGTACTCACGGGTGCGCTCCCACTAGCGTAGATAAAAAAAAATCAATAAAAAGAGGGAGAAAAAAACACACACTGTGCGGGTTTCGAACCGAGGCCGTTAGGCTGGTGAACGCCTGCGCTACCACCTCGGCTATGTTGTCTGTTGCCACCACCGCACGCCTTACTATATATGAAGCACCGACGACTGTTGCCGTATGTAAACAAAGATGAGCTGCAAGTTTGTTATCAGAACAGACACGTAAGCCCTGTGCGTTAAGGGAGGTTACGACTCCTGAGCACGCTTCGGGGCCTGTAAAGCACAGCACTCGAAACTCAGTTGTACCGGTAATCACTGTAGCAGAGAACACCGAAAACGAGACACTCAAACTTGTTAAATTCGACCAATTTTGAAGAGCGACTTGATAGCACGTCCGCTCTCGACAAATCGAACGCGAGATATATATATATATACAGGTAGTTCAATAAGTTCTTAGAATGAGCTTTTTAGAATTCGAATTTTGGCACGCTTTCACCGCTAATAGGAACTGCAACTTTTCGACTGCTAGCACTCAAAAATTCTTGGCACAGATAAGCGAATGAACATTAAGGAAATAGCGGAGGCATTAGGGATTAGTTTAGGCAGTGTGCATTTTATCCTACACGAAAACTTGAAGATGAAAGAGCTTAGAGCGAAATGGCTGCCGCATTTGCTCAACCAAGGCCAAAAAGACGCGCCTGTTTTGGCTTTACAGCGAAATTTGGCCAAGATGTCGAACAATCTGTCGGATTTTTGGTGCAGATTCATGACGGTCGATGAAAGCCGGGTTCATCACTACACTCCCGAGACCCAAGAAGCATCTTGCCAATGGTGTGCACCTGATGAAGGACCTCCGAAGAGGGTGCGGACAACGGCATTGACCGGAAAGGTGATGGCTACAGTTTTTTAAGACCAACGTAGAATAATGCTGGTCGACTACCTTGAGAGCTGTAAAACGATCACAGGAGAATATTATGCAAGACTGTTGGACTGCCGTTAGCAAGAACTCATCGTGAAACGGCCCGCTTTGCAGAAGAAGGTTGTCCCGTTTCACCAGGGCAATGCTCCTCACAAGTCCCGGCAAGCATCGGCAAAACTGGCCCAACTGAAGTTCGAACTCATTGAACAACCCTCCTATTCTCCAGACCTGGCCCCCTCTGAATATTTCCTCTTCGGACATTTGAAGAATAGTCTCGGTGGAAAGCGTTTTTCCAGCAATGAAGAGGTTAAGGCTGCTGTCAATGCCTATTTTCAGTCTAACGACGCGGAATTCTACTCAAGAGGTATGAAAGCTCTGAAATCTCGGTGGGCAAAGTGTGATGAGCTTCTCGGGGAGTATATCGAATAAGAAAAATTTTAAAACATGATTTGGAAAATTCTCGGTTTTCATTCTAAGAACTTATTGAACTACCGTATATATCTCCTTAGCTGCTACTTGTTAAAGCAAGCATCGGTATACGTACCGTATTGTATTTTTATATTCGTTTTTGAATTCGAGCGGCACACTCGTTTGCAAACACTCCATTTGCGTGCTTAGACGTGTCTCTATCTCCTTTTTCTTGGTTATCTCCGAGCGTTCCCAAAGTGTTCAAGTATCAACACGTTTGATTGCTTCGGCGTTTCGTACCTTTTCATCTGGCCTTATATAATGCAGGTTCAAATGAAAAAGCACTTTACCCTTTATATGCATGCACTCACTTAAGCGTATTTATGTAATACAAGTTTGCTACACAAGTATGAACTTGCTGAGGTGCAGAGACGACGAGAAAGTAATTTCGTCGTCCTAACGGGCTGAAACGTCCACAATCACTGATAGATTACCACTAGGCGGTCATCAATGCAAGTATGATAGCTAACTAATAAATTGTATTACTAAAAGTAAAAACAGAGTAGGACGGTTAGCCGTTAAATTATAGTGAACTACGGTAAAAGTTGGCTTCTAAGTTCGTTGCTGAATGATGCTGGTGGCTTACGAGCTTGATGAGGTCGTTTTGTTGTAGCTTTGTTTATTGTGTGTGTGTAAGATACATATATGAAAGCGTATACATGGTGAATAGGCTCCGCGATGGTATATTTATATATATATATATATATATATATATATGCTTCTGCTCTTTACAATGTGCAGTTGATATATATATATATATATATATATATATATATATATATATATATGTGTGGCACGTTCGCTGTATATGCCGTGCGAGGCATTGACATACATACTTGTTCTCTTACGTACACTTTAATTGTAATGAAAAAAATACCGGTAACTAAAGCTTTCTAGTTTCGTCAAATAGACAATGGATATTTTGAGGCTTGAAACTTCACAGACTGACTTAATACAGATCAGATCGGCAATAAGCACCACTATACTGTCTACAAACCATGTAATTCCGTCGTTTTTTTTCTGTGTAGGTGGTAGCGGGTGTTCATCATCGCTATGAGCGAACGAATAAAACCTATGTCGGAAAGTTAGCCGACATCATTATACATCCGGAATGGAACATAAGAGGTGTCCAGGTAATGCTGATAAATTTTACTTGTGCTTCAAAAGGTAGATTCTTAGATGCGCAAAATAAGGTATTGTAATCTAATATGTACGTGGAGGCATTTCTACGTACACATAATGTAATGGGAGAAGAAACATCTAGACAGAGTACCATTAGAACTCTAGTAGTAACTCACTAAGGTACAAAATTGTTGTATCGTATTAATGCATTCCTTGGTCCAGCTTACGTCTAAGCTTATCCAAGCGAACTAGTCATAATACTGCCACACCAGCATAACACCGTAAGCAAGATGAACTCGCAAGTAGCTTTACTGCAATCACATTTGCAAAGGTACGAGATATATCTAAAGTCTTCATAGAATCAGCTTTAACCGTACTGGGTGAAAACGCTCATATCAAATATAGAAACAACAAATGTTTTACTAGGACTGCAGGTAGTATATCCTGTTTAGCCTAGTAAAACTGTATATATGTAGATAACATAAGCACGCGTGTCTACCCTCGTACATACTTCTCATATATATATATATATATATATATATATATATATATATATATATATATATATATATATATATATTTATATAATCTTCCTCGTTACTCTACTTTAGATCAAAAGCTAGTTCAGGAAAGTTTCTAGAATCAGGATCTAGGGAGGATAGTGATAGATATTTGACTATAACTAATTAGAGCATGAAAACGCAGCGACATAGTGAGCGATCAGAATTACAAAGAGTATTTCTTAAGTTTACGCACTAACGTTATGGTGTTACTTGACTTTATGAAGAACGATATTGCGCTACTGAAGTTGGCCTCGCCTCTCGAACTTCATCCATCGCATATCTACCCAATCTGTCTACCGCCATTCAGCGGCAAAGAAGGTGCGGAGAATATCACCGATCTTTTCAGCGTTACACCTCTTTGCGTTGCCTCGGGATGGGGCAAAACAGCGCAGAATGGAGGAGAGTCTGAAGCCTTGCTCAAAGTCGATCTACCAATCGTACCAAGGTGACCGATATACTTTGCCTTGTACGGATTGCCTGCTAGTATCTGTCGTAGTGCTGCCTTGGGTGGCTAACGCAGCCTTCTATAAAGCCGGAGCACTGCACTTGCGTAGGAATACATTTTGCTCCGGTAGAATTATTTATTCGTTCTTGATAGAGAATCTGGTAGAGCTTTATCCTTCTGCTACTTGGGTTTATACTGTGGAAAAAGAATGTCTTGTATGAGCATGCTATAGTATGGTATGGCCTAATCAAGTGGTAGGAACGAAGTGATGGCACAAAGTAGCACCATACGATGCAACAGCAGAAAAAAAGCGGATTTGATTTTGTGTTGTACTTCTTCTTCTTTTGCCTGACGAATCTTGGAGAATTAACACGGTCGTGATGAGAGCAGAGGCTGGGAGGTTGTAACCGCGTCTAATAGCTTTTTATTTGTTCAACTGCCTAGCACGTGACCACACGCCTTATATGTTCAGGAACTCAAGAGTAGTCAAAAGTTGCCGCAAACCTAGTGATGATTACCATAGGAGAAACGCTTTTAAAAAACACTATTAGTTGGCTTGGTGTGGTGCGTTGTCAACTCGCCTGGTCGCGGAAAGCGAACTGGTATCGTAATTTGCACGTAATTTGAACGGCTCTACGCGCCTTTACGCGTGTACATCGAAACATTTGTAAATGTTTTAAAGTGAACATATGCTTAGCCGTTTAACTCTAGCCCACGGCATGATAACGCCAACCTTTAATCAAAGCTTGCTATTTGTGAGCTTGATCTAGTGAGGCGTGCAGGGAGGCTTATCGCAAGGTTCTCCCTAGTAGCCTGGCAACATTTAACACAAAACTCTGCGCTGGCCGTATGGACGTCCCTGGATTTGGCGTGTGCCAAGCAGATTCTGGTGGACCCCTTGCATGCGCGATGCTAACCGAAAAGGTAATTAATACACGCTACATATATATATATATATATATATATATATATATATATATATATATATACCGGATAACTTATATTCTAAATAATTTACAGTTTTTTGTGATGCCGGATTGATGTTCCCAAAGTCACGCCGCATTCTGGCGAACAGCCTTTAGGCTCGCTGTGGAACAACTCGGAAGAACATGTATCGATAGTTTGACATCAACTATCAAAACCAGTCTATTCGAATTTCCCGATTATTATCTTCAAACGTTGAATCACTTAGAACATTTTGCCTATTAAAGTTGGAAACAATTTGCAAATTGCGGCAATACAGTTTTTATCAGTCTCAAGCGATAAGTAGGCAAATAATGCTGGCAGATAGTCTATCGTCAGGCTGTTTAAGGATTTGATTGTCAAAGCAGAGCAGCAAAAATTGTGCTGGAATATTTTTCCCTATTGTTCAGTATATATATATATATATATATATATTTATATATATATATATATATATATATATATATATATATATATATATATATATATATATATAAATTGTTTAAATAACTTACACGTATGCGAGAAAGAAGCTACTACAACCATGCGTCCAGTCAAGAAATGTCAAGCAATATTTGGTCATTAATCAGCACATTTACTATAATTTGTATAAAGACGCAGAGGCTAAAATTATCCCCAGCTATGTAGCTATGCATCTGTAATCTCAGTCGATGGAATTGTTATGCGCTTAGAATAAAAATGGCGGAGCTTACACATTGCACAAATAATAATACAGTGTAAGGTAGGATAAAATCAATAAATTCAGGCCACTGTGGGTATAATTAAAGTCTATATCCAGAAATAACAGCTATATATTCAGTAACTACTCCACTGTTTTATGAGACGAAGGATTCCTTGGTCCCAGAAACTCTATGGCTCTTTTTGGTGAAGTCCCTTAATATTTTTCCGACAACGGCCTCTTCTCCTTTGATCAGGGTCTTGAACAGGTATATGGAGCCGCCCTGTTTGAATAACCTCAGGTAGATCAGAATAACCTTTGTCTTCCTCCATGCTTTCGGCAGTTTGCCTTCGCTGACGATGCTATTAACAAAATTGGTAACGGTAAGGGGAAATTCCTTAAGCAGCACCTTTAATCCTTTGTGCCACTGTGAGAGTCTCACAGGCAGTGACTCCTGATAAATCTACCGGTCATATGTTGTGTGCCTCCATAAGAGTGCTATCGAACAATATTATGAAAAAGAATGGTTGCCGTATTAGCTGATCTCTCCTTTCAGTCGACACTTCTGTTTTTTGTGGGTATTCTCTAGAATATTATGCACGGCTTCAAATGTCATTGTTGACTTCTTCAAGACAGTTTCTCCAGCAGTTACTAATTCTCTTCTTAAGCCCTCCACGTTTTGTGCTCCAGAGACACCGTTGTGACTACCTCCGGCAGATGACGTCGTCCTATGAAACATTCTGCCCGCACTTCGGTTAACACTATATGCCGCCGATTCTTAGGTCTGGCCAAGTCAAATATTTCTGGGTGTGTCTGCACCAGCTTACAGCATGCATAAGGTAGGCCTTGCAACTCTTCTTCGGTTGTATGCAGCCCATTTGTTTCAAGCGTTTGTCTGATGCCGACGATCGGCCCCTTCTTGCCCAGATACCTTAGCTCGATTATATATAGTAGCTCGATTATATACTTCATACAGTATTAGTCGTCTATGATTTGTATGTTATCAATGACTGTCCAGTTCTTGAATTAGTCCATGAGTATAGTATTGTACATTGTTGCAAATTTACGTGTGGCTAGTGATTGTTTCATCGTTTGCCCTCTCCGAGTAGTACTTCTTGAGCCTCACTTTATCGACGCAGCGTCAAAGGTTCCCGTGATATATGTATATCGGCAGAGTCCGAGAGTCCCGCGTCGACTCGCAAATGCCGTCTGGGAGCTGCAACAGTTGTTTTCGGACTGTCATTAGGGCTACAATAGCAAAAGTAAAACCGCCCGATGTCCCAATATGCTCCCCGCGCCCTTAACAGACCTTACAGAATTACTGAATCTATCTACAACACAGGAGTCTGTCCCTGTCGCTCGCCTATTGAGAACAATATTCTCCAGAAAGACTGTACTGTCCTGCTACGATTGCAGTTAACCTTGATCAAACAAAACATAATTACGGGTCGAGGTTACCTTCAAGGCTGGTTGTCCTGGTGGAGAAAGCATCGGACCTCTCTTTTTCAATGTGCTCTAGATAGTACTTTTCCGAATGTTTTCCGTTCGTTCTCTGCGGACTTGGTTTCGGACAGGGGGGGGGTCATGCTGAGTGGTCTCGCCGTCTTCTGCAGGCTTGCTGTCAGCTGGCAAACCATTAGTTCTACTCTGTGACTTGCGGTCCGTTGAACCCCCCTCTTAGCGCGACGCTAATTTTTGCCCCGTATTTAGGGCAAGTCGACAGGTTAGCTGTGTCCTACCTTCCGACACCTCAGGCAGCACGGTATATTAACCCATTCAACCACCGACCGCATCGATTGCTTGGTGTAGATCCGGCCTACCTTGCTAAGGTACTTACTTTTAAGTTGATAACCCTTAAAAACGCACGCTATTATCCCGAGGCTGCATATATATATATATATATATATATATATATATTCAGATTTTTCAGACTCAGAAGGTGGTTTATTTGCGAAACTGCATTACAAATGCTTAAGTTTTCGGAAAAAATAATGTTTTATAAAAAAGAGTGAATTTACACAGTCACATGGTCATATAATTAGGTGTGTACACAGTAAACCGGTGATCCAGTTCATCGGTGTGATTCAGCATTGTAGCAAGGGAATACGCTTATCACAACAGTATTGCCGATGTATGGTGGCTCCTATAACTCATGAATCAACTATCATCTCCGCAGCTTTTCACTTTACAAAGCCTGCTAATACACTCATCGATCTGTTATACCAAAGCCGGAACCAAGATACTTTTTCAATTCCCGCACAAATATGCCCACAGAGGAGAGAGATCTTATGCGTCCTGGTAGAGTGCTCCAAACATGCGGCAGCCGACACAATGAGGAATAAGACCTAAGTTTCTTTTTGATCTGCGGTATTACAAGTACTGTCGCTCTACGCAATTGCCTTCTCCGCCTGGGTACCAAGGGAAATACTACATCCGCCGGTAGTAAACCACGAAAGTTTTTGTAGGCGAGCGTGGCCACTCTAAGAATATATATTTTAAGACTGGTAAAAAAATCATAAGCAGCGAACAGATCACTAACTGACTCGTAGCGCCGTCGGGAGGAACTGGCACGAAGTGCATCATTTTGAATCACCTGGACCCTTCGAAGAATGGCTCTGTATCCACCACTCTACAACAGAACAGCCATAACATAAAATAGATAACAACGGGGCCTTATAGACAGTTAATAGTCTCTCATTGGAAACCCCCACCTGCCTTAATCTTCGCAAAGTTGCAACAACTGCATAGCACTTTGGTATCAATTGAATCTATGTGAGAATACCAGGATAAATGTTCATGCAATACCAAACCGAGACACCTCAACGCCTGAGAACGGTCTACCGTATCGGCACCCAGTTAAAACTTTTTCAACCAGTCAAGGGAAGCGTTAATACCACTAGAAACGCTGCCCGGGTTGAGTCGATACAAAATTGTCGCGTCGTCAGCAAAAGCCTTTCCCAGGTTATCGTGTTTGATTTTCAAGAGTATGAAGTTCAGTAATATAAGGAACATAAAGAGACCAAGAACAGAGCCCTGTGGAGTCCTTAAGCCAACTAACACTAACTTTTCAAAGATCTTTGAAATGTAGTCAACAACTGAGATGGAACGGTAGCTGGACGTAAGACACCTATCCCCTTTACCCTTGTATAATGGGATTACGTTAGTAGATCTCGGACATCTAGGGAAGTAGCCGTGTTGAAAAGATAGGTTAGTTATTCTTGCCAAAGGAGCTGCAATAACGAAGGAAGCTAACTTTTACAATTTACCCGGAACACCCATGATTCCACAAGACCAGCTAGCATTCAAGTTCCTTATCACACTCTTAACATCAGGGGCCTGTACCCGAGGCAACGAAAACGTAAGTTCGTCGGCGATCGACTTTGGTTCACTAATCGTGTGGCCCATGCTGAAAGTTAAGACTAATGGAAGCTTTGCCGTAGAAAGCTCTCTACTGCAGGCTTATTTCCACAAATTTCCACAAAAGCCCGATTTAATGTCATTAAACTGATTTTTGATAGAAAGCATCTCTGGCTTGGCAAATAGCGCGTAAATACAGCTTTCGAGCGCATGGGTTCGCCCTTTTTGTCCCAGGCGTCAAGTGCTTACTATACCTTCGATAACACTTGTTCACCAATCGACTACATCAATACTGCCCTGATCATGCCGCCTATGGAAAAAGGATATGTCCCTTCCAGGTACAACCAAAACGGGTTGACCGTCGTTGACAGAGATAATGATCGGATAGAGATCTGAAAATAAGGGCATAAAACACAGCTGCCTTGATAGAACTAAAAACAGAACAATTAACTATAGTTATATGATCTATACATGTTGCTGAGCTAGGACGGGTTACCCTATTTATTGTGTGAACAAACCCCCTCGCCATAAAAACCATAGATATGCTATAGGAGGAGGGTTATCTACGATCTACGAGCTTTTGAAGGCATTGCGCAGCTTTTGGACTAAACACTTTTATGAAATATTTGAGATGCGCAATTACCATTGTCAAGAATTTATCGCTGCCTCGGCTTTCTTTAGAAAATACTTTTTGGGTTTATTCGTCGAGCGTAAACGATCTGTAGCTTCAAGCTTGGGAACCGGTTCGGGAGTGTTCTTCGGAATAGTTGTGGCGCCGGGTAAGCTCACCCGTACCTCGGGCCCCGAAGCCGAGTCGACCACTACTGATCTCACCACGGCCGCATATGATCGGCGAGAAGTTTGAGTCAAGCTGGAGTCATCTTGCCTCTAGTGACACAGATTCGACCACCGTTGGGGATTTCACAGTCACTTGATGTACTTAACTAGATTCCATCAATACTTTGCGTTTCTTGGTCTCGCAGACACGCACTGGACACGCCGATGAGAGGGACGAGTGCGGTCTTTTACAATGAACGCACTTTGGCTTCATTCTTACAGTTAACCACATGTCCAAACCTCAGACAGCGGTAGCAAGAGAGTGGGGTACCGGCTGACATCACTACCTTATACGAGCGAAAAGCCAGAAAGACCTCAGCGGGTGGTATCTTATTAACTGAAGAAGCACTCTGTCCGTGGGAATGCTAGAAAGTGCTTCACCATTTTTTCGCTTGATCACCTCCCTTTTGGCTGAAACAACGACAGCGCCTCGAAGAGCTTCTAGAGTGCCCTCGACGCCAAATCCGCGATCAACACCATTAATTTTTGCCCAGTAGCGGGCCAAATCGTGACACTTGTCCGTAACCTGAATGCCCAAGACTGAGTCAACCTTTACTGCCTCCTGCTGCTCTGCGTTCATGTGGTGACTTCGCCCTCATTATGCCTATTAAGCCAAGGCAGCAGGCGTCCCACACGGTACTCCTAGGTTGCTAAGGCCCGGGGCAATAACCGTGTAGCCCGGGGTCAGAGAGCAGCACACCTTCCCCGTATGGTAGTGGCCTTAACAGCCCTCGAATAGGCCACGACAAAGTGACAATATGAATTCGTTGACACTCACTCGATATCGTATGCCCTGCTTCCCATGCCAACAAAAGTGACCTCGGGAAAGTTACTATTGGGAGTTTACACCGTCTGACTAACTTTCATGTGGGCGCGTGAAGGTCCCCGCAGCACGCGGAACTCGCGCGCCAGCAGATCACGCCGGAAAGAGAGTCATAGTTACTCCCGCTGCTTCCTCTGCAGTATTAAACCACAAGTAAATAAAACCAATTTTGGATTCAGGTTCGGCAGAGGGAAATAACTTGGCCAATTCGCTACAGAGGGACAATAGTTTCTCCGTAAAAGGTACTTGCAAAGTAGGCGACTCCCCGTTTACCAAGCTCTACGACCGGCGTGCAATCACGACTCGAAAAAGTCCCTTAGAGCGCTTGATTACGCCCTCCCGTATGGCCTGAATTTGGCCTCGTACCTTATCTATACGCTTAGCTGCGTGTTTATTGACAACCGGATTCTAGCCATTCGATGAATTATCTGATTGCTCAGCAACGTTTGGGCCACTCGAAGCTCCTCCAGTCGGCGCACCCGATCCGCGTACACTTGTCACCATTGCATTTTGTGGTGCAGTCTGTGTCTCCATTGAGTGGTGCCGGAGTTGGCGCCGATTCAACAGCCTTGAACGTCGCGCTGCATGCACCAGCCTCGTTCATGGCGGCCGCTGTGGATGATGTCGCTATAATCCCCTTGGATGCCACATTTGCGGCAGATGCCGAATCATCATCTCCGTCACGATTAGTTACCGCACGACTCAGCCTTCAGCCTTAACGCACGACGAATGCTACGTGCATTCACACATCGCACGTAGCAAAGCTACTACCGCACGTTACAACGACGTTGGTAGGCTGCAGTTTCACACAGCTGTCGCACAAACAAGAGTCACGCTCAAATAAGCAGGACCGAATAGCATCAATTCGGTAACGCGTTTCGATACAGCCAAGTCCAAAAATATAGCCAGTCCAGAGTTACACCAACTCCAAAATGGCACAAACGATCGAAACGAAATACCACAGGACACACATTTCGGGGGCACAGAAATTGGAGAGTTCCACCACACCAAAGTAGAGGCTAAGACAGACCAAGAACGGCCAAAAACGCCGAAACCACTTAGAGCCTGCTTACACATATATATATATATATATATATATATATATATAGCAAAGCCTCAGAATTTTGTTGTCTACCGGAAGTAGTCTTAACATCATATGCCTGCGATTACAGCAAGATGCCATAGTTGTTCCCCCGTCAGACTATTTAAAATAGCGACGACCTCTGCCACTCCATCCTAGGTATCCGTGCATGTACAGTGCAATGGGTGAAGGCATTTTTAAGCGACCGTCACTTTCGAGTTAAGGTTGGTGACAAACTTAGTCGACCATATCCTGCATTATCTGGTGTACCTCAAGCGGGATGTTTATCCCCCCTTCTATACACAATTTTTGTATTGGACATAAATAAGCACCTGCCACCGGTGGTCAAATATCTTGAATATGCTGATGGCTTAAAATTTTATTATCCTTCTTGCTCTAGTGACTCCCACGCTGTTCTGCAGACTGCTGTCGACGGCATTGCACGATGCTACGACACTATAAAATTGACAACTGCATTTTACCGACCCTCTTTTATACACGGGACTTAGGCATATATATTACGCCTGATCTTAACTTTAGCGTTCACATTACCAAGGTTGTGATGACATCTCTGCGCACAATAAATACTATCTTCCGCTGTTAAATTTTAACGACTCCTCTTGTGTACATTCGCCTTTACAAATATCTTGTTCTCCCCAAACTCACATATTGCTCCCCTGTCTGGGAGCCTTATCTGTCCAAATATAGGAATATGTTAGTGGATGGCGTCCAAAACATGTTTCTAAGACGCCTGCGAATCAGGTGCCCCCACAGCGTGTTAGATGACGTTGTTCCACGTATTGACTCACTTTTCATGCAGTGCAACTTATCTGTTCTACATCAGTTACGAAAATGTCACTTGTTAGGACACTTTTTTGATGTACGCTCCAATAACCTAAAAAGTCAACGATCAATCACTTCAAAAGCCGTGGCATGCGGTGAATTCGTGAACAAACTGTCTGCTTGGAGTATAGCCAATTGGGCCCATGCTAATCCAAATAGCGCTCGCCTATTTGGTGATTAGTCACGATTGTCTTACAGAAGTATGTATATTGATACCAACTCTTTTATGTGAAATAAAAGTGATGTTATGTTATGTTATCTTACTTAAACGGGAGAGCCCAATGACATGCTTTAAATAGTAAACGGATATTTGAAGATTTACGCATATTCCTAGTGGTGCGTGTGCCATTTTGGTCACTTGGTAAGAAATTAACCGGTAAACGTTGCATTTCTTTTTGGTAAAAGACAAGCCATATCAGCGAAAGAGAGCTCAACCACTCGACGTTATCGACGAAAAGCAGATTCGGAAAGTCCAGAACATCTTCTGGTGTAGCCCGCTACGTCTTAGCCGGAGTCAACTCATTTGGACGAGTTTGTGGTTCACCTCAATACCCTGCTGTCTTCTCCCGGATATCCTGGTACCGCCCGTGGATCGATAGCGTTATACAGGGGTTCCCCTAAATTTCGATATTACTCGATATCGCCCCAATCAACGCTTGGAATTGTTGTACTCTTATGTCTGATTTGCAATCAGGAACATTCTTTGTTTGTTGTGTTACATATATCCCCCGATCATATGCAATGTTGTGTAAAGCATTTTTACGTATTCTTTATAGACTAATCATATTGATAACCTACGGCGTCTCTGTCGTGATACCGTACTATTATAAAGATCATTGCTACTGTAAGAAATCAGAACCTTGGTGACAAATGTGGCATTGCTTAGGTGTGCATCTTGAATCGAAATTCCAGAGCAGCACACAATGCACCAATGCGCTAAATACCTACAGTTCGTATGTTTGGTGGTCATAGTAAGCAATAGGCGACTAAAAACGGATACAGAATTACTAAAACCAAAGGAAAATAAAACAGCGCCTGGTCGGACATACGGAAGGATACCCCTTAGCCGACTGCTGTGCATTAACCAGGGTACATTCTTGCTTTTTATACAATACTATTCCACGGATTAATGTATATATATATATATATATATATATATATGTGTGTGTGAGGGTTGTTCATATAAATAAGTACACGACAACACTGCTGCTATAATAAAGACTTTTTAATCAAGAGTAATCCCAGAATTCCTGCTGTTTGTAACACAGGCCAGTTCTCCACTGTGTCATTTAGTTCTTCTTTTGAGATTGTTTAAGCAGGACAAACTGCTGGAAGTCGCCGGGCTTAACCTTGGAGGCACGGAAAAGCCATTTAAAGTGACGTGCACATGGTTTACAGTACACGTCACTTTTATTGGTTTTCCCTGCTCGAGGAGTTCGATGGGTATCAGACCTCGAACGTCGAAAAAGACAATGAACATCACTTTGCCTGCTAAGGCTGCATTTCTACAACGCATGTTTCCATTGCATGTTATCCCGCTTGGTCTCTGGTTCAAAGTGATGGCGCCAATTTTCGTCACCGGTGATGGTCGGCTCCAAAGAAATAGGATCATCTATTTTTTTTCTTTTGAAAACAGTAATTTATTTATTATATACACATTTACAACAGTATGTTATTTTATATTAACAAGTATTGCAAAAAGTCCATAGTAATTTAAACCTAATGCAGTTATCATTGTGTTAGTGAAAAGTTGCAGCCGGAACAAGATTACTTTTGTTTACTTCTATGCGAGAGCCAATTTAGGAAAACTGGTGTACCCATCAATGACGAGGTAATAGGTGTGACTTAGAATGATCCTTGAAGCTGTTTAAGGATTTCAAACAACGCAAGCTAACCGGAAGAGCGTTTCATGCTGCATCTGACAGCTGGAACGCCAAAAGCTTGGCTGCCCTTGCTGCTTTGATGCATGCGGATCTTCAGCGTGGCCGCGTTAGATGCCTTGGTCTTTTTCGCCCCTCCAAGGCGATCAAGTTCTAGTGTCTTCGGCCCAATCCCATGGATATATTTGGAAAATAAATAAGTAAGTATTTTCCAAAGTGTATTTCTTTTAAAATAACTTCCGCCAACTGCACTGCAGAGTTAGGTCTCTTACGTCGGTCGTTTTCACGCAAAAAATGTTTGTAAATTTTCGCAGTAACATTACTTATTGACCGCACAACCAGGCGGCAGAGAAAAGGAACTTTAGTTTTGGATCTGCCTTGTCTAGGTTTCCTCGATTCACTCTCTCCTTGCAAGCACTACTGGGAGAATTGGGCTTTGGTCTCGATGTCGTAACCATAAGCCTTTTTTTTCTGGGAGGTTTCAGGAATGCATGATGCACTTGCGCCATAAGCCTATGGCTGGTCTCCTGTAGTGTGGTCTTCTCCTCACTCTCTGAAGCAATCCAGGATATTCCGTTATCGTCTGAAGATTCAATTCGGATATTTCTTAATGGGTGTTCTTTTGCTGGAAATTTAAAATTTTTGGAGTAAACTTCGTTGTCTTCAGCGTTCGTCAGTCTACTGACGTATGAAATATCGGTTTCAGGTTTATAAAAAAAAAAGATTATTACGACTGATACATAGAGTATTCCCAATTCTTCCTTATAGTAATTTGGCGTTTTATTCTGTTATTGACGTCAAATGCCTTCTCGAACAGGGGTCGTCTTCGGTATCTTCATGTCCGTCGCAAAATGGACAGTTTCACGTAGACACAGCGTTTGGCGATACTGCTTAGGTTCTAATCAAATAATTAGTTCGTAGCGCTTCCACCAATTTAAAGCACATAATTTAAGTGTTGAGAGCACTTTACGCATAATCGTTGCAGTTACATTTTCGATTCCTTAAATATCGCTGAATCTTGTTTCTTTGAACAAAACTCAAACAATAGGCATCGCTACCGATAAATTGCGCTAAACCAGACAGACCGAAGGACCTTATTGGTTTTGGTGTGACGGCAAAACGCAATGTACTAGAACTTGCCGATTCACTTTCATATGAAAGTTCTGTCATAACAATATGTACTTAAGGTTTGGCAGAACTCGACAAGGAAATAATTTTTCCCAATAGAAGGAGGGAGCAAAAACGTCTTGTTTAGGAGTGAGGATGCAGATTACAAATGTAGCTATCTTGTCTTTTTCCTACATAGTTGTGCAAAATTTTCTTTGCGGGAGAACCATAAAACGCATGAAAGAAATGATCATTCCGGCGTGCTCTGCGGAAATTGAACTGAATAACATTGTGACAAGATTCGTGCTTGATTTGTCACATAAAAATGTCTACTGTAAAGCGATTCAAGTACCTTATTTTCCGGAAGACCTACAGCATTGCCGCGCTGAGTTTTGGTCGATATGCGCAGCTGCAACAGGTATCCCAAAAAAGCAGACGACCACGTTCCTACGGAACGTGAGGGTTTTTCCGTCTGGCTTCAGCTGGGTAATCCGACTAGACCAATAAGTTTTTTCACAACCGTAACGTGGGCCGAGTGAAGAGCGCGAAAGTTTACGGCGAAGTGACGTGGGTGGCGTTCAGCCCTGTGGAGAGACGACAAGACATGCTAACCCGCATCGCCTATTGGAGAGCTCTGCAGGTTGTTTGGGTAGGGTGCGCAAACCACCTTCCCCAAGTCACCTTCCGCAAGCTAAGACCGATGCGGAATGTGTATAGAGCATCGTTACGCTGATGGTTGGCAAGCTGCTGTGCCGCTCTTCAGTGTGAAAGAGCTTGTGAAAGCTTATCTCTGTTTGCCTGAAAGTGTGCAAGACGATTCTCAAAAAAATGCCTTAAGTTACTAAAAAATGCGTCAACGTACGCGCATTTGGTTCTCTAAAACACTAGGATCTTGATTTGGATTCAGCGGGCCAACAATACCTACTGCTGCAGCAGCATAGAATTGGAGGGTCTGAGAGGCCGCCTCATAGTGACCCTATACGCAATATTTGCTTTACAAAAAAAGCCTTGCATTCCGTCGAGGGTTAAATATATTTTATGCGTTAACGGCCTAATAATGTACACCCTTTTGACCTTTCCCTCAGCGCACACTGCACTACATCTTGCTGTCGACGGTGGTGCAGTAACAATCTCGTTTTGAAACATGACCCTCTTGACTAGGTGAAAGGCACTGAATATATCCAGGTCTCCAACCTCTCGTCGAACTTGTTCAACTGTATTTTCCCATTCCGAGATAAAAATCTCGAATGATGTTGTAAGCGGCGTCTTCAACCTCAATCAAAGTATCTCAACAACCGGTGCGCAGCCTGACATTAGGTACACAAAGCGGCTCCTTGCCTGCATTGACAGGCAAAGTGCTCTCTTCATGTGCATTGTGAAACACCTTTCAGGCAAACCAAAGTTTGCCCGAGTGAGGTATTCCCATACTCTGTCAAGACGATACATCAATGTTGGAACAACCTTGAGGTAGAAGAGTGTCACTGCCGTCGGGAAGGACACTCGCCTACTTCTCCATGAAGAGAGATTAGGACTGTGTGCACTGTCTCGACGAAGTGAGGAGTGAAGGTAGTCCCAGTATACAGGTAGTTCAATAAGTTCTTAGAATGAGCTTTTTAGAATTTGAATTTTGGCACGCTTTCGCCGCTAATAGGAACTGCAACTTTTCGACTGCTAGCACTCAATATATTATGGTGATTGGCCGTTGCGATTTCGTTTGATAGCTTTTCCCGTGCAACGTATCGGCGTGATTTTTAAAAATGGAGAAAAAAGAGTTTCGAGTGGTTATCAAGCATTTTTTATTTCAAAGGTTGGAATGCAACCCAAGTAAAAATTGAGTTAGACGAGACGTACAGTGACTCTGCGCCATGTTTTGCCACTGTTTCCAACTGGATTATATGTTAAAAAGAGGTCGCAGGAGCACCGAGGATGAACTACGTCCAGGAGGCCAAAAAACGGCAACTGATGAGGAAAACGTAGAGAAGTGCGAAAAATTCTTGGCACAGATAAGCGAATGAACATTAAGGAAATAGGTCCGCTTTCATGACGGCCTGTTAAAACGAAATCACAGGAACATATTAGACAAGACTGTTGACTGCCGGTGTACCAGAACTCATCGAACGCATGAACCGGAAGTACCCTACAGCTTTGCAGAAGAAACGATCACAGTATTTGCAACTGTGGCTGCCGTTACAGACCATCGGAACGGCCCCTTGAAGAAGAGGTTGTCCCGTTCACAGCACCTGCACACAGTCCCGGCAAGCATCGGCAAAACTGGCCCAACTGAGGTTCGAACTTATTGAACAATCCTCCTATTCTCCAGACCTGGCCCCCTCTGATTATTTCCTCTTCGGACATTTGAAGAATAGTCTCGGTGGAAAGCGTTTTTCCAGCAATGAAGAGGTTATGGCTGCTGTCAATGCCTATTTTCAGTCTAACGACGCGAAATTCTACTCAAGAGGTATGAAAGCTCTGAAATCTCGGTGGGAAAAGTGTATTGAGCTTCTCGGGGAGTATATCGAATAAGAAAAATTTTAAAACATGATTTGGAAAATTCTCGGTTTTCATTCTAAGAACTTATTGAACTACCTGTAATTACGCCGATGCCCCACACACCGGAAAAAGTTCACGAATTTCAAGGATTGGCCGCCGTAACGTACGACGTCTCAAGCAGCCAATCGATCAATTTTTCTTAATTTCATAGTTTTCGTCTTCATGGTGTTTATTTCCAGCCCTCTTGAGAAACACCTCCGCCAGTGGCCTCCTGGAACTCCTGTCGAATATAACCGACAAAATCGGAAAGCAGAAGAGTGAAAAAGACGCAGCTCAATGGGTCGTCTTGCGGGGTTCATACATTTCGCCTTGCCTGCAACTCTTTCAGCTCACTTGTAAGGTATCCTTATAAAAAAAGCTCGAAAAAAAAGCCCCACCAACCTTTGCGTGTCGGAATGACTTCGCCAGGAGATCTCAAGGTGCTTTGTCGAAGGCTTTGACGCAGTCTAAAACTGCACACAAATGGCATCCGGGTTTTGCCACACCTCACTCTACCCTTGACTGAAGCACATAAATTGCATTGCGCGTTTCCCGGCCTCTCCGAAAGACGAATTGTTCTGACGGAAGGGTCTGGTCGACCATGTACTCGATCTGATTTATATTTAATTTGCAGAAGATCATCTTCAACGTCCTGTCGGACGCTATACTGCAATATAAGTTTAGTCTCGTTAGTCATCACCATGATTGCCCTTAAATTAAATAGAAAAGCCTGGGGATAGGCCGGGCTCCTCGTATTTGTTCTCTCTTTATGATCTCGTTGAAGAAATCACAAAGATGGTTTGCCAAAAGTGGCTCAGATTGCACCCAGTGCTCACAGTACACCTGGTCTGGCCTGACTTACTTCTTCTACCCCAAAGGGCAGATTTATTGTATTCTGCTCCAATGTGAGCGGGCGCTCAATCATTGGAGCCAGGCGGTGCCTGGCTCCAGAGCTCGAGCACCCCATTGTGGGCGAGATTGCAAGCCTGAGAAAACCACTTTCGTGATCTCCTCTGTCGCTGTTCCACCTGACTGAAGCTTTTATTAGGTTCTCTCTAGCAGTTCACAACAGGCGTCCACATCATAGCCCACCCCAAGGCTATCAACCTCTAAAAGTGAAAGGTCAACATGCCTCGTGGCGACCAAGTGTAGATCGCTGTTTGAACCAAATATCTAAAACACTTGCAACTGCTGACACCGGTAGGGTCTCCCTAGCAGCCTCCTCAGAAACATCAAAGCTTTTAACTTTGCCACCGACAAGGAGCTCCGTGTGTGATTCCCACAGCTTTACGAAATTCCACTGTAGAACACACAAACGTTTCTTCATCAGGACAAAGTTGCGTTCCTCTGATTCACAGGATCCGCACGATACAAACTGTGTGTTCTCGGCGGGCACGGGCTCTAGGCACCCTCCGTAAAACACAGTCGAATAGCCTTGGTTACAAATAGCCGCTTTAAACGAAAGCGAACACTTGCACATTCGAACTTCACGATATCAGACGACAAACATTACTACGAAATGCTTTTCGGGATGACCCTCAGCCAAGATTTAACATCCACGGGACTGCTTTTCGCATTACTTCATAGACGGACTTCCATAAATACAAATGTGCAAGGGTGGGGCTCGAACCCGCGCACTTATGTGTCTCCTCCGGTCGCGGGGCGCAGGCGAATGCACCACGCCACCGGGCTCGACAGACGTTACTACGACATGCCCATGATCTCGGCAGTCGGATGTAGCACCTTCACCTGTTGCAGCGTGCGGGCTTCGAGTATAATTCGATTTCTGTCTCAAAGATAAGCCAAGCGAGGACAGGCAGATGAACCCGCCGCGTGAGCATTACGACTGTTAACACATCTTGCCGAATTAGGGTAGCTCGCTGCCAGATGTCCAAGAGTGCCGCACTTCTTACATACCTGGATCATCGAGCACCTGTCGGCGAAGTGTCCCGGCCTCAGACACTTATGACATAACTTGGGTTGGTTGGGTTCGAGAACTTTTTTTTATAAGTGCGTTTTATTTATAGCATGTGCGATGACCATGACTTCATTTGTTTTCCGTAAGGCTAATGCCCGTATACGGCTTTGCACTGAACTACATAATGAGTTTGGTATCCAAGATATACGGATGGCACGTGTTGGCGCGTAAAGGAAAGAATCATCTTACCCTCGCTAAGCAAACCTCTTGCTCCGTGAGACAATCTTCTCACGCGACGGACTCCAAGCGGCGATATTTTGCGTAGTGTCTCCTCTTTGGCTATTGATTCTGGAACTCCGTGCATCCCGGCTTTAAAGACCGATTGGGATGGGCTGTATGTGACCAACGGTAGGTTCCGTAGGGCTGAAATCGAAAGTACCCGGCATGCGTCTTTGATTCGCTAAAGCCACATGATGATGGACCTCCTGTCACCGGATACTCTGCATCCGGGAGCCACAACGTGTATGTGTTTATATATATATATATATATATATATATATATATATATATATTAGCATTTATTAAGAATACAGATGGAGCGACAATTGTCTCCTGAGAACGTGTGCACTGGGAATATTCGTGTAGACAAAGAGCTCCTTCCCAAGCTCTTTTGTCAGTTTGAGTGCCTTTTTGCCTCAATTGCCAGATGACCCGAGACCAAACGGCATTACCACGTAGTCCTCAAGGGAGATGCGCGTATAGGCGCCGTTTGTGCATCTCCCGTTGGTAAATGATGTGGCCGACACCCGCGCTAGCTAGTGCACGATAGCCGATGCGTACGTATTAGAGGCAGTTACGTCCCACGCCAGCGGCCGATTATGGTCCCAGTCTCGGCTGATAAGGCCATCCGGTCGACGCGTGTTGTCTCCCTGCAGCCCATCACGCTCCAGCGTGACGCGGTAGCCGGCTTGCCTAAAAGCGCGCCCGAGGATGTCATTGATGGCATCGTGGTGGCGCTGCGTAAGCCCCGCCAGCTTAGTGCAGTTAAGCCGGTGCAGGCCGCGCTCATTCACTGTTCCACCGCATGGACATTCCTCTCCCTCAAACATGGCAATGCCAAGTCTGAGGCCACTGGCGGCACGGAACTGGTCGTCGGCCAGCTTACTGCTTACGAGCTCGGACGGAAACACGTTAAGCCACGCGCCGGCGGATACTCTGCATCTGGGAGCCACAACGTGTATGTGTTTGTACATCGATAATAATAATAACTGGACTGGAAACAAGATATACTTTCGTGCCTATTGCCATGGAGACGCTAGGACCAATCAGCAAGGGAACCGAAGCATTTCTCAAAGATTTGAGTAAGCGAATTCAGGAGGTCACAAGCGACCAAAGAGAGGGTCAATTCTTGAGGCAAGCGTTGTCTTTGGCCGTTTGCAGAGGAAACGCGGCATCTATTTTAGGCGCCATGAAGTGAAAAAAATATTTAAAGAAGTTGCAATAATACGTTCAGACCTCACAATTGTAACATTATTTAACATGTAATAAATAATAAAATAATAATAATAATAATAATAATAATAATAATAATAATAATAATAATAATAATAATAAGTTTCGTGGAGATGAACCCAGGCGCCAATCTCCTAAAAAAAATCCTTTCGGGGCTGACTTTCAGCCAAGATTAAACGTCCATGGGATTGCTTTGCGCATTGCTTCACAGACGGACCTCCATAAATACAAATGTGCAACGGTGGGGCTCGAACCCGCGCACCTATGTGTCTCCTCCGGTCGCGAGGCGCAGACGCATGCCACCACGCCACCGGGCTCGACTATCTCCTAAAGGCGCTACACAACAACAAACGCCGCGATTAATCAACGGCTTCTTAAATATACTTAGATTATTTAGGCCACTCATTTCTGAACGGCTAAAGAAAAATCCTGTTGTCAATAACCTACTTAAATTTCTAGAGTCTGAACCAGGAAAAGCGTTTCTAACCTCTGTGGTCGGGGGCTCAGACGTAAACGCCCTTTCCCCTCTTTCAGAAACTGAGCCAACGACTAGTCCACCATCGAAATGACCGGTCAACCTTTACATTCAGCAAATTCACACGTGGACACAGCCAACCCATACATGCGATCAATGTGGACGAGTTTTAAAAACGTTGCAGGGCCTACGAGCACACACGACACGGATTCATAGTCCAAATCGTTCCGCACTCATCATAACAGATCAGAGCAACAGACAAACCAGACTCCGGCGGATCTCCCACGTGACTCGTCAGTCAGCCCTGCACTGAACAACGATGTCCTCCTGCAACTCCTGGCGCAAACGTCTTAAGTTGATACGAATAATACCCAGGAGCGTCAGGGAATCATGCGCAGCAGCGTTTGCTAGAGCACTGGGTGACTTCAACCAAAAGAAAGACGTAACATCATGGATGTAGCTCTTGTCGATACCAACACTAATATTTGCCCTTCCGAGACATAAACCTGTTGACTCAACGCTATGTCAGCTAATCCGACGTAACATAACAAGCCTAGACAATACTAACCTTAAGATGTACCTCACAGAAGATATATATACAACAACGCACAGAACGAAAAGCAATAAAAACCACCGCGTAGGCCTCGCAGAGCGCAAGCTGGCTGAAGGCGACATACGAGCCGCAGTACGCGCGCTGGTGTCTTCTGACGTTATCGCCCCCGTCAACCACAATACAGAGAAGGAACTTACGCGCAAGCATCCTCCGCTTGACAGTATTAGCAGCGAGAATATAGAAGCAATGAATGAGCCTACAATGGATGACCATAGACCTGTGTCAGACCTTCTAGTATTAGAGGCCGTGGGATCTTTCGCGCTAGCTTCAGGGGCAGGGCTGGATGGCTTACGTTCACGACACCTAAAAGATATGCTAGACCAAACGATTCCATCTGCAACAAGATTGTTGGAGGAGCTCAGAGTTCTTATGGAGAACGCAATTAATAGTAGACTCCCACCGTTCTGCCTCTCCATCTTCTACGGAGCAAACCTTACTGCTCTTCAGAAGAAAACAGGCTCTATACGCCCAGTTGCATGCGGACTGACTTTAAGGAAACTGGCAGCAAAGATAGCTTTGGCCACAAATAAGAGAGCAATACTTGCGGCGATAAAACCTCACCAGTTCAGTGTAGCAGTTAAGGGCGGAGCGGAAGCGGGAGTTCACGCCGCCCGAGTCTACGTTGAAGTTGAAGGACCGGCGTGCGTAATGGTTAAGCTAGACTTTTGCAATGCATTCCGAAGAGATTTGCTTCTGCGGAAAGTAGAACAGCATGTTCCGGACCTACTGCCACTGGTCTGGCAAAGCTACAAAGAACCCTCACCGTTATCCTGGGATACGATGACGCCTATCGTTTCAGAAAATGGAGTGTAACAGGGAGACCCGCTAGGACCCGCGCTCTTTAGTCTTAGTTTATCAGGCCTGGTCGCCCAAACGCAAAGCCCGTTCAACGTTTGGTACCTAGACGACGGAACACTCGGAGAACCGGCAGATATCGTAGCATCGGACATACGCAAAATTAAAGAATTTCAACAACAAGAAGGCCTTTCTCTTAATACAGAAAAAAGCGAAGTAACTGCTTTCGGTGGATCCCACGACAGGGCACGTGCAATAACCACGATATTAGAGATTCTACCTTCAACGAGGCAACTATACAAGGCTGATATGGAGCTACTAGGGGCCCCATTAGGCAGGCGAAAGATCCCTCAAATGCTAAACGACCAAACAGCCTTTATCGAGGGCGTATCACCTTTGCTCAAGGGAATGCATGCAACGTGAAAGCGGCAACGTGTCTGTGGAGATACACCCTGGGAGCGCCCCGCCTAGACTACATACTTCGTAGTGCACCGACAGACCTCTGCCCAGATGAACTTGAGGCATATGATACTTCCACCAGAGAAATCATGAGCGAGGTGCTGAACGTCAAGCTTAACGACGAGATATAGAAGAGGGCAAGTTTACCTATCAAAGATTGTGGACTTGGCTTAAGGAGTGCAGTAAACCTGGCTCCAGTATGTTACGCTGCTTCGCGCTGTTTGGATCTCTGTCAAAATCGTTGGTAAGCCACGACGTGCAACAGCTAATTTACAAATATAAGATGGAAGCTGAATGTACTGAAGAACATCTATAGCGCAAACTTAACGGATATAGTAGCACAAAGCTAGCAAGAGATATCCAAGACACTTTTGTGTACGCGCCATGAACAGGTGGTTTTTCGAGGCGCCAGAGATAGTTCTAGTGGAGGCTGGCTTAAAGCCCTGCCATCTCCACATTTAGGCATCATGCTGGACCCAACCACTTTCCGCATGGCTGCCGCTATCAGGATAGGAGCTCCAATTTTCGAACTCTTTTCTTGCGCAGCATGCGGAAATGAGGTCGGTGCCTACAAGCTACACCCACTGAGCTGTCCAAGAAGCCCTGGAAGGATTTCACGGCACATGGAATTAAATGAAATCATCAAAAGAGCCCTTAGGAAGGCAAGGTTGCCAGCAAAACTAGAACCACGGGGCCTCGGACGAGATAACAACAGGAGACCTGACGGCGCGACCATACCATTATGGTCTCACGGCAAGTGCTTGACCTGGGATGCTACAGTGTCGTGCACAGTAGCTCCATCGTATACCAGCCATAGCTTTGTTAGCACATGGGTAGCAGAGCACGCCGAACAGGAAAAGAGACGCAAATACGCAGACCTTGAAAACAGTCTTCACTTCGTACCGGTCGCTATAGAAACATTAGGACTCATCAGCAGTGGAACAGCAAAATTCATTTGGGATCTGGCCGGAAGAATGGTTGCAACAACGGGGGACCAGCGCGAGGGCGAATATCTGAGACGGCTTCTGACTCTCGCGGTGTGTAGAGGCAATGCCGCTTCTATAATCGGCGCCATGAGATGAGCAGCTAAACACGTGCTTGAATCGACGCGACACGTTCGAACCTCACAACTGTTCTCTGATAACACAATTACAAATTAAATAATAATAATAATAATAATAATAATAATAATAATAATAATAATAATAATATAATAATAATAATAATAATAATAATAATAATAATAATAATAATAATAATAATAATAATAATAATAATAATAATAATAATAATAATAATAATAATCTATTCGGATATACCTGCAAGCTTATATCTTACCCGCTTGTCGAAGCAAGAAGCTCGTACTATCATCTAACGTTTACTCACCCTTATTTTTAAAAAAATGTATCGATGGTAAACAACGACTACTATTCAACTTATGCTGATGATTTAAGTCTGCCCATCAACCAAAAAGTGCTACTGAACACTGCCAAGATGCTTGCAGGCAAAACCTTCTAGCGTACGGTAAGGGCAACGTTGGTAACACAAAAAGTTTAATCAAGACACTAAATATGAGATAATAAAACAAAAAATGTACGTCTAAAATCTGGCGCAACAACACGCTGTAGAAAATAGAGAAAAATATAATACCGGAATTTCAAGTAAGGCGTGGAAAACTCAACAGTGCATATAATACACTGTACTTATTATATATACGAAAACTCTACAGTACATACAATACTACAGTCATGCAATCTGCTGCGGGTGCTAACAGAGCTTAGGTTTTGCCAAGATGCGCTAACGAGAAACGGTGAGCTACTAACATAAGAATTGTTGGAGCAACAACACAACAAAAAACAACAGTCTCTTCTCCTTGCTTTACTTTATTAAGCTTCATTGGTCTTATTACGTCGAGGAACGACGCAAATTCTTCCAATCGCCAAAGCAGCGACAACGGCCAACATGGCAATCTTCATGGCTAGATGAAACTGCATTGTGCACTCCTTGAACGCGATCGAATCGTTTAACTTACTAGCCGGAAATATAGTGTCTTGTGAATGACCTACTGGGTTTATCAGCGGTTTTTGTAGGGCAAAAAAAGAATTTCCCCAATAATGTTTCGTATGAGAGTGCACGGAATGATGCGTTAATGACGCGTTGGGCGATCCTCTGTCACGCGAGCCGTAAATAGAAGCAGACTTACTCAATGACGTGATCGAACTTTAATTTTGTCTATAAATCTTAATTAACGCTTGTGATTTCACATGATTAAATGGAAAGTGGCTGCTGCCAATAATGCTTTTCGAATTTCGAAAACAAACTTAAGATGTTATTTTGGCGTTATGTCGATTAACATAACGACCGATCTATAGCATCCTCTTAGCCTTTTTAAATGGCAGCAAGTACATATATGAGAACAGGCTTCGAAGATAACATGCAAGAACGTAAATCCTATTTTTCGAATAGTATGATGAAAAAATCCAAGCTTTTGGTGGATCGTCCATAGTCTGTAATACTGTTGGATGATATCGCAAACTCGAGCGAAAGACGAAAACTAGTAGCAACTGCACAGACATGTAAAAAACTAAGTAGACGTGCATCAAAATGACATACGTACATCTGGACCATAAATGAGGCCACGTATCTTGACGTTATCGAAAAAGGAAGAGCCAACAACTAGCAGCGATAACTTTCTAAGTCTCTATGACCCCTCAATACCACACAGGATGGTCTAGTGTTCATACGGCTGCTAGGCTCCGGGTCTAGGCCTGCCGACAACTTGGAAACGGCCATTACAGGTAGAACTTCGTGTAAGCAAAACAAGAGTAAAACGCTATCAAGGTACAATAAATGGAGAATATTGTGGTCAAAGCAAAAACGTTAGAAATACAAAATGTAGCTAAAATATACAGACAGCTCGCCAGAGAGTAGGGGCCGGTCCTGAAAGAAACTGACACATGACCTTTGGCCATATAATGCAGTCTGTGCAGACTGTTATTTTATTATGTATCGAAGATCTTGGGAATACACAACACACATGAGTCTCTGACAGCAACTAGTGTGGAACTTACAAACTCACTAAACACGCTTTCCTTTCGACCCACTCCTCACTTCCAGGCGTCCAGGAACTGCGTGGCATTTTTTGGACATACGGTCTGTATCTAAACTTTTCAGGCTGACCCTTAGCCAAGATTTAACGTCCACGGAACTGCTTTTCGTATTACTTCATAGACGGATATGAATACGGCTAACACCCCCCCACCGGAAAAAATTAAATGTACGGAACGTGAAATATCTAAAACGAGGCATCATCTCGATGCTTGCAAAGTTTTCTCAATGCGACCATTCTTCTTTCGTGAACCACATTGAACATTTGTAAGAACTTTGGTCTGATCGTGTCGGTATATCCAGTGTCAGCAAAAATTCATGTTAAATTGTTTCACTGTCACTTTTAAGCAAAACATTTTTCACATAATTCACATTGGTTGTTTTAAGGAGTTCTGCGACACCCCCAAATCTTAGTATGAACATTATATATATATATATATATATATATATATATATATATATATATATATATAAACAAAAATTATCTGTTCGTGTATAATAATGCCAACACAATTCAGAATTCCCTGCTCACCTTTATGTCGTTTTTTTCGTTCTAATCACGGTATTGTTTTTGTTATTGCTAAATATATATTTTTATGGAACCGTCTTCTCCGGGCGGCAAATTTATTTCAATTTAGCAGTTCCTCATTGAGCTTGATATTTCCATAATACACAATTCAAACAATTGTAACCATTCAGGGCATTTTGCAGAAACTGACGTCGCCCGTGTCTGCGAATATATCCATATATAAAGAAACACAAATGCAATACTGCAAATAAATAAATACATATATACATATTAAGAAACACGCATGCAATACGTATGACGAGATTGTAGGTAAGATGATGCATCTGCAAGATGGGGCGGAGTTGTAGGGAAATCTTTCCTTCCGTCTTCTCGTTGCTTGGTCCGCTAGATCCGTAGACGTAAATTGCAAACAGCACTATCGGCGGAGCATGCTAACTAAGCAGAGTTTGACGTACGTGTATATATATATATATATATATATATATATATATATGTATATATATATGTATATATTTATGTTAGGCAACAATCGGTGCCCGGTGAAAACGGTATCGCTATTGGGGCAACGGTTACATTATTGCGGATCGGTGGCGGATCGGTGACGCCGCCAACGGCGCGTCTGCTGCGAACTTCGCAAAATAAACTGGTAAAGCCTAACTATTGTTGCATTCATCTGCATGGATAAGAATACACGTTTCCGGCTAAACGGACGTTCAACTATACGGGTTAATTAAAATCAACAAATTTAGCAGCTACAAGAAGTTAGGCGCGCTACAATAAATGAAATTGATTAAGTGCATCGATTAGATGAATGCCCTACTTTTCTCGTTGTATTCTAAAATGCGATTTTTCTTACCAACGTATTGATCACAATATTTGTGTTTACAAATGTTGAGGTTAAATAATGATCTACTGTAAAATACATGTGCAGATCATAACCTTGTTGGATGATTCAGCGAAAGTAGGTATTCGTTTGCTTGTTTTACTGAAACATATTCTGCTGCCGTTAGAAAAGGGTTCCAGTCTATACATTTTAAAAAGCTACATTTGTACTGTTTAGACTCAATATATTAGCCCAGTCAACGATTCTTCCTGAAATTATTTTACGGCATTTGGACTGATCACGTCGAGAAGCATGGACCGCGGCTTTCTGAGTCGCTTTAAGTTATACATTATCATATTTATTCACCATAGTTGGTGGTAGGTTTAGTAGTCAAATACTCGCTGCAATTTTGAGTTTCTGGGACAAAATGTTTTTTCACTGAATAGGGATAAATCTAGTAACCACACCTGGCAAAGATTTTACCATTTTTATGGTACGTTTCTTCCTAGAATTATAAAATGCATCAAAACAGTCCTCCAGAATGCGTTTCTCTAGCTTCATATTGATGACTTTAAATACATATTCGCGTATATCGAATTGTCTCCATCCCTGTCTATTTCTAAAAGTGGAAGAATCGCACAGTGCTTCATCAGCGTGACTTCAGACGTAGCGAGAAAAGCTCCAGTGTTTTCAGCGGAAGGAACGCTTTTGAACTTATCCTGGTGAGGGCACTAAACACGTTTGGTAGGTATCTTGTAGTGTACCAATCAAAGGCTTCTGTAGTGTACCAGTTTGGCCAGCGCTTTCACTTCTGACGGAAACAAATTCAGATAAATGAGTAGCTGCATCCGCTACATACAATGAAAAAGCCCCTAGAGCAGCGATGAGTCTAGCTAAACTGATATCAAGGACAGGCGATACGAAAAAGAGTAAGAAAACTTCCTGGTAGCACTGGTGGGCTCGTTGGTCCCTACGCGTGCAAAAAAGACCGTGAAATCAACGCAAAATTGGTAGGAAGCATCCAGCGGGTGCTATTCCTCAGAACACGTATTCGACGGGTATTCACGTGAAGGACCACAGAACTCGTCGAAAAACGTCTCGTAAGACTTTAATATCAAAAACTTATGAAATGCAAGCTTAATAGGTGTTAGGGAACGTATTTTAAATAGAAGACACCTTTACTGGCATGGGTGGATGTGGTACATTCATGAACTTAGCGGAAGTGGGCCAAGCGTATTTCGGCTTTATTTGCTCGTTATAACTAGTAAGCGTCATCAGGTTCAAGTAAAAATGTCGCAAGACCGTACGGGTAGTAAGTAGCCTTTGGGATCACTAAAAATCTTTTCTATTACTAATAATAATACATTCACCAATAATTCTTAGACCTTCCGTCGGTTATTGAAGTGCTAAATGGGAATGTTGGTTCGCTATAGATGAAAAAAAGGATGTGACATTTTGACATCTGAAGAGGCCTACAATAGGACAAATCTGTATGTCGAACTTGCTCAGGGAGCCCCTCTAGAACAATGTTCTTTGTTTGCACTCTGCTTGCACTTTTTTCACTTGGCCAAAATATTTCTTTTGGCAGGGCTCTCTAACTGGATAGCACTACAACACCTTGGTAACGGAGTCTTTTGTGATATGTCATCCAAATTTCGTATAAACTAAAACTAAGCCTGTCTTCCTAGCCTTACTAAGATAAGGTTGAAATTAAGGTGAGACTTAACAACTCAACAAACCCCTAGATGTCTTATAGTGGCTAGCAAGGAAGGGACAATGCAGTTGAATTCCAAATGGTGACTGTGTCTCAAGATGATACATTGCATGTGATTTTTGGAACAATCGTACTCTATGTTTAAAACATTGATTGACACAACAGCTGCAATATTTTTATAACTATAAACAACTGCAACTATACATATAACACGGTTTATCTCGTAACGTGATTACTCGGGCAAGTCACATTTTACAAATCTGGAAATAAAATATTTTATATTTCTAAAATCACTTTAAAAACAATGATGCCTATATTTACCATTATGTGTGTTACTTAGTTAAATGCAAGCTGCAAAAATGAATTTATGGCTAACAAGACCACGAAATGCCTTTCTGGGTTCTAAGTCATTCATCGGCAAATAATACTTAAGTACATATTCACTAAACTCTATAGAAATATTGTCGCAAAAAACGGCATGAACATTCTAAACGTAGCGTCGGGCAGACTGCGTAAATCAAACATATATGTTAAATGCACCGGCTCATTCAGCATACGCGCGAGGCACCGTTCTGCCAGCAATGTTTTCTAGTATTTGACGGAGTATGTCGTCTCTACCCCGTTTTATCCTGTATGTTTAAACTTGGTTTTTCACGGATAACCCTAATGAAAAGAAAAAATGCAAAAAGTAAGACAATGTAGAGTCGAATAGGAAAAAGTCGTTAAACAAGCAGAATTCCAACCCGCCGTTAGGGGCATCAGTTTAACATACAATTCCGTAGGCAAGATTTTCAATCTTATAGATCATACATATTATAAGTTTTTTTTTATTGATATATATCTTATAGATAATATATAAATATGTTTTTTTCTTCTAATTATTGATATATGTCTTATAGATCATATATAAATATATGTTTTCGTCATTATTAATTTACTTTCTCTACACTAGATATACCTTATAAGTTAGTCACGAGTTTATTTTTAGTTAATTTAACTTAAAGGTAATCAAAAAGTTATTATCGAGAAGAAGATTGGCACTAGTAGCCGTAGTACCATGAACATAATTCAGAAATTAAGCCAACCACCAAACCCAGAACAGGTTTAAATTGAAATAAAATAATTTCGAACCCTAGCTTTCTTCGTAGACTAGTTAACTGGGGAAGACCGAGTTCTATATTCTCGCAGTGCTTCTCAAATATGTAGGTACAAACACCACAATATGCATAATATTCGTCTTGTCTTATTGCTGCTTCAAATAAGGGAGTTTGAGAACTAAAATATGAATTAAGAGCTTAAAAATATTCACAGTGGCATAATCTCCGCATAACACACTAATCATCTATAAATAATTTATATAAATATAAACAGAACATTTTTTACGCAAGGCAGTTGTCGTGATAGGTCAACTTATTTGAACATAGATTCAAGTAGATATCATTAAGCCTAAGCATTAAGTCTAACCAGCAACAATAAATTCTGCTCTAATCAAAAAGAATTCAAGTAATATCTTGACTGTGTCGTCTAACTTACGATTGAGGAAAGAAGACAAACCTGCGGCTTCGACCCTTAATGTGGATAGAAATCGACACATATATACATATATAGGCGTCCCAAGCATAAACATGCGGCATGTCCGCTTTCAGGCTTTGCCACGCGTGTCGAATCACGTCTCTACGCAGCGGGCGCTTAGTATCCCCGAAAAATCAACGTTTGCCTCTGTTCCGTCAAGAAGAGCTGTCGTTGAGGCCCGTGTAGGCCCGCATGCTCGCAAACACTGAAGTTAAGGACCCGTCGAATGTCCTTGGGTTTTGTGCAAACATTTCATCCTAATAGAACCGATTCGTCCTTTTTCTGAAGGGCAAATCGTCTTTCGTCAAATATCAACGATCGGAGGAAAGGAGGAGGGGTGCCCTAAAAAGGGATGTCTTCAATCTTTGTCAACGCGGAGAGTAGGCCGGCGGCGACACCTTCAAGGGACGGGGGAATAAAGGCCTATTAACAGCCAGGGTCTCATTAAGTACAGCCCTGCGGTGGTGCTTTTGGAGAAGTTTTTAATAGCCGCCTTAATGCCTTCCTTTGACGTGACAAGGGACAGAAGGGGTCTCGTCAGTGTCGGCCATTCCACGTCCTTGGGATCTAATAGGTGTTGCTCTCGCAAGGCCTCTATACGGTCAATGTCCGGCGTTATGAAAGCTGCGGATGCAATAAGTCTGGCGGCACCAGAAACATCACCTTCCGAGAGTTTGATAATACACTGGCGTACGGTATCATTTCGGAATAGTTTAGGAGGAGGAGGAGGAAATTCAAGAATGCGAACTGAGAGAGATAACGCATCGCTGCGGGCGCGGTGGAGGCGAAGGACCACGGGGGCAAAAGAAAAATATCGTATCATGGTTTAACGTCGTTATCAAATGAGACTGCTGAGAGTGCACGGGTAAGACCTCGGCCACTTGTCTCCTGACTGACCTTGGTACAATTCGAATCAGCCTGATTCGCTCCATAGCTGCTTGAATGTCCTCCAAAATTTGCGCCGGTTGCAAACGAGAAGGCACAGAGATAGTCGGTACTGAGAAAAAAGCCTCAGTGGCAGTGGGATAATAACCTGACATATGCCTTGTTAGGCCACGCTGCGTGTATCGCCCCTTGTATGGTGAGCATTTAGTAGTAAATGGAGTGGCGTGTGACGCTTGAGCTGTGCGATCATGATCATTCATGATTGTAGGATTTGTCGCAGATTGTTAACAGCTGTAACAGCGGCTCGAAAAACTCTAATAAGGCCTTAAATTTAGCCGATAAATCTGAGCTCAAGCCGGAATGGATCTGAGACAGTACGAGGAAGGCGCTTTTGGGACCGGGCACAGCCTGAGCCGCTTTACGTGTGCGCTTGACAGGTGTTTTGATTTGGCGATGTCTTACAACAGGCGTCCTCAGGTGGGAACGTCCTGTCGAGGATTCCGCCTTTTCTGGAAGGAATTGATCTGGGAGCCAGGAGTAGCAGCTGTGGGGTAGGGTCATCGTGTGATTAAGAGATCCCGCTGACGACGCTAGCGAAAGAACGTTATTTGAAAGCCTAAGATGTGTTGTCTACAGACACGGCTGACATGGGAGACATGTCAGTAATTCTGATCAGCATCATCATGTTTATTTCACTTTTATTGAGTATGCATGTAACCTAAACAAGTATACAGATTATACAATTATAGAGTCAGCTGCTCGCGGCATGTAATTCGAGAGTGCCAGTGCAGTGGTCTTTTCGCAAGGGCCAAGCAGGCAGACGCATGAAACTTCGTACACACCTGGGAGCACGGTCAACAGATGTACTCTGTGTACTTCTTCTGGGAGCGCGTGTTTGAAAAGACCAGGTAATGGTAGTCCTGAACTATGTAATTTGTATAGAGGCGGCGCTTGTCACATGCAAGACCAGACCAGAGGTGAGAGGCACTGAAAAGATGCAGGTTTCCAACCACATTCGAACATCCCAGTAGCAGACAACAAAAACATTACTACGACATGTCAGTAATAATAATCGGCCGTTGGATGTAGCACCTTCACCTGTTGCAGTGTGTGGGCTTCGTGTATAATTCGATTTTTCAAAGGTAAGCCAAACAAGGAGAGGCAGATAAACCCGCCGCGTGCACACCGCGACTATTCACACATCTTGCCGAATTGGGGCAGCTTACTGCTAGATGTTCAGGAATGCCGTACTTCTTACACACCTGGACCATGGTGCACCTGTCGGCGAAGTGTCCCGGCCGCAGACACTTGTGACGTAACATGGGTTGGTTGGGGATCGATAACTTTTTTTTATAAGTGCGTTTTATTGGTAGCATGTGCGATAACCATGACTTCAATTGTTTTCCGTAAGACTAATGCCCACGTACGGTTTTGCATCGTACTATTTAAAGGGTTTAATATCCAAGATATACGGATGGCGGACGTTGGCGCTTAAAGGAAAGAATCACCTTACTACTTATAACTCTCGCTCCGTTTCGCATGTGAGACAATCCTTTCACGTGGTTGACTCCAAGTGGCAACAACTCGCGCACTATCTCCACTTCAAATAGTGATATTGGAACTCCGTGTATCCATTAGCTTTAAAGACCGATTGAGATGGGCTGTGTGTGGCCACCGGTGGCTGAAATCGAAAGCAACCGGCATGCGCCTTCGATTCATGAAGGCCACACGATGATGGAACTCCTGTCACCAAATATTCTGCATCCGGGAGCCACGACGTGTATGAAATTACACGTCGATAATAATAATAATAATAATAATAATAATAATAATAATAATAATAATAATAATAATAATAATAATAACCCGTCTATCGAAGCAAGGGACTCGTACTATCATCTAACGTTTACTCACTCCTGCTTCTTTTAAAAATATTTATAAAATACTATTCAACTTAGTGCCGGAAGAACCTCCTTACGTACGATAAGGGCAGAGTTATAAAAAAAAGTTTAATGAAGACACTAAAAATTGGATGAAAACACTAAAAGTTGGACGGCTAAACCGTGGCGCAACCGCACGTAGTACAGTACATACAATACATTTTGCTTATATACGAAAACTCTACATACATACTAGAACATACCATACTACAGTCATGTAATCTGCTACAGGTGATAACGGAGCTTCGGGTTTGGCAAGAGAATCTGACAAGAAACAGTGAGCTCATAATTTAAGAATCATTGGAACCAGAACACAACAAAAAACAGCAGTTTTTTTGCTTGCTCAGTTGATTAATCTAATGGGTTTATTGTTCGATTATAGACGCAAATTTGTCCACTCGCCAGCAGCAGCGACAACCGCCAATATGACAATCTTCATGGCTAGATGAAGCTGCATTGTGCACTCCTTGAACGGGATCAAACCGTTTAAGAATTACCAGCCGGGATTATACTGTCTTGTAAATGACCTACTGGGTTTATCGGCGTTTTATAGAGCGAAAAAGAATTTCCTCAATAATAATTCTCATGAAAGTGCGCGGAATGTCGGTTTAAGGATGTAGTGCGCAGTCCTCTGTCACGCGAGCCGTAAATAGAATCAGGCTTACTGCATGACGTGATCGAACTGTAATTTTGTCTATAGATCTTAGTTAAGGCTCGCGTCTAGACAGAAAGTGACCGCTAACAATAACTTTTTGAATCTCGAAAACAAAGTTGAAATGTTATTTTGGCGTTGTATCGGGTAACATAAAGATCGATCTATAGCATCCGCTTAGCCTTTTTGAATGGCAGCAAATACCTATATGAGAACAGGCTTCGAAGATAGCATGCAAGAACGTAAATCCTATTTTTCGTATCGTATGATGCAGACGCTGTTTGTCTACTACCCATCGCAGTTCCGTTGTAAGCCCGTGTCACAGCAATTAAAAATCCAAGCTTTTTCTGGATCGTCTACACCCGAAGGCCCCCAATTTTTGTTATGTACCACAAAGTGAGTTTGGTAGGTGCAACGTTTATTAATACTCAAGGCAGACGGCCAGTTGCTACGAATCAAAGTATTACATGGAAATAATTTGAAATACTGTTGGATAATATCGCAACAAAATCCAAGCATTTTCCGGATCGTCCATAATTTGAAGTACTGTTGGATAATATCGCAAACTGGAGCAACAGACGAAGACTAGTAGCTAGTGCACAGACATGTTGGAACTAAGTAGACGTGCGTCAAAAAGAACTGCTATATCTGGACCATAAATGAAGCCACGTATCTTGATGTTATCGAAGAGGGAAGAGCTAACTAGCCGCGATGGCTCTCTAAGTCTCTATGGCCCCTCAATACCAAACAGAATGGTCTAGTGTTCATACGGCTGCTACTACGACTACTAAGCCTCTGGTCTAGGCCTGCCGACATCTTGAAAACGGCCATTACAGGTAGAATTTCGTGTAAGCAAAACAAAAGCAAAACGCTATCAAAGTACAATAAATGGGTTATATTGTGGTCGAAGCAAAAACGCTAAAAAAACAAAATCTAGCTGAAATAAGCAGATAGCACGCCAGCGAGTAGGGACCGGTTCTGGAAGAAACTGACACATGACCTTTCGCTATATAATGCAAGATTCTACGAAAGTTCTTTTTTTAAGGGACTAACTGGAAAATGCGGTTTGCACACACAGACACCACGGCAGGATGCAGCTCAGCTGCAAATGTGGGCCGGAAGTGTGGGGCTCCAACCCACTAAAAACCAGTCATGTCCTCATCCCCACACTCAACTGGGAACTGCGCAAGCAATACTTCAAACAATTGAGGGGAGGTGAATAGTAGCGTCCTTGTCTTAGCTGTCCTGGAGTGCCTCACGGGGCCTTGTCAAGTAAAAACGATTCTTCTCTTCGTTGGCATGCATAATACGTTCGATTGTACGGGCTATAATATTCCAGTCATCACGTAAGAAGGTGTGTCAGCTACTTAAGACTGCCTTCACTTGCTATGGTTAAGTCCGTGCGTAATGGAGCCCATGCCGGGCACAGCAATATTGTGTGTTCCGGCGTGGGCTATAGATACCAACATATGTGTTCCGTCGTGTCCTCTATTGTTTCCTTCACAGTGCTTGCAGATTGGCGTATCTGCTTTTCTTATTCGAAACAGGTAACTCTCGAAGTTGCCATGCTTTGTGAGCACTTGAGTCACGTGGAAGAAATCGACGTTTTTCCCCGTTCTTCTTCCTTATTGCTTGTCGGTTCCGCCCACAGGCGACGACGTTCGTCGGCCTTCGGGTCCTAAGGGATCGTACTAGCCAGTACCAAAACAGCCGCCGTGCTGACCGTCTTGTAAGCCATCGTAATCCGTAAAGCCGCGATGCGTTGGGTCTTGCGCATCAGCGCCCTGTTGCGGTTTAGAGTCAGTGCCACACAGGGGCCGCGAATAACATAATCGTCTCAGCAACCGACATAAGAAGGCGTCGCGTTGATTCCCGCGGTCCGAATGTGTACGGCATCAGCCGAGCGATGTCGTGTGAAACTTTAGTGGCTTTCTCTGCAGCCAAGCGGAGATGAGGTGTTCCTCGCAGGTCTCTGTACAGGTACACTCCCAGATAGCGGGCTGATTGAACCACCCGAATATCGTAACCGTTCAAGATAAACCTTGAAGACACCGTCCTCCTTATGGACAAGTATGGACGTGTCACTTAGTGCTTGTCTGGCAGGTCTTTCTTGTTTGGCAGATTCCCCTATTCTGCTTCTCCCAGATGTCACTTCTACGTAGACGTTGTGCTTCCGGGCCACACATTCAAGAAGTTATTTAGCGCCCATTACTTTGCCTTGACTAGTTATGTAACACAAAGTTCTGTATTCCCCAAAAGCTCGTTGGCTCGTTCAATCACCTATAAGTTCGAGGTCTTCCCATTTCCCCGAGTCCTTTGGCAACCTAATTGACACCAGGGCTTGTGCAATAGTTCGTCCGTCGTGCTGCGTCTCGTTAATGAGGCTTGACAGCAGGTACTAACTTGCTTCCTAGCTTCCCCGGCTATTCCTTGAAACTGCGAGGCCACATTTTTAGAGACAACATAGTCAGCCGGGTCTTCATTTCGTGCTATGAGGAGTCGAAGAGGACTATCCTTTAATATGCCTGTTTTGGTCTGAGACACGTTGCTGAACACACTGCATGGCCACTCCTTCATCAGAAGATCTTTTAGATCATCTACTGTTTCGCAGTTTTTGATAAAAGCATCTATGACCTTTATCTTTCTCCGATGAGCGCTTGACAACGAGCTGCATATTCTTCAGACTAGCAGTGACCTTATCCACCTCGTCCGAGTTTCCTTCCAGTGCGCAATTATCATTGTCGGTTTGACTCACCTGTTGCTATCTTGGCCTGGCTCGTCGGCCGGCACCTTGTCCGGTTCTTTGCGTACAGGCGAGTCGCCCACGAGCATTGCTACCCCAGAAGGGTAATTGCTATATGAGGACTTTTTTATATATATATATATATATATATATGTGTGTGTGTGTGTGTGTGTTTCTATGCTCACTCGGCAAGAATCTCGCAAAAATATAAGAATTTAATTTAAAAAAAGTACCTTGGTTGTTGAGTTTTTCAAATTTAGAAAGAAACACCCTACCCACGAAAGCTGCCACCACAGTCTGTGCAGACTGTTATTCTATTTTGTATCGGAGATTTTGGGAATACACAATACACATGAGTCGCTGACAGCTTAGTGTGGGACCCATAAATCCACTAAACCCGCTTTCCTCTCCACCCACTCGTCCCTTCCAGGCGTCCAGGAACTGCGTGGCATTTCTTGGACATACGGTCTGCCTCTAAAAAAATCCTTTCGGGGCTGATTCTCAGCCAAGATTTAACGTCCATGGGATACGGTCTGTATCTAAACTTCTCAGGCTGACCCTCAGCCAAGATTTAACGTCCACGGAACTGCTTTTTGTATTGCTTCATAGACGGATACGGACACAGTCTGTATCTGGAGGTCGCTAACACCCCCACCCCCCACTGGAAAATGTACGGAACGTGAACGATCTAAAACGAGGCATTAAAAGAATCGATGTTTGCAAAGTGTTCTCAATGCGACCATTTTTCTTTCGTGAGCCACATTGAACGTTTCTAAGAACTTTTGTCTGACCGTGTCGGTATTTCCAGTTTCTGCATAAAATAGATTGTTTTTTTCAGTCGCATATCATAATAACAAAAAAATGCTGTTAAAATATTCACTGTCACAGCAGAAAATTTCATTGACATGTGGGGTCTTGGATTACTTCAAACACGAAAATTCTACATTTGACACAGCTACACCGCGAAGAAAAATATACAGCCACTAGCAAGGTGCATGTCGTAGCGAGTGAATTGAGCGGAATAACGACGTTTAGACTAATTTAAAGGCTCGACGGAGACAAAGCAGCAACTATACGTAATACTCAGTGAACTTCCCGTTTGACCTCAATAATATGGTTTGGTACAGCGTTAAGCAAGCTTCGGATGACGTCCTATGAGAGTTCGCCCCAAGCCTTCACATGGTTCTATCTGGTTCGAAATTTGTTTTTCGTCGGTGTAAACCGTTCGGGCGAGCCAGCTCCACGCATTCTTAATGATATTAAGATTAAGTGAGACTGCAGATCAACGTAGGACCTCAATGTGACGTTGTTTGAACCAGCATCCGATCAGCCTAGCGGTGTGAATCGGAGCGTTATCGTGTTGAAGATCAAAGTCTGGCCCTCCTATCAGCTCAAATTGTGCCGATTGCTCTTCTAGTAGATCTCAATAGCGCCTCGAATTAACACGACCGTCTAAAAACACAATCGACGACTTTTCATGGTACCCGACAGCGGCCAAGATCACCACCGAACCGCCACCTGAGTGAAGTTTTGACAAAATTCGTTCTTTCTTGCGCACATCGTGGAAAGAATAGTTAAATCCATTCGGTCCATTAAAGTTAAATGTTTTTCATCCAAAAAGAGCACTCAGTGCCACTCAGTGATCCATGACATCGTAACGTTGGCGAAGTCAAGAGGAGTTTTCATCGATCAGCGGACAATCTTGGTTTCTACTTGTGCTTTTTTCTCGTAAGCCAATGTGGTGCCCTAAGGAGGTTTTGCACATTTCACACATTCGTTTGCACATTAGCTGCCGCCACAATTGCCCTTGCCGAGAGCGCAAAGTTCGACGCTTGCTTCAAAAATGCACGCTTGCTTTGTTCTGTAATGGCATTTAGACTCCCGGAACTATTTTTACGGCGTAATTTTTACCTAAATTAACAAAGATGTTCATTACTTAAGTAAAATGCGCGAATCGACAAGAAGCTTCGCGATTAGAGAGACTGATGTCCTTTTAAGTCTTTATTTGGACCTTTTCGTCACTCGTAAGGCGCCGGCCTAAGCCCATCGTTCCAACACAAAACAACTTCTGATAAGAGGTCTGCTTTTGTTTACGTCGAACCGTAAAATAAGCCTAAACGCCGTTATTCCGCTTAATTCACTTGCTAAGACATGCATCTTAGTGGCTGTATAATTTATTCGCGGTGTAGCTGTGTCAATTATAGAGATTTCGTGTTTCAAAGTAATTCGAGACCCCAAATGTCGATGGAAGTCTCCGCTGTTATTCTATGAGCATGTATCGCTGTAGTCTTTACACGACTGAGTATAATAAATGTGTGTAATGTGGCAAAAGTTAAGCAAAAAAAGTTAAACATAAAAAATGATGGCTGTATCCTTTTCACTGACTATATATATAGTAGACAACAATCGGTTTGCGGTGAAAACGGTATCGCTTGGGGTTGTATTATTGCATTCGGTGGCGAATCAGTAACGTTGCTAACGGCGCATCTGCTGCGATATTCGCAAAGTAAACTGGAAAGCCTAACTATTGCATTCATCTTTATGGATAAGAACACACGTTTCCAGCTAAACGGACGTATAATATACAGGTTACTTGAATCAATAAATTTAGCGGCTAGGGTGCGAGTTAGATGCGCTACAATGGATGAAATGAAGTGCATCGATTAGATGAATGCCCTACTTTTCTCGCTGTGCGCTAAAATGCGATCTCTCTTACGAACGTATTGGTTACAATATTTGTGTTTACAAATGATGGACTTCAAGAATGGTCTATTAATACATGTGGCAGACTATAACCTTGTTAGATGATTTAGCGAAAGAAAGGTATTCATTTGCCTATTTTACTAGAAGCGTATTCTGCTGCCGTTAGAAACGTGTCCAGCCTACACATGTTAAAAAGCAACATTTGTACTCTTAGACCAATATATTAGCCTAGTCAAACGATTCTTCCTAAAATTATTTTACGCCATTTGGACTGACAACGTCGAGAAACACGGACCGCGGTTTCCTGAGTCACTTTGAGTTATGTCAGATAGTTGGTCACCTAAAAAGTATAATCCTCTCGTTGCACCGCAGTCTTCCAGCATCGCAAAAAAGTGTGAAATACATACGAGTACATGGCTGAAAATCAGGCCCTGCTGTGATTGTTGTCAGGCCCCGCGTGAACCTTATTGTTTCTGGGTGAGGATGTTTTTATTGAATACGGATATATCTTCTAGTAACCACGTCTGGCAAAGATTTTCCTATTTTATGGTTGCGTATGTTTTTCCTAGACTTATAATATGCATCGATCCTCCAGAATGCGTTTTTGGATGTTCTCTAGCTTTATATTGATAACTTTAAATACAGACTCGCGGAAATCGAATTGTCTCCCTCACAATTTCTTTCTAAAAGAGGAAGAATCACACAGTGCCTGACCAGCGTGGCTTCAGACGTAGCGAGAGATGCCTCAGTGTTTTCAGCTCTGTGTTGAAGTCGTGAACGTCGCATACGTGACGCTTTTGCACTCATCCTGCTGGGCGCAGTGAACACGTTAGGTAGGTAATCTGTAGTATACCAATCAATCGCTTCTGTAGTATACCAGATCGGCCAGCGCTTTCATTTCTGGCGAAGATGACGACCATCACCTTCTCAGGCGACCGTTGACGCTTCACTTATGTGGATGGAGGCACTTCAACGCCTGTTCACTGCTAGTTCTGGCACTTGAGTGGAGGGTGCGCCCTGGTCCCCTCATCATCTATTATGACTTTCTAAAACAAACTTCGTCAACTTCGGCCCTCGTCAACTTTTATTAGAAATTATCAAGCTGAAAGGACTCGCGTTCTCGTGCTGTCACAAGTCACGAGGCACCTATCGAACAGATTTTATGGTGAGTCCTAAATTACCTTAATGCACAATTTTATGGAGAGTCTTGACATCTAACCCCAGAGTCTCCTCTAGTGATGCATATTTTATGTTTAAAAATTCGTTAACCGTACCCTTCACACGAGCCGCTACTGTTGTCGTCCACTTCTGATTTTAGACGTCATTCACGGCGCTTATCGCACAGATTAAATTGTCCAGTTCTTAACTTTGCGTACCGTCCACCGACATTTCTTAGGGATAGGGATTAATCTCAAACGGTTGATCGAAGCTCTTTGATACACCCTTGCACACTTCATCTTCTCCGGAAATTGTACAAGAGCACAGTACGCAGCCTGACTTTAGGTACGGCTATTGAAGCCGTTGTCCGTGAGAGAATCGGCACAAAATGTTATACCTACACACCAACAAAAAGAGCACTATCCGTCAGTGGAATTTGTTGTTGACTTACTCTCCCCTACGCGGGAAAATGCAGATATTTTCCCAAGTCCAGGTCCAAAACCAATGAAACTCTGTAGCGGCAGAATGGATGGGTTGGTACGTCATGCGTTTCATACGAAGGAAGCCGGAAGGTTGACTTGAAAAACGTTCTGAGAGCTCAGTCTCTAATGAAACTAAGCATTTCAAATAAGGGAATAGATGGCTCCGCTGAGCATCAAACGGAAAGAATTTCAAATGAGGGAATAGTTGGATCCCCTACTTACGATGAAGAAGACCCCTAGAGCAGCGATCAGTTCAGATAAACTGATGTCAAGGACCGGCGATACGAAAAAGTGTAAGAAGAGTTACTGGTAGCACTGGCGGGTTCGGTGTTTCCCACGCGGTCAAAAAAGACCGTGAAATCAACGCAAAATAAATGGGAAGCATCTAGCGGGTGCTAGCCCTCAGAACACGTATTCGACGGATATCCATGCGATGGACAACGGCCCTGTCAAAAACGTCCCGTGGGACCTGAATATCTAGATGTTATGAAATTCAAGCTTAATAAGTGTTAAGTAACGTATTTGAAATAGAAGACACATTAATTGGCAAAGGTGGATATGGTACATTAGTGAAGTCAACGGAAGCAGCCCAAGTGTATTTCGGCGTCATTAGCTTGCTATAACTTAGTAGCGTCATCGGGTTCACGTAAAAATGTCGCAAGACAGTCCGAGCAAATCCATTTCGACTATCACCACAAAAAAATAAATCTGTATGTCGGACTTGTTCAGGGAGCCCCTCCAGCACATCATTCTTTAAATTTGCGCTTGTGCTCTTTTAATTGGGTCTAGATATATTTTTTGACAGAACTCTTAAACTGGACAGCACTACAACAGCTTAGTGGCGGAGTCTTCTGTGATATGTCATCCAACATTTGTATAAACTGAAACTAAGCATGTTTTCGTACTCTTACTAGATTGAAGATTGAAATCAAGGTGAGCCATAACACAACAAAGCCCCCAGAGCTCTTACAATGGCTAGCGAGGAAAAGACAATGCAGTTGATTTCCAAGTGGTGACTGTGTCTCAAGATGACACACTTTTTTTGTAATATAACATACATATTTATTTAACATATATTTAGTACAAAACATGTCTCGACGCTCGCAATGGGCCTTAAGGCCTGTGGCACGGACGTCGAATGGATAGCTATAAATTTTAGATAAAATTTTAATATACAGTTGCATGTAATTTTAAAAAAATCGTACTTTAGGTTAAAACATTGATTGACACAACAGCAGCAGTTATATAGCTCTAAACAACTGCAACAATACATATAACACGGTTTATCTCATAACGTGATTACGGGGGCAAGTCATAGCTTATAAATCTGGAAATAAAATATCGTATGATTCTGAAATCACTTTAAAAATTAAAACACCTGTATTCACTATTATGTGTGTTTTCCTATTAAATGCAAGCTGCAAAAATGAATTCATGACTAACAAGACCACAAAATGCCTTTCAGGGTTCTAAGTCATTCATCGGAAAATAATACTTTAGTAATTTTTTACTGGACTCTAGAGAAATAATCTCGCCAAAAAACGCTATGCACATTCAAAACGTAGCATCGAGCAGACTGTTTAAATCAAACGTATATGTTAAATGCGCCGGCTCATTCAGCATACGCGCGAGACACCGTTTTGCCAGCAATGTTTTGTAGTATTTGAGGGAGTATGTCGTCTCTGCCCCGTTTTAATTTGTAAGTTAGACTTGGTTCATTCCGGATAATGCTAATGAAACGAAAAAATGTAGCGGCAGGGAAATAACTGCAAAACGTACGACAATGCAGAGTCGAATAGAAAAGAGTTGTCAAACAAGCAGAATTCCAACCCGCCGTTAGGGGCATCAGTTATACATAAAATGCCGTAAGTAAGAATTTTATTCTTATTAATCATATAAAAATATATGATTTTTATTATTATTATTAATATATTTTTTTATAGAGGTAACTGGTAACATGCGTTATGCACACCGGGTGACGTTGTTAAAGCCTCGGTAGTGTGGGACTCGCACCCACTAAAATCCAGTCGTCCTCTTTGCCCCTTGACGGGGGGTGGCCGCAGTACTGTCTTCTCGAGATTACTTCACCTGGCCACTCTTCTTGCCATTTAGGCTGCTCGGCTTTGTGCGGCGGTTATTTTTGCCTCAGAGATACCTTGTGCGAATCTTCTTACTAGAATCCAGGATTTTTGATCTTTGAGGAGCGCCTCTACAAGGACCTGGCATGTCAGGGGGTTCTGCAGTCCTAGGTTCCGGGACAATAGTTCTCGCTCAGTGTCGAAGAAGAAGCACCGCTCATAGCAGTGCCTAACATCATCCGGCTCCCCCGAGTTGCACATGCGGCATACAGGGGAGTGAGTTTTACCGATGCTGTGTAGGAACTGCTGATAACAGGCACCATGGCCTGTTAACAGTTGCGCGAGTGGGTAGGTAAGCGAGCCGTGTTTGAGACTGTACCATTTTTTAAGATCAGAGAGTATTGATCTTGTCCAATATCCAGGATGGCCCGGGTGGATTGCTTTCCATTGCTGGCTCCATTCGCTTAGTGTGTCGGTTCTGCTGACTAGTGTGCCCTCCGTCATAACGTTGGTTACAGGGTTTCTTGATGCCAATTCTTTTACTCTTAAGTCCCAGGGAATTTGTCTGGAGAGGATCTGTACGGCTGCTGTGGAAGCCGTGCGACTTGCTCGTGTTATGTTAAGCGCCATAGGTCTTTGGGTCTTGTTGAGGAGGCGACGTGTTGTAGCTCTTGTAGTCGTGCGTTCCCATGAGGGTGCGGCGTATAATATGATGCTGTCTATTACTGATGCTAAGAGTCGGCGCCGAGAGTCGCTTGCTCCTCTGTATTATTAATATATGTATTATAGATCATATATGTTATTATTATTATTATTATTAATTTCTCTACACTAAATGGACCTTGTAAGTTAATCACGAGTTTATTTTTAGTTAATTTAACCTAAAGGTAATCATAAAGGTTATATCGAGAAGTATTATAGATTGGCACTAGTAACCCTAGTACCATGCACATAATTCAGAAATTGACCCAAGTAACAAATCTAGAACAAGTTTAAATTGAAATAAAATATTTTCGAATCCTAGCTCCCTAACTGGGGGAGAGCGAATTCTATATTCTCCCAGTGTCTCTCAAATATGTAAGTACAAACACCACAACATGCACAATATTCGTCTTGTCTTGTTGATGCTTCAAATAAGAGAGTTTAAGAACTCAACTCAATTAAGAACTTAAAAATATTCACAATGGCAGAATTACCGCAGAAGCATTAAGTCTAACCAGCAGCATACAATCCTGCTCTAATCAAATAAAATTCAGTTAATATCCCGATTGTCCTGTATATCGCCCCAGGCATAAAGACGCGGACAAGTCCGCTTTCAGGCTTTGCCTCACGTGACGAATCGCGTCTCTACGCAGCGGGCGTAGTATCCCCGAAAAATCAACGTTTGCCTCAACTTTTCCGTCAAGGGAAGCTGTCGTTAAGGCCAATGTAGGCCCGCGTGCTCGCAAACACTAAAGTTAAGGACCCGTCGAATGTCCTCGGGTACCGTGCAAACGTTTCCTCCTCATCGTCAATGTACCAGAGGTTCAGTGGACTCCTGAAGAAATCTACCAGGTTCTTAATACTCAGACAAAACAGAGGTGGTGCTAAGGGATCCCCCTGCAGTCCGGTGGCAGCGCAAAAGTCACTTGCTCAGACAGGACCAGATGGGAAGGATGCCAATATGCCAGTCCGACGTAATTTAATAGAATAAGGGCGTAAGATGCAACGATCTTCATCAGGTGATCGCGTCTTATACTATTTAAAGCGTTTTTAAAATTAAGCTTTAAAAGCTCCTGAGGATTTACGCAAGCCGGCGTCGCAAATCCCAATTGGTGTGCACCAGGTGCATGAAAATGACGTTTTTATTGTAGTTGCATCCGAGCTTCGCGGCGAACCTGCGTAGCGCAGACGGACACGCAATGGAACGTACCGATTCGTCCTTTGTCTGAAGGGCAAATAGTCTTGCGTCAAATATCAACGGGCAGAGGGAAGAAGGAATGGTGTCTTCTCCCCCCCCCCCCCGTTTCCCAAGGAAGGATGTCTACAACCTTTGCCAACGCGGAGAGTAGGCCAACGGCAACACCTTCGATGGACAGGAAAAGAGAGTCCATTATCAGCCGGGGCCTCATAAAGTCTAGCCCTGCAGTAGCGCTTATGAAGAAGTTTTTAATAGCCGCCTGGATGTCTTTCTTTGACGTGACAAAGGACAGAGGAGATCTGGTCACTGTCGGCCATTTTAAGTCCTCTTGAATTCTTAGGATCTAATGGCTGTTGCTTTCGCAAGGCCTTTATACGATCAATGCCCGACGTTATAATACCTGTGAATACAATTAATCTGGCGGCACCAGAAACATCACCTTCGGAGAGTTTAATAATGAACTGGCGTACGGTATCATTTCGGAATGGTTTAGAAATCAAAATGCGAGAACGCGAAGTGACAATAAAGTCTAAAAGGCGCATATCTCGAAAAAGATTGTGAAGACTGTTGCGGATGATGACTGCGCAGGTAGCGCATTGTTGCAGGCGCGGGGGAAGCAAAGGACCACGGGGGCAAAAAAGATGACCGTATCATGCTTCAATATCGTCGTTATCGGATGAGACTGCTGAGAGTACACGTGTAAGCCTCGGCCACTTGTCTCCTGACTGAATTTGGTGACGGGTGTTTTAAATCGGCGATGTCTTACAACGGGCATCCACTGGTGGGACCGTCCTGTCGAGCTTCCACCTTTTCTGGTGGGGAATGATATAGGAGACGGGAGTAGCAGCTGTAAGGTGAGGTCATCGTGTGATTGAGAGATCCCGCGGACGACGCTAGCGTAGGAAGGTTGTTTTGAAGCCTGAAATGTGTTGTCTACAGACAAGGTTGACATGGGGGACATGTCAGTAATTCTGATCATCATCATATTTATTTTACTCACATTGAATATGCTTATAACATAGACAATTATAGAGATTGTACAATTATACAGTCAGCTATTCGCGGCATGTTATTCGAGAGAGCCAGTGCAGTAATCTCGTCGCAAAGGCCAGGCAGGCAGACGCATAAAATTTCGTACACGCCTGAGAGCACAGCCGACAGATGTGTACTCCTCGTGGAAGCTCGTGTTTGAACAGACCAGGTGATGATAGCCATGAACTATGTATCTGGTATAGACGGGGCGATTGTCACTTGCAAGACCAGACCAGAGGTGAAGGGCACTGAAAATATCCAGGTCTCCAAGCTCTTGTCGGACTTGTTCAACTGTATTTTCCCATTCCGAGATAAAGCTCTCGAATGATACTGTACGCGGCGTCTGCAACCTCAATCGAAGTATCTCAACAACCGGTCCACAGCCTGACATTAGGTACACAAAGCGGCTTCTTGCCCGCATTGACAGGCAAAGTACTTGCTTCATGTACATTGCGAAATACCTTTCAGGCAAACCAAAACGTGCCCGAGTGAGGTATTCCCATGTTCTGCCAAGACGATACATCAATGTTGGAATAATCTTGAGGTAGAAGAATGCCACTGCTGTCGGGAAGGACAGTCGCCGGACGTCGCCTACTTCTCCATGAAGAGAGATTAGGACTGTGCGCACTGTCTCGACGATGTGAGCAGTGAAGGTAGTCCCAGTATAATGAAGCCGATGCCACAGACACCGGAAAGAGTTGACGAATTTCAAGGATTGGCTGCCGCAACGTACGACGTCTTAAGCAGCCAATCGATCTCCTTTTCTTAATTTCATAGTTTTGGCCTTCATGGCGTTTATTTCCACCCCCTTGAGGAACACCTCCGCCTGTGGCCTTCTGGAACTCCTGTCGAATATAACCGACAAAATAGGCAAGCAGAAGAGTGAAGAAGAGCAGCTCAATGAGTCGTCTTGCGGAGTTCCCACATTTCGCCTTACCTGCAACACTTTCTGCTCACTTTGTACCTATAAGATATCCTTTCGAATCCTACAGAAAGATGATCGAATTTACGCTCAGAAGAACGCCACCAACCACCGCGTGTCGGAATGACTTCACCAGAAGATTTCAAGGTGCTGTGTCAAAGGCTTTGACGCAGTCTAAGACTGCATACAAATGGCATCCGGGTTTTGCCACAGCTCGCTCTACCTCTGACTGAAGCACAATAATTGCATTGCGCGTTTTCCGACCTCTCCGAAAGACGATTTGCTCTGATGGAAGGGTCTGGTCGACCATGTACTCGATCTGATTTATAATCAATTTGCAGAAGATCATCTTCAGCGTCCTGTCGGACGCTATACTGCAATATAAGTTTGGTCTCGTTTGTCATTACCATGCTTGCCCTTAAATAAAATAAAAAAAGCCGTCTGTAAGCTTTTCTTACATAATGCTCCAAGCGGTAGTGCCTTTACGGTCGCTTGGCGCAAGAGCTCGAGCACCCCATTGTGGGCGAGATAGCAAGCCTGAGAAAACCATTCGCGTAATCTCCTCTGTTCCTGTCTCTTCCAACTGACTGAAGTTTTCATAGTTCTTTCTAGCAGTGCAAAACAAGCGTCCACATCATAGCCCACCCCAAGGCTATCAACCTCTAAAAGTGAAAGGTCAACATGCCTCGTGGCGACCAAGTGTAGATCGCTGTTTGAACCAAATATCTGAAACACTTGCAACTGCTGACACCGGTAGGTGCTCCCTAGCAGCCTCCTCAGAAACAACAAAGCTTTTAACTTTTTTTTTATTTATATGATTTCACTATTTTAGCACTTTGGAGTGGACAATTGTCTCTGAGCGAACGTGTGATCACGGGTAGCTTTTAACTTCGCCATCGACAAGATTGTGAAACAGTAGGTCAATAGTGCTGCTTCCGTTATGACTTATATACGTGTGATCTCGACGTGCATTTGCACATCCCAGATCAAAGTACTCTACCAACTGGAGCAGCACCTCTCCTTTATCGTTAGCAATTCAATTCAGTATTTATTTCACCATAGAATTGGTAGACAGTTGATTCATGTTTCACAAGGTGTCACGATGTGACACTTCGGTCTCACAATGTGTATCTAACTTTGGATGATAAGGAAGTTCCGCAAATTTTTGCACATACAAGTATATGATAGCGCCTAATATCACACTCTCCACAGAAGAGCTACAAACACAATCTTCAATATTAAAACAGCTGGGCTTCATGCATATGTGATGGTGGTACTTGTGCCAAGTTGTTCGGCAGATTCTTTTGCTCTTTTCCATCTCTGTGAACAGAAGGCCGAGCCAGCAGTATAGTTCTCAGCCACAAAATTTTAAATTCTGTTTTCTTTATAGCTCGATATGAATCTAGAATGTGCGCTGTAAATGGTGTGTTATTAAGTGCCAGGTCTTCAATGAGTGTTCTCTTTCCGCACATCTGTAAGGCAAGTGTTGCCGATGCGCATTTTGGAAGCCGTAATATACGCTTAACATAGCAGGCCTTCAGTTTGTCTAGGGTCAGGTGTGGTGCAATTGTAGAAAGACAGCATGTTGCTACAGAGAGTACTTGATTTTAAAGCAATTTATAGGTGTATATATGTCCACTTTATGCATTTTGTTTAACAAAAACATTGCAGACGTAGCTTTTACTTGTATCTCCTTGATATGTCTGGTAAAATAAAGTCTAGGGGTTAGTGTGACGCCTAAATACGAGAAATGGTTAGCTAATTTGAGTGGTTTTCCATAAACAGATAAATCATGATCCCTGTTTGCGTATGACCCACCTCCGCTAAAACGTAAGACGTTTGACTTTCGGCGTTAATCTTGAACTTGTTCTCTTCGCGCCATTTCGCAGTTTCATTGAGGTAAAATTGCAGATGGTTACGAGATTTTGCTAAAATGACTAGGTCGTCGGCATAAAATGCGAATGGGCCTTAAGGTTACGCAGTAAGTCTGCGAGTCCAGTTATATACAAGATAAAAAGAAATGGACTAGCTGAGTCTCCTTGGGCTACCCCGATAGTTTGTGTTACGGGTGTTTGTACATAGCGGTCGCCGTTTTTGACCCAAATTATATTGCGTATCTACGTAAGAGCACAATCGACTAGAGATGAGCGACGTTAATATCTTATAAAAGACGCTTGTAAGTGCGATGCCTCTATAATTCTTTGGGCTTAATTCTAGATGCCTCTATAATCCCCATTTCGCAATGTAGATAGTTTTTCCGCCACTCATCAGGGATTTTTCCTTGTCGAACACATTCATTGTAAAGTTTTGTCACCATAGGGCATAAAAGCGTCGATGTTAGCCTTCAGATGTTCATTAAGAATACGATCAGGTTTTCCGTTTTGCTTCGATAAAATTGCGGCTTTGACTTCGTCTTCAGTAAAATCAACAATTTCTTCTAAAGGGGTCTGATCTGGCAATATAATGTCTCTCGTGGCAATATAACACCTGCAGAGGTCCTATGACGACCTCATCGTCTCCATGAAGTACCAGCGCTTGCTCTCTGACGCACTAACCACGGCAGACAAAGCCCGACTACGTGCGGTCGTCCAGAAAGGAGCTAGCAAATGGCTCCAAGCCATCCCCTCCTCAAACCTAGGCACTTTACTAGATCACGAACGCTTTCGTCTGTGCATTGGTTTGAGGTTGGGGACAAGGCTAACCGAGGAACACCGGTGTCCGTGTGGAACACAGGTAGACATCTGGGGGACTCACGGGTTGTCCTGCAGTAGAAGCGAAGGACGCAAAAGCCGTCATAGCGAGGTTAATGAGATTACAGCCAGGGCTTTCAGATCCGCTCTAATACCGTGCATCCGAGAGCCCGCCGGCCTCCTGAGAAGCGATGGAAAGAGACCAGACGGTCTCACCCTTATCCCCTTTGAAAGGGGAAAGGCGCTAGTTTGGGATGCGACTATCACCGACACGCTCGCCCCGTCGAACCTGGAGGCCAGTGCATCTTCCGCTGGCTCCGCAGCACGCAAGGCTGAGCGTCTAAAGACCAACAAATATGCCCAGCTCGCCAACGAGTTCATTTTCGTGCCGCTAGTATTCGAGACACTCGGGGGGCCCGGCCCTGAGGCATGGTCGCTTTTACAGAAGATTGGCAAACAAATTGAACTGGCGACTGGGGAAAAAAGAGCACTTGAGTTTCTACTTCAGCGACTATCGCTGGCAGTTCAGCGCGGCAATGCGGCAGCAATAATGGGCACAATGAGGGGCTGCCTCGAGGATAAGCTCGACTGTTAGCGCTCCCCACAAGCCCTAGTGTTGATAGTTAATTACATCTCGCTGTAACACTTAAATGTCACTTAACAAGCGGAGACATTTGTCCACTCCAAAGTGCTAACATAGCGAAGCTATATAAATAAAGCTACTTTGTTTTGCATACTCAAAAAAAAATGTCTCTCGTTAACAGGTTTGTAAAGTGGGCTACCCACTCTTCGTCATTTATCAGTGGGTTTGAGGGCACTGGTCTCCTTGAAAGAAGTAGCCACGGTTTCTGCACGCTTGCCGAAGTGAGCCTAATGCGCTGTTGTTCCTCGTAGTGTCGTCTCTTTTCTTTCTTCACATTTTTAAACGTTTGTTTTTTAATTCAGCCAGCTGTAGAAGTCAGTTGACGTTGCGGGTTTGTACAGACAGATCACTTCCTTTATTTGTCGACATTCTTTGTCGAACCACGGCTTGTCTCTCTGCAGTATTACGTTATTTGGTTTTACGGCCATGTGAATAAACCACTTAATCGTTTTTTAATATAGTTTATGTCGTCTGTGCCGTAGGCTAATTGTAGTGCTTGTTCCAGCATGTGGGCATACAATGAGCGAGAGGGTTGAATGATTAAAGGTGTGGCCATTCTTTGTCTTCGGTGTAGCTTGAACTCCACTTGACAGTGCTTACGGTGTGCCGAAGGTATTACGGTAAGATCAAAGATAGCCTCGACAGCCTGTGGTATCGTTGATAAAACAATGTCAACCGCGCTGTATCTTTCCAGCTAAAATATGTTAGGTCATTACAATTATTATGAATGCTTAATCTAAGTTCGTTGACAGCAGCTTTAAAACTATTTTGTCTGGCATTTTCTTTTGTCAAATCGCCACCTATAATTTGCAGATTTCCATGCATTTACCTATGTCTTGTACTATTTGGTAGACGGTCCGCTCTGGTGGGCTATAAACGCATATGAGATAGTAATCGAATAATTCTAATATTATCTGCCTGGCGGTGCTACGAAGGAGCTTGGCATGCTCATCCGTTCGCACGCCTATGCATACGCCCATTTTGGTCGTCCCCGACCGACTGATTTAGCCGCTAGTCCATATAACATTTTGTGTCTTGAAAAGGATGTACGTGTAAAATCTGTTTTAAATGTCTCGGTTTAAAATATTATGTCATATTAACTTTAAAAATCGTTAGTAGCCCCATTATACATACGGGCATTGAAGTCGCTACCAACGATGGTTGGCATAGGTAGGTTAGAAACCTTATATACCAGAGCTCACCATGTGAGCGACCTCTGCCGAGTCAACATTTGGGGGGAGGTAGAAGACGACGATGTTCACCCTCATAGACGAGAGGCTTACACAGAAATGTCCTCACAGATTGCGCCGGCGGTAAACGCTTATGTAGATAGATTGATAATACCACTTACAGGTCTACCACGGCCTCCAGCAGGTAGAACTGCCAGCTGGTGGAACCCTCACATATTATTGATGTGCAGTTCCGCCCGCTGTTAGGTCTCCGTTAGGAATGTAATGTCCATCGACGTAAGCATGTCAACTGGCGCTATTTCCATTTTGCTCCTCTCAGTTCCTCACAGCTCCAAAGAAGCAGCCGCATTTAGCCGTTAGCGAGCCATGTGTATAGGTCGACAGCTGACGTTTTAGCCGCTAGCCATGCCACTCTTAGCGCGCTATACCTGCCTTTCTGCATACGATGCTTTGTTTTGTCGCTCCTCCTTTGTTGGACGTTGACAAAACCATCGTTGTCTTTCCTCGTCTCCGCATTAGTGTCCGTTGGCGACGTTGTTGTTGTTGTCGCCGCTGCCGCTTCCCTTACCGTTGGGTTGTTGTCATCCATCGTCTCATTCGTTCGGTGTTGTTGTTGTTGTTGTTGCCCCCGCTACTGCTACCGCTGCTGTTAAGACCAGCTGTTGTATTAATAGCACTGTGGTTGGCACTGCAGAGACTGCTCATGCCGTTCCATTTGGTGGCGCTGTCATAGATCGGCTTTGTTGATACGAACGCAAATCTCCGCCTTCCGTCAATCGTGACTTTTTGTTCTTCCGCGCTTTCCGTGTGCCGTCCGTTTTCCTCACGCTAACCTTATCTTTTAGCGTGAAGTTTAAAGACCCCTCAATGGTCTCGGGGTGCGCAAGTTGCTTCAGGGGAGCCGTTTCATTGCCGGCGACTCTTCGCTGGAGCTCCGTGTGTGATTCTCACAGCTAATTCACTAAATTCCACTGTGGAACACACAAACGTTTTTTCATCAGGACAAAGTTGCGTTCCTCTGATTCACAGGATCCGCACGACACACGCTGTGTGTTCTCGGCAGGCACGCGCTCTAGGCACCCTCCGTAACGCGCAGTCGAACAGCCTTGGTTACAAATAACCGTTTTAAACGGGAGCGAACACTTTGCACGTTGGAACATTACGGTATCAGACGACAGACATTACCACGAAATGCTTTTCGGGCTGACCCTCAGCCAAGATTTAACGTCTACGGGACTGCTTTTTGCATTACTTCATAGACGGACTTCCATAAGTACAGATGTGCAAGGGTGGGGCTCGAACCCGCGCACCTATGTGTCTCCCCGGGTCGCGGGGCGCAATAGAGCAGTTCAAATCATAGGTGTTTGTACTACAAGTGAGGTTAATAGCAGTATATATATATATATATATATATATAGTATATATATATATATATATATATATATATATATATATATATATATATATATATATATATATATATATATATATCTATATATATATATATATATATCTATATATCTATATATATATATATATATTATATATATATATATATATATATCTATATATATTATTAAATAATTATTTATTATATACTCATTATCTAATCATCAAATATTATTATTATAAGCCGAGAAGGGAGAACAACTCTCCCGACTTTACCAGAGGCTGGGTCATCTCGGTAGACATCAAGCCTACTTTCTGCTTCGGCACGCAATGGGAGTACAAAAGGTCCTGTATGTACTACGGACCTCACCTACCTTCCTTTTGCCGTCAGAAACTTTGGACCTCGACGACCAAGTGAGGAGAGCCTTGGAAAACATCCTTGACCTGACGCTCGATGATAAGGCATGGATGCAGGCAAGCCTATCGGTCCGACTGGGTGGAATGGGCATTCGCTCGGCCACGGACCTTGCCTTGCCCGCTTTTCTTGCTTCGTCGCATAGCTGCGCCTCTGCAGTGGCCGCTACTACCGGCGGACTCATCAGCCACCAACAAGACGCCATTCGGATCTGGGACGCGCGTCAGTCTGGTCGTCCTTCTGAGGAACAGGTCACTAGGCAGAAGGGGTGGGACCAAATCGCCACTCAGGCTACCCACTTAACTCTTCTGTCGGCCTGTGAGTTAGATATAGATGGCATTAGACTGAAAGCGGTTTCATCCGACGCTGCCGGAGCGTGGCTTGACGTGTTTCCGTCCGAGCTAGTCGGCAGCAAGCTGGCTGATGACCACTTCCGTGCCGCCAGTGGCCTCAGACTTGGCATTGCCATGTTTGAGACAGAGGCGTGCCCGTGTGGTGGAACGGTGGATGAACGTGGCCTGCACCGACTTAGTTGCACTAAGCTGGCTGGGCTTACGCAGGGCCGCCACGATGCCATTAATGACATCCTCGGGCGCGCTTTCAGACAAGCCGGCTACCGCGTCACACTGGAGCCTGGTGGACTACAGAGCGACAACAAGCGTCGACCAGACGGCCTTACCAGCCGAGACTGGGACCGCAATCGGCCGCTGGCATGGGACGTCACCGTCTCCGACACGTACGCCCTCGGCTATCGTGCACTAGCCAACGCGGGCGTCGGCAACATTATCCACCAACGGGAGATGCACAAACGGCGCTTATACGCGCATCTCCTTGAGGACCACGTTGTAATGGCGTTCGGCCTCGAGTCATCTGGCGTTTGGGGCAAGGATGCACTCAAACTGACAAAGGAGCTTGGGAAGAAGCTCTTCGAGGCCACAGCGGAGCCAAGATCGACCGCTTTCCTTCGACAGAGAGTGTCATTAGAATTACAGAGAGGCAACGCCAAGATGATGTTGAGTGGTCACCGACACTCAAGTAATAATAATAATATAAGCAATATTGTAGATATTATATAAGTAATATATTGATAATTGTAATACATGTACATATTGATAAAATAAACCATTGTTCAAAAAAAAAAAAAATTATTATTATTATTATTATAATAAACTTATATCGTACCCGCTTGTCAAAGCAAGAAGCTCATACTATCATCTAACGTTTACTTACCTCTGTTTTTTTAAAGATGTTTGCAAGTAAAACCTTTTAGCGTACGGTAAGGGCAACGTTGATTAACACAAAAAGTTTAATCAAGACACTAAAAGTGAGATGAAACCACAAAAAAAATGACGTCTAAACTCTGGCGCAACAGCACGCAGTTAAAAATGGAGAAAAGTATGACACCGGAATTTCAAGTAAGGCATGAAAAACTCTTCAGTATATACAATACTACAATCATGTAATCTGCTACAGGTGATAACAGAGCTTAGGTTTTGGCAAGATAATCTGACGAGAAACGGTAGGCTCCTAACATGAGAATCGTTGGAGCAACAACACAACAAAAAACAACAGTCTTTTCGCCTTGCTTTACTTGATTAAGCTTCCTTGTTTGTAATGTCTCGATGAACGTTGCAAACTCTCCTAATCCCAAAAAGAGCGATAGCGGCCAACATGGCAATCTTCATGGCTAGATGAAACTGCATTGTGCACTCCTTGAACGCGATCGAACCGTTTAAGAATTACTAGCCGGATATGTAGTGTCTTGTGAATGGCCTACTGGATTTATCAGCGATTTATATAGGGCAAGAAAGAATTTCCCCAATAATGTTTCGTATGAGAGTGCACGGAATGACGCGTTAATGATTTTGGGCGCACTCCTCTGCCACGCGAGCCGTAAATAGAAGCAGGCTTACTCCATGACGTGACCAAACTGTAATTTTGTCTATATACCTTAATTAACGCCCGTGATTTCACATGGTAAAATAGAAAGTGGCTGCTGCCAATAATGCTTTTTGAATTTTGAAAACAAACTTAAAGTGTTATTGTATCGATCTATAGCATCCGCTTAGCCTTTTCGAATGGCAGCAGAGACCTATATGGGAAAAGGCTTCGAAGATAGCATGCAAGAACGTAAATCCTATTTTTCATCTAGTATGATGACAAAATCTAAGCTTTTTCTGGATCGTCCATAATCTGAAATACTGTAGGATAATATCGCAAACTTGAGCGAAAAACGAAGGCTAGTAGCCAGTGCACAGACATGTTAAAACTAAGTAGACGTGCATCAAATAGAACCGCCGTATATCTGGACCATAAATGAAGCCACGTATCTTGATGTTATCGAAGAGGGAAGAGCCAACAACTAGCAGCGATGGCTCTATGAGTCTCTATGGCCCCTCAATACCACATAGAATGGTCTAGTGCTCGCTCATACGGCTGCTACTTTTTTCATATTAGGGTTTTATTGATATAACCATTTCTAGCGGTACACTTTCGTTTTACATCAGTGAAAAATGGAGAATCCTCTTCCCGTGCTATTTTGTCCGCGCTAACTGCTCGCTCTGGAGGCCTTTTGCCGTCGGCTCGCGGCCTCCCGTACTTGCTCCAGTTCGTTCTTCAGCCTCATTAAGCCTTCCACCAAGCCCATCCCCTGTTCCCATTTCTCCTCGTTTTTGAGCATGGCGTCGACCAGGTCGGTTAATACGGCTACTACTACTACTACTAAAAAGTAAAGTTTTCGGGCTGACCCTCAGCCAAGATTTAACGTCCACGGAACTGTTTTTCACATTACTTCATAGACGGACCCCCATAAATACAAATGTGCAACGGTGGGGCTCGAACCCGCGCACCTATGTGTCTCCTCCGGTTGCGAGGCGGAGACTTAATCCACGACGCCACTACTACTACTACAAGGCCCCTGGACTAGGCCTGTCTAGACAACTTGGGAACGGCCATTACAGGTGGAACTTCATGTAAGCAAAACGCTATCAAGGTACAATGCGTGGAGTATATTGTGGTCGAAGCAAAAACGCTCAAAAGACAAAATGTAGCTGAAATAAGCAGACAGCACGCCAGAGAGTAGGGGCCGATGCTGAAAAAAACTGACACATGACATTTGGCCACATAATGCATGATTCCACGAAAGCTTGCCACACAGTCTGTGCAGACTGTTATTTTATTTTGTATCGGAGATTTTGGGAATACACAATGCACATAAGTCGCTGACAACAACTAGTGTGGGGCTCACAAACCCACTAAACCCACTTTCCTTTCCACCCACCTCCCGTCGAGGCTCGGAATTGCCTGTGGCACTTCTTAGACGTACGATCTGTATCTATATACTTTCTGGGCTGTCTCTCAGCCAAGATTTAACGTCCATGAGACTGCTTTTCGTATTGCTTCATAGACGGGTCCCCATAAATACGAATGTGCAACGGTGGGACTCGAACCCATGCACCTATGTGGCTCCACCGGTCGCGAGGCGCACGCGAATGCACCCACCACGCCACCGGGCTCGACACGGTCTGTATCTGGCGGTCGCTAACACTCCCTACTCGGCGGAAAAATATAAATGTACGGAACGCAAAAGATCTAGAACGAGGCATCAAAAGATATTGATGTATTTTTTATTTTTCAATGAGACAATTCTTCACATTCAGTCGCATGTCGGAAAAAAAAAAACATGCTGTTAAAAGAATTTGACTGCACTCCAATGCATTATTAAACAGTTCAGGGATTTTGTCGAAGGACATAATGTCCTACATAGTAGGCAATTCGGCTTTCGACCCAAGATGTCGACGATTGTGCCTGTGATGGACTTTGTCGAAGAAATATGGAAACAAATACAATTAAAGAAGACGGTAGCAGCGGTATTTATGGACCTATTCTTTTTAAAAAAACTACCCACTTATAGGGCGAATGAAAATTTTATAAGGTGGGTGCGCTCATTCATTTCTGAAAGACGCCAAGTTGTCCAAATTGGACAATCCCTCTCCCGTATAGAAAATATATCAATTGGAGTGGCTCAAGGGAGCATCAGTGGCCCGCTTTTATTTAATATTTTTGTTAACGATATTTTTACTATTACAAATCATGCTAAACTAACCTTGTTTGCTGATGACACAACGGCTCTATTCGTGGGCGACTCCCCCCAACAGGTTGAGGCAATGATTCATGAGGATATTGAGAGGCTATCTCTATGGTTTAGAAATAACGGTCTCTACACTAATTGGTCAAAAACAGGAGTTGTTCAATTTAAAACTCCAAGGGGCCAAACGACAATCAATACTGAAGCGTTTGCATGCGACCGCACGCTTGATATGCTAGTTGAAACGAAGTTTCTGGGTATTGTTCTTGACGAACATTTGACGTTCCAGGCGCATGCGAAACATGTCAGGAAATAAATGGTCAGTGGCGTAGCCGCCATATACCGCACTCGTAAAATCCTTTCCCCGCCAATGCCTCACGGCAATGTACCACGCATGTGCAGAGCCACCTAACATATGGTCTGGAGGTGTACGGTCTTTCTTATGCGTCTTATATAACTCCGCTTCATCTGCTTCAGAAAAGAGCACTTCGCCTCGTCTTAGGTCTCCCACATCGCGTCTCAATATTAGTAGAACAATATAAAGAACTCTCAGTGCTCCCGTTACCATACCTAATTAAGTTTACCATAGTTGTCGAAATAAAACGTATTATTTTTGGTCACCATCCCAACCTAGTTGGCCTTATCGAATCAGCAAGGACCCAAAACACCCGAGGCTCGGCATCTCACTTGCTCATTGTCTCCTCGGCCACAAGTACACAATCAAGGTTTCCACTCTGTAATTTAGGTGCTACCTTGTGGAACAAGTTGCCTAGTGACATTAGGACACTTATATCGCTTAGTCAATTCAAAAACACTGCGAGAACGCACTATCTAGCCTTACTTGCGTATGATTAAACCATAACTATGTAAACGTGTACACAATACATAGATAAATAATTGCAATAATACGAGATACTACGGTGATAGTGTATAAAATCTTACTGTAAGTTGTACATATGCTTTGCACTAGCCTGTGGCTATATGAAGTTGTAACAAAAATGAGAAATTACAAATAAGTATCAATAAACGTCATATCATATCACTCCAAAACAAAAAAAAATACGTACGCTCACACTTGCATCGTTCTCTTTGGTCTAATCAAGCTATTGTTTTTTGTTATATATATATATATATATATATATATATATATTTATATGACGAGATCTTTCCGTCTCCTTACTGCTTGGTCCGCTCGGTCCTTGAACGTAAATTGCAAACAGCTATCACTCTCGGCGGAACATGCTAAATGAGCGGAGTTTGACGTGACTGTTTGACAACGCCTTGCTGACGGAGCGACCGAGCGAAAAGCACGCCGTCAAGGGTTCCAGTTAGACAAATCGTGCTTATGGCTATTAACACGGGCGGCTCTTGCAACCTTCACCGCCGCTAATCTCCACTACGACGACACTAGCAACAACCGCAGACATAACAGCAATGAACGGATGCCTAACTGAATCAAACAGAATCGCAAGACGTCACTGCCGATGTGGACACGGACAGAAACATAGACACTGACTGTAGACACCTAAATTTTAGCGTTTTCAGTAATTATATGTAAAAACATATACATATATATGTATCGGCAGTGCATGTAGTACTTATCGTCTCAAAATAAGAGCCGACCGAGGTGTCACGATCCTCAAGAATCACGAGTATTGATCACATAGGAACACATACATAGAATTATATACTGTATGTATAATAACAGTCAACCAACGATTAGCCAATAGTTCAATACTTAGATATGAATTTAAAATTAACTTTTGGAGTATCGCATTTTTGCTTCAACTTGCGGTAAAGCTAACATTAGTAAAGAAAAGACTAACTCCTAGACAAAAGAGTAAGCTCTTGCATAGCATATGTTAGTAGAATTTACCTTTCTGTATTGCATACATTGTTGGTATTCAGCCTACTCTTAACAAATATTAGTGGTATCAATCAAATCAAACGTCCGAACACAAGCGACAGCTTCCAGACACCATCCAGGAGTTGTCGTTAAACGCAAATTGATGTCGGTCGAGCTGGCAAAGAAATACCAATTTAGAAATCAGCTGCCACCTTGCGTTAGCTAGCTGTCCAAAGTGATGGCCTTTACGATGCGGATGATGTTCATGTTCGATATGCGCGAATTGAATTTTCAGTAGACAAGGATCGGTGCGCGGTGAAAACGGTATCGCTATTGGGGCAACGGTTACATTATTGCGGATCGGTGGTCTGCTGCGATCTTCGCAAAATAAACTGGCAAAGCCTAACCACTGCATTGGTCTCTACGGATAAGAACATACGTTTCCAGCTAAACGGACGTAAAATTACTTTTTTCTTTCATTTCATTCATTTATTAATCACCTTTGTTAGGTATATATAGTCAAATATTATACATAAAACACGATCACTGAGCCAGCCTGGCCAGTAGTTCAACTTTGGAGCACTCCCCCGCATGATATCTCTAACAAGCTCTCCCACACCTGTTGCAGATACATTCTTCTGTCAGCTTATGGTACCCTTGAGCTTTACAGAGAACATGGTGGAAGCCGTGCACTGCATAGCGTACTACCACACCGCGGGCAGTGCGATGTAGTCCCATCCACGCATTGTTTGTAATTGCACCCGTACTAAAGAAGTCGGGGTCCACGTCTGCCATTCTCTGCTCCCACTGACAGATGAAATCCCTGTAGGCCTGTGTTTCGGGCAGCCGGAACTGGCGTTGCAGGTTCTCTATGAAAAGCGGGGTGGCGAGTAGATAGACCAGACGATTGCATCACGACGTGTGGAGACCGACCACTCGCTTAGGAAAGGCGGGTTTTACTCGGTCAAGCCTCGCGAGCTGGGCCACGCTTAAGTTCTCCCAGATAAGCTGAATGCCGTACAATGCCATAGTCCCAGCGCCGTATTGAGAGAGAAAAGCGAGACGACCAGCTTTACGGAACTTCATGGCCTCAGTCTTGCCGATGTTGGTCTCGAGTCCTACATCCGCCACGTACTGCTCGAGCCTCGCCGGGCTCTACTGCACCTCGAATCGGCTTGTTCCAAATATCGCGAGATCGTCTGCGTATAGCAGGATGTCTGGGTGGATAGACTCTCGAGTGCCCACGATGCGGCGCGGGAAATATTAGCATGCATAGTGTACCTTGTGTACACGTGCCGGCTAGTGCATGCCATTCCATCCCAAAGCTCCCGGGCGAGGTACACATCTAACTGTGCAACCGAGGCTTCGGCCACTTTTCCCTGCCGCTCTAACAAAAATTGCTGAAGTGGTCCGCAACCCGCTAGCAGGCACACAAAGCGGTTTCTTGCCGTCCGCGGCAAGCAAAGGACGCGCTTCATATATATTGTGAAACATCTTTCTAGCTGCGCAAAATTTGCCGCTGAGAAATGGCCCCACACCCTGCCAAGCTGTAGCTCAACATTGGCATAATCTTAAGCTCAAGAAGACGCACTGCGACACTCAGAGACACTCGTCGAAGGTCTCTCACCTCTATGTGAATAGAGGCATTAGCCGCCCGGCATCTGTCGCCGATGTGCTGGGTAAAGGTCGTTCTCGTATAATGTGGTCTCAGGCTCAAATCCGGGAAGGAGTTGACAAACTTCAGCGGTTAGCCACAACCGGGTATTACGTCTGCTGCAGCCAATCGACTCCCACGGCAAAACTAAATGGCTTTCGTCTTCCGCAAATTTATTTGTAGGCCCTTATGGTAAAGGTAACTTTCTACGTCGCCGACAATTCAACGAATGGCACCGCGCTTTCGGTGGGCCACTACTATGTCATCCGCTACATAACGACGACGGCATTTCTAAATTCCTTCCGCACATGGCGGGTCGGTACATCATGCGTTGCACACGGGGGAACCGGAAGGTTGACACAAAGAACGTCCCGAGAGCTCAGAATCTAACGGAATGAATTTCAAAGAAGGAAATAGATGGCTCCGCTGAGCATCAAAGGGAATCAATATCAAATTAGGGATCCGCTATGTACATACAATTAAAAAAAACCCTAGAGCAACGATGAGTCCAGATAAACTGATGTCAAGGACAGGCGATCCGAAAAAAAATAAGAAAAGTTGCTGGTATTACTGGAGGATTCGTTGTTCCCCACGCGCGCAAAAAATACCGTGAAATCAACGCAAAATAAATGGGAAGCATCCAGCGGGTGCTAGTCCTCAGAGCACGTATTCGATGGATATCCTCGAGAATGATAACAGCCCTGTCAAAAAGCGTCCTGTAGGGCCTTAATATCTAGAACTTATTAAATGCAAGTTCATAAATGTTAAGTAACGTATTTGAAATAGAAGACACATTTATTGGCATGGGGGGACGTGGTACATTCATGGAGACAACGGAAGTGGGCCAAGTGTATTTCGGCGTTATTAGCTCTTTATAACTCGTTCAGGTTTATCAGATTCACGTAAAGATGTCGCAAGACAGTCCGAGCAAATCCATTTCGACCATCGCCAGGAGAAAATATTGTTGATCTGCTCCGTACTGGAAGTACCCTTTGGACTCACCAAGAATCTTTTCTATTTTTAATAATAATACTTTCACCAATAATTCTTGGACCTTTCGTCGGATATTGAAGAACTAAATGGGCATTTTGGTCAGCTATAGATGACAAAAGGATGTGACATTTTGACATCAGGAGAGATCTACAATAGGAGAAATCTGTATGTCGCACTTGTTCAGGGAGCCCCTCTAGCACATTACTCCTTGAATTTGCGCTTGCACTTTTTCTGGGCCTGCAGACTGCACTGCAACAGCTTGGTGACGGAGTCTTTTGTGATATGTCATCCAAAATTTGTATAAACTACAACTAAGCATGTCTTCGAAGCTTTAGTACGCTTAAAGTTAAATTTAAGGCGAGCCATAACTCAACAAACCCCCAGATCTCTTACAATGGATAGCAAGGAAAGTACAATGCAGTTGATTTCTAAGTAGTGACTGTGTCTCAAGATGAGACACTTTTAATTATACAACTGCATGTGATTTTTGGAATAATCGTACTTTGTTTAAACATTGATTGACACAACAACGGCAATAGTTACCTATAATATAAACAACTGCAACAATCCATATAGCACGGTTTGTCTCAATGCAAGCTGCGAAAACGGATTTATCGCTGACTAGACCATGAAATGTCCTAACACGGCGTTGAGGTATTCATCAGCAAATGCTACTGTAATAATTTTGTACTAGCTCTATAGGAATCTTCGCGCAAAAAACGTCGTGCGTGTTATTCAAAACGTAGCAACGGCCCATTCAGCATAAGCACGAGACATCGTTCTGCCAACAATGTTCGGTATTATTTTACGGAATACGTTGTCTCTACCCCTTTTTATTCTGTAAGTTTTAACTTGGTTATTCACGAGTACAAAAAATGTAGCGGCAAGGAGAAAAACTACAAAGAGTAAGATAATGCAGAGTCGAACAGATAAGACTAGTCCAACAAGCAGAATCCTAACCCTGCTAAGAGTAGGAAGGCAATGTAAATACGTATATGCATTACCTTCCGACTCTTGGTAGGATGCTGCACATCAGAGGTTGAGTATAAGTACAATGCTATAGCGCCATCCATTTTTGGGGCTAGTTGCTTTAGCAGGTAAGTTATTACACACCTTAGCGGGCACACTAGCGGGCTTCCATGAGCACGATCCAGCTGTCTTCAAAAACTAACACCTTTTATAGATCTCATGCGCATTCCAGCTTTAGGCAGTTTAACTCAACAATTGGTTTAACCCACAGCGCCAGTTCTGCTTACCACTAACCTTACTTATTTAACAGCGTTTTTCAATTGAGAAAGAACACTCACACAGATTAAAAGTTTGAGAATAGATTGAGGATATATACGCCCCAATACCTCTAAGCGTTGCTTTACGGGATAAAACTAAAAATGTACGCTTGCTATCCTGAGGGAAACTTCGGAAGAAACCTGCTGCAGATGATTCGATTAGTCTTTCGCCCCTATACCCGGATCAGATTATCGATTGGCACGTCAGAACAGCCTCAGACATCCACGAGAGTTTCTTCTGGCTTCATCTTGACTAGGCATAGGTCACCACCTTTCGGGTCTCAAACATCACGCTTGTAGTCTACAAATGCCAGAACGCATAAGTAGTTTATCGCTTAAATATGGAACATCCACAAATAACAATACATTTGCATTTCACTTCGCTTTTGGATGATTAAACCCAATGACTCACATATCATTTGAACTCCTTGGTCCGTGTTACATATATTTGTTTTTATTATAATTATGACATTTTCTCTACGCAAGATGGACCTTGTTAGGTAGTCACGAATTTTTTCTTAGGTGATTTAACCTGTTGATACGGTAGCGTGGTGCATTCGCCTGCGCTTCGCGGGAGGGGCACATAGGTGCGCGGGTTCAAGCCATTGCACATTTGTATTTATGGGGGTCCGTCTATGAAGCAATGCGAAAAGCAGTTCGAGAAGAAGGGTTGGCACCAGTAACCCTAGTATCATAAACACAGTTCAAGGATAAAACCACCAAACCCAAATTAGGTTTAAATTGAAATAAGATTATTTCAAACCCCGACTTTCTCCGCAAACTAGTTAACTAGGGAAGAACGAGCTCTCTATTCTAGTGTATACATAAGTATTTGCAAATCCGTAGCCTACAAGTACCACATTATGCATAGTGATCGTCTTATTCTGTTGATGCTTTAAATTAGCGAGAGCAATGGGAGCTTAGATAACTTAAATTAACTTTATTTTATTTAATTCATATTCTTAACTTAATTTTAAACATTCATGATGACAGAATCAGATCATAACACACTAATAATATACAAATATTTTATATAAATATAAACAAAATATTCTATTTAAAAAGCAGTTGTTCTGATAGACCAACCTATTTGCACAAAAGGACATTCATAAGTCTAAGCGTGTTTACTAGCAACATATACTCCTGCTCTAATCTACGATTCAATTAACATCGCCAAAAACTAATCTAACCTCTGATTGAAGAAAGAAGACAAGCCTGTATCTTCAACCCTTAGTGTGGATAAAAATCGACACATTTATTATAATCCCCCCAGTCATCAACATGCGACTCCGCTTCCGGCTTTTGCCTCGCGCGACGAATCACGTCTCCTCACAGCTGGTGCTTCATATCCCCGAACAGGCAACATTTGCTTTGACTGTTCTGTCAAGGGGGCTCTCTTCATGGTCAGCTGGTTAGTCTTTACGCAGTTCGAACGAACTTTCTTGGATGCCGTCCTTAGTGATAAGCATGATGTGCAAACCATCACCGCACTGGATATCACGCTCCGCGGCCGAAACAAACACGTCCTTGATTAGGGCCATTGCGCAATCTTTTGAAATCGGTGCCGGATCTGGATTCACCTGATTCTTCTTACCCACCTAAATATAAAATAGATGTATCCTACATGTTAAATGTGTTAGAGATCGGGGCGCACTCACACGCGATTTAGCATTGCGAAATAGAGTGACGGTCGGGACACTGCCGTGAACAGATTCTATATACTTCCATGCAATAGTGGTCGTATGAGTAGAGATCATAAATTAGTATTGTTACGCGGACCAAAAAGTATCAAACTAGGAGTGCCGGATGGGGCCGGTAATCGAAACAAATAAGCTCTGCCTTCTGGTGCCACGTCAAAAACGTGCCGCATGCCCAGTGCACAGTTCAATGCAACTGCTGAGATAGCATCGCCGCCTTATTCATTCTCGGTCTTGAGGCAATTTATGTAATGTACATCAGAGACAACTAAACATATATACATACACGTACAACGCTGATAATGTACTACCTAACATATATACACACGTACAATGCTATCGAGGAGTGGCATCATGATAGGCGATGAACTGCCAGAGCTGGTATATGGCACCCGCTCTACGTTGCCGACCGGATCGTAATGGTAAACAGCGCCGGCACCCTTGTCGTCAAGTCCAGCCACGACGTTCGCCACGTAGTAGGGGAAGAATCGCCTACCACAGAATAACAAGCATCACCGTGAGACAACGATTCCAGCGCCAGGCATCAACAACAACTATCCTCAAAAAAACAACAAATTTAAATAGCCGGACACCCACAAAAATTGTCACTGCGAATGGCGGCAATTCGCTTTAGTTTACTTCCTTCGCTACGTATCTCTCTCTCTCTCTCTCTATATATATATATATTATATATATATATATATATATATATATATAGATATATACATATATATACATATATATATATATATATATATATATATATATATATATATATATATATTATATATATATATATATATATATATATATATATATATCTACATCTATATACATATCTATATATATATAGTCCATATAGATATATATATATATATATATATTTATATATATATATATATATATATACTTATTATATATATATATATATATAGTTTTAAATTCCTACTAAATACATAGTAAAGTCGAAACAAAATGTATTTCTCTAAAACAATAATTGTGAAGTGGTTCTAAAAAGTATATATATATATATATATATATATATATAGCCGACGTTTTACTTATGTATTATATATTTGGCATATAATAGCAAGATGTTATATCCTAGGCGCAAAATGTCTAAATTATTTGCGGCTCCCTAAAATAGAATTCGCGTCGATACAGGCGTTTACATTACTAATTCCACAAGGAAGTTAGGCTCTATAACGTGGCCCAACAGCTCTATAACGTGGTCCCTTTAATACACCTGCCGTGCTCTCAACATTCCGATATCGACCATGTGAAATTAGTATATATTATCATATTAGTTAATTATTATTCACGAAGTAAAGTGAAAAACATTTCCGTGGTTCTCTTAAAATAAACTTGCCGTATCACAGTAGTGTGAACGGTCCAAATAAAAAAAAAAGTTAATTATTATAGATTTCTACATTTAAATATATGAGCTTATGTCATATTTAGCTTTATTATTTTTTCACTTGACTGTTTATCTGAGGTATTATAAAATTGCATGTCGCATGTAGTAAGTCCCGTAGCACCACCAAACAAAACAAAGCGGTTAACAAAAGCAGTGAAGAATGATTCTGACTATTCCGCAGCAAAGCACATATGTATATATATATATATATATATATATATATATATATATCTATAATTAAGCATGTGAACACGATCCAAAGGGGAGTGAGTCCGAATGAGACCGTGGCACAACGCATCCAGAAGATCACCACAACGACATCGGTGGGGCACAATAAGGCACCAAGCAGTGCTACTAAAAGCAACTTCCACTTCTATATATTGAGGCAAAACGTAGGACCCTCAAGGGGACCTTTCAGTTGCCTAGCCTTCTCTTTGCTCATCGCAGACCTAGCCCGCCACGTGCGGAAGGAGTTTAGAAACGCCGTCGTCGTTATGTACGCGGATGGCATAGTAGTGGCCCACCGGGACCGCGGTGCCATTCGTCGTATTGTCGGCGACATAGAAACTTACCTTCACCGTAAGGGCCTACAAATAAATTCGCGGAAGACGAAAGCCATTAAGTTTCGCCGTGGGGGTCGATTGGCTGCAGCAGACGTAATACCCTGCTGTGGCCAACCGCTGGAGTTTGTCAACTCCTTCCCGTATTTGAGTCTGAAACTGCACTATACGGGAACGACCTTTACCAAGCACATCGGCGACAGGTGTCGGGCGGCTATTGCCTGTGTTTACACAGAGGTGAGAGACCTTCGACGACTGTGTCTGAGTGCCGCATTGCGTCTTTTTGAGCTTAAGATTGTGCCAATGTTGAGCTACAGCCTTGGCAGTGTGTGAGGCCATCTTTCCGCGGCAAATTTTGCGCAGCTAGAAAGATGCTTCACAATATATATGAAGCGCGTTCTTTGCTTGCCGCGGACGGCAAGAAATCGCTTTGTGTACCTGCTAGCGGGTTGCGGACCGGCAGTGGAAACAATCAGAGTCAGGCTTAAGTCACCTATTACAATGCCACTTCAGCAATTTTTGTTAGAGTGGCAGGGAAAAGTGACCGAGGCCTCGGTAGCGCAGTTAGATGTGTACCTCACCAGGGAGCTTTGGGATAGAATGGCATGCACTAGCCGGCACGTGCACACAAGGTACATTTTACCTGGCTATCATCAATTGGTGTGTTCGACTCAAGGATTTCACCAAGTTGGCAATCATGGATGGTGTTGTTGCCCAACATAGGACCATAAAATGTGCCATCGCGAGACAACTAATCCTCCTATATAGAAACTAAGCGTACAGCTGTTCGCGAGAAAAAAGCTGCTTCTTCAGAATTGTGTGGTTAGAGCGCGACAGGGAGGCGACGACGAAAATACATCGATGTAGTTAACATGTGACGCCACCGCACTTCACCCCAGCGGCATGCGATTTCCTAAACTAGACCCTCAATAATCGGTTGATTGGCCGAGAAAGGCCACCTCGCCAAGATTAACATTTTTTCGTTGGGGTTCAAACATATACTCAAACCATTTTTTCTCCTAAAAGCCCTCGTCTACAAGACCCCGATCGAGTCACGTGAAGAGCTGGTTGCCAGGATAGCCCCGGCTGCTGGGGCTGTTTAAGCAACGCCTGGAATATTGCAAGTCGTCCAACACAATCTCTGCAGGCGCTACCGAATGTGTAGTGGTTCGCGCAAATACATTCGAGCAGTTGTGTGTTTATCTTGAACTATAACGAGCGATTTATCTCAGTAAGTTATTTATGCATGCTCTCAATCTCGACATGCCCACCAAAAAATTTTAATTACTCCCACGGCTCGCACTGCCGTTAATTTGGTACCAAACTGATAAAATGCGCATTTGCCTGAATGTGTTAGTTTTAAGCGCTGTGAATGGTCGTAGGATTATTATTTTGATGATGAATTATTTGGCGTGGGGACTGATAAAAGAACTTCTTTTTTGCGAATTATCTTCTAAATTACCATGTCGCCTATTCTGGTCGGAGTTATATGTTCTTTAGAGTAAGCACAATTTTCTCACGAATACAACAGTGTGCTCAGCTTCTATAGGCAGACTTGTCTCGCAAAAGCACATTTTATGTTCCTATGTTGGCTAACAACACCAGTGTCACAAATTGTAAGAATTTCACTCTACCTCTGAAACAAGACTTTTCAGAGGCCATGCTCTATAGAAAAAAAATATTTGCTTAACCAAGCGCTATAATTCCTTATATAGCTCTCAAAGTAGTCACCTTACATATATATATATATATATATATATACCTTCTGAACGTATGGTTTCACTCACCTGCTGTAGAGCATCGTCGAGCAGCACTGAGAAATTGCATTCGTGCTCATTTCCTGGTCGTGCTCATAGCTATACATCTTCAGCCGCGCCTCGAGAAACTTGTTAAATGTTAGGCAGTCGCACCAGCAGCCCGCCGAACCCAACACGGTCTTCTTGGTGCTGTAAGCAAGTTCCGTTAGTTATTGAGCTATTCTTAATAGTTCGCCAAGTAGGGTGAGGTGGCCTGGAACTCTGATAGTAAGTCGTAAGTTTGACCCCGAAGCGACTAGCGGTTAGATAAATTATGTACTGCATACTTGTGTGGAACCTAGTAACGTCCATTACAATTACGCTTGTCATCATTACCGTTTTTTTTTAAGTAATAAATGCACGTTGTCGTCTAGCACTGCATCTAGTCACTATCGTCTACAAGGGAACATGTCTAAAAGTAAGCTGACACAATTATGTACCCAAAGAAAACAATACATATATCTCTAAATGCCGACTCACAGCTTGAAGAGTTTGCTGAGGTTTCTCGTGAGAATGTTAAATCCCGAACACAGCCGAGTGTCTGAGCCGATGATAACAAAATCCCCGCCGGCGATCGCCACAATGGAACTGAAAAGCATCGACACCAATCACAGTACAACAAATTAAACACGATTACAACTTGCCGTTGCGTTGGACCAATGTCACGCAACAGAAATAGTATCAATCACAAATCGAGCTATCATCGAGCAACAAGTCATGGTTCCTCGTCAAAATTGTTATAACCGTTTGTTTTTCTTCTGAATTCTATATTATCGCCTGCTTTTTCTAATCACTAGAAACGTGTATAAAATATAGCCACAATTTCTGAACTATTCCCTAGATCGCTCAAATTGTGATATTTTTTTTGTGTTGAAAATGAACGCAATTGTAGAAACCGTGCTTATTTATGCCTACTCATTTCGGTCAGTCACAATTCCCCGCAAAAGCCCGCAGCAGTAAAATGGAACACATCGCTTCCGTCCGCAATGAAGCCCACCGTCGTGAGTCAAAGCCATTAGCGAGTAGAATTGATTATGCACAATCGTGTACGATAATAAATAATGTAATAATGTCCTCGATTATTTGTCGTGACGGCACAACTCCTCTCACCCGCCATTGTCCTGGTACGGATTGAAGCCGCGTGTACGGGCAGGCCCGGCCATCAGAGGAGAGCAATCGGGTTGAGCGTCGCACTTCATCATGATTCGGCCTTCGGCAAGCACTGTCACAGAGATTGATTGGTAGAACAGAACCAACCCTCGGCAGTTCGAACGGGCCACACACTACTACTACTATTTGGCTGTCTTCCTTCCTTCCTTCCTTCACGGTTCGCCCGGAGCGATCACGTAAGCCGTCCACTGTCAGACCCCGACCGTGATGCGGCAGATATTCGCCGAACGAGCAGAAACGTCGTTTGTTTACGAGCAGAATCCAAAACAGCAGAACAGCATCAACACAAACAACAACAATGACAATAACAACACCGACAACAGAAAGATCAACCTCTTCTCGTCTTGGCTGAGAGTCAGACCCAAAAATACTAACCTCTTCTCGTCTTGGCTGAGAGTCAGACCCAAAAATACTAACCTCTTCTCGTCTTGGCTGCGAGTCAGACCCAAAAAATACTAACTTCTTCTCGTCTTGCTTTACACTGGCCGCCTTCATACCTTAAAGACTAACCAGTGCACTCACTGCAAGCCGCAGACGACAAGCAGACGCCGACGACCATGATTTCACCGGATCGGCTGCCACAGCAGCAGAGCAGCAGCAACATCATCATCAATCATAATCGAGACTTAAATTTAAAAAGTTATAATTTTGGACAACGGGATAAAATCCCTGCGCACAGAGTATGGTCTGCAGATTGTCGTGCAGTATGTTGTCGTAACTGTCAACATCCATAGCTTAGCTGTGGAACGTGTTGGAATCGATTAAATTAAGCTGTATCTCTTAATCTGCCGCTCATTGTTGCCGGTGTAGCTTTACTATCTATTCTCAGTGAGCATGGCTCAAAGAAAATTCTAAAGTTGATCGAATTTTCTTTGAATGATGCTCATCAAAAATAAACCGCTGAGAGTCAACGGCTACGCTGTCATACAGGCTGTTGAGAAAATGTTAGATATCTCTACAGTTCGGCCCTCCGTGTATAGAATAGGCCTCACGGCGATTCCAAGCCCGTAGAAAACGGGGGATGGTCCTAGACGGAGGATAGTCCAAAGTCAAGAATTATCCACTCCGATCGAATTTAAAATATTCAAATATTTGCGCGCGCAAGACGACAGGGGAAACGCAAACGGATCAAAGCTGCCAATTTGGAGATACCATCGCCAAAATCACCCTCAATAATGTAATCACCAATGACTATAGAGTAAGATACAATTATTAACCGCTTCTGACGCAATATATAACTGTATTATTTAGAAATGAAATGAATATGTGATATTAAAAGCATCACAAAGAAAATGCGAGACGAGGAGGCGAATTCTGGCGGATGTGGGTCATGGGCTGTCATTCAAGCAAACTCGAAAACAAATCCGTACACTCTCAAATTAAATATTTGGGTGGAAGAATAGTCTTAGTATGGGAAACGGCACAGTGATCGACACTGCGGCCTTTCTATGTGGAGCTCCGCAAATACGTCGCTCCGCAAGACGCCTGCGTCTTTTTTCACTGGCATTAGAGACACGGGACCTAGGCCTAATGACTGCCTGCCTGCGCACTTGATAAACTGAGCGATCAGCCTTACACGACATCGACCAGAAAGCAAGAGATTCACTCAAGCAACACATTTCCTACTGTTGTGCCATAGAGACAGTGGGTCGCGAGAAAAATGGAGCGAGAGGAAATTGTACAATAAATACCAATGAACTAAACATTTAATTACTTATTTAACTCGTTCACGCGTACGGCATTAGTAAGTGCGTCATGTTGTCCGTTAACCGTGAACAAAGGTAGAATATGTTGCATATGCATCTCCGGAAAATATCACCGACTTAGCACCCAGATAGCTGGCGTTAACCGACATTTCATGATGATATTTGGTGCAAATGAGGCCACAAAATGTGCAGCGACACTCATCGGAAGAATTACGGACCCCAGTTCGATGGCATAATACGTGGCGGAATGCGTCATATTTGTAAGTATACCTTTTTCCATGTAGAACAAAACAAGACAAAGCCCTTGCTTATTTAAAACAAGCATTTTAAATAGGGGAGACTCTGACTTGTACTGCACTACATTTTATTTTACAATTGTTTTATAATTCCTCATATGAGCTAGCCCGTATAATCTCGTTGTCCGTTAGGAGCTTAGTAGCCAAGGTTGATACCAATCACACATCCTTTCTAATAGTGAACGTTTTGGCGCTTCCGAACTGTACGTGCAAGGAAGACAGATTCTCTGCAGGAAGAAGGTTGCTTTGTTGCCGCCGCTCGTGACCACGAGTCTATTGGACACTTTGAACAGAAGTTGACGTTACGAAACCCGGACCTCCTAACGTTGCAAATGCCCGCGGCGAGATGCACGTATGTGTTCATAATACTAATTAGTTCGCAAATGAAGAAAATACCTAAATCTGTCAGGTGTAGTGGAATCGCGTCCGAGACATTAGAGACCTCTGCAGTAAGAAATATTGCCGTAGGCGGTTGAAACTGCAAATTCTTGAAAATGCCAAAGTAAATCTAGATTTTCGGGTAGGTCGACAATTTTTTGCCATGAGTGCGCAAATAGTAGAACACAAACCGTGGAAGCCGATACAACACGAGATCCCTAGAAGCAATGAACGAAGACACGGAAACATAGGTAGTACGTACTATAGAAGAGAATAATTTTTAGCCGGTTTCATTATGTTTCACGAGGCACCGCGGCGTGCTGTAATCCCAAACGGTCTCAAAGATCGCTCTCAAATCAGTCGAAATTTACAGCGGCTTGTGTTTGTTTCGTATAGGGTTACAGGTTAATTTAATTAGTTTGACTCGGACTGAGCAGCTTAGGTCGACCCTCTCCCGTTGACGGCCGGTGATCGTTTGGACGGTGGAGGACGTTAGGATTTCGACGCGAAAGGATGTGGCCGTTCTCTGCTGGCTGGTTAAGACATGTCTTGTTTGGTTGAGACATGTCGTTATCGTTGAGACCGTTGAGTGCGTTAGGGTTTTGGAGGAGACGCTGTGACCGTTGCACGTGGTCGGTTAGGACTGATTTGCCCATGATGTGTATACAGTGTAGTGCGTTGTTGGACCATCGCCGTATCGGCCAAAGGGAGGCAAACTTCGTCATAAATGAGCACACCTTTGGTGCAGACTTGCACTCAACTTTGTTCTCGAATATTAGGATACGAGCTGCGCTTCATACTTTCGAGTACTTCGAACTGTACGCTGGGCTCTCCTAAAACTACGGCCATATAAAAATAGTATGATATATTATTGAATGAGGGTCGCAGACGATGAAGGACAGGTAACCTTATATCTGGACCTGCCATTATGCGGTCTGCCGATGGTGCCGATGCGAGAGAGTACATACAGCTTCACGTTTTGATTTTCTTTCTCTTAAGGACTTATAGACGAATATTCGGTTCTACCAAATGATTTATGGGTAAAGCAAAGGTGTGCCGTAGGGGCGAGTAGGAGCCAGGAGTAATGTAGTTAATTATGTAAATAAATTCACTTATATGTAGGTCACTATGATTCAATTTAAATGTACCTCTTTTTGTGGGGGGGGGAGGCATTATTTACATTTTACGAACCGTTACTAGGTACATCAAACAGCCAGTTTACTTGTCGACTGACATTTGCGCTATTAGCGTTTCAAGTTCTCAGTGCCATACTGCCATAAAGCATGTTATTTACACGATCTGTCTTGGCAATTAGTTTTGACAAGCTAATGTCACCGTTTCTAAGATTGTTTAAGTGAATGCTAAAATAGTTTGATGTATTTGATGAGTTTATAATACGATTGTACATGCGATAATCCGCTCCGGACGAATACGACTTATCGCCATAGTATTTCGGGCAACGTTACACCTTAATGAGACACGACGAAGGAATTTCCTATGTACACTTGCCGTTGCTTTAATGTATTGTCTAAAGACATATAGATAGTTGATCGGATCTGAAAGTGGTTGATTAAATTTATTGTGTGAAATGAGTGCTAAAATCTATTTCCGGTGTCTTTGTAACCCAGAGGTCCCAAATGCTATTTAATATAGGGATGGCCTCTCTATGTAGTTCTGAGTTTTTAAACGCAATACTGTACATTTCGGCACTAATAAGCATCTCGTCGTCCACACAACATTTAGAAACCGCCTGAATCTGTAAGCTGTAGTACTTGTCTTTCGTTAGCAGTGTTGGGAGGTTTGAATAGCTTCATATCATCAGCATAAAGCTCCTATCTAAAATCTAACACGTAAAATAAAAGTGGGCCGAGGCTTGATTACTGAGGAACGCCAGAGGGGCACGTACCTGACTCACTAAAAACTATTATTTACGCGAACACAGAAGCGAGTTTTTTTCTCAAAGATGCCCTGGAGGTTCGAAGGCCCTGGCGATGCCTCTTCTGCGAAGAAGGCCTAGAGAACAGTCCACACCATACACTTCTCAGGTGGAAGGCATGGGAAGAGGTCAGAACTGTGGCGATCAGACACATTTGCGAGAAATTGTCCAGAGCGGGAATAACCCATCCTGAAATTCAGAACCCCCCGCGAAATAGTTGGAAATGTTTCGTGGCTTACAATATAAAGGGCTCGGATAAATGAAAGGAAATCAGCATAAGAATTTTTTTTTTATGGATAGTTTTTTTATTTCATTATAATTTACATACAATCAGCATAAGAATATTCACTACGTGCAATGATAAGCACAACCTGGCGTGCAGCCGGATATAAGAGAAGATAAACTGCGGCATTTGTAGCCCACGGGGGTCATTACTTGTTATGCAGCAAGGAAGAATTCCATGATCCTCAGGAGTATTGTAGGTGTGCGACGTGCTTAGGCCAGTGCGACAACCGCGGCATACTCAGCTGTTTAGTCAACTGCTTTACTGGCACGATGAGCGAACACCCAGTGGCGTAAAAGAAGCATTAGTTGTGCCTGATGTATATGTTTATAATTTACCCAACTTGAGTATTAACAAAAGATAATAATAATAATAATAATAATAATAATAAAAACAAATATTTTAGTTTTAGAGCAACTCTAGAATAAAGCGTATTCTATCAGTACGGCAGCATATGTGGAATCCTAACTTAACACTTGCAATCAGGCGTATGCATGGTGGTGCCGTAATGGTTTTGCGGTTCGCTTATTAATTCTTATTAGGTCCAATAATGCTTGATCCTCATTGCGGCAGCTGACATTTCATCTGGGCGTTCAAGGAAGGTTGACACGGCAAAAAAAAGACTACTACACTATATACTATGGAGAGCTGCAAATCCGCCATCAAGCGCGTGCAGTTGCCTTGCAAAACTGGGACCGCAATGGCCGACGATTCCTTAAGGGCTTTCAGTAGGCTGAGACGAACCTCCACGAGCGGGTCTGGGCTCGGCGCCCACCGACCTCGACAGATCAAGCGAAGCCCTGAACTTCGACGGAGAGAAAACGCAGGCGGGCGAAGCAACGGAGTTGGACGCGCCAGGGACATAGGGCATTACCACGGACCACCCATGTATGTTGATGCAAGCGCCTGGCTCAAACCCCTACAGATAAGGTCAACTTAGCCAAGCGAGGCGTGAGCGCAGATGAAGAAGATGTCTCAATCTGCAATCGAGCCTTCAAGGTTCTAGAGAATCGTATCAGAACTGAAGTGTAACTCTGCAAGGCCAAAAATATGGTGCACGCGAGTGAGGACGGCGCTTCCCTAGCTGTCTGCGGAAGACCCACAGACCGCCCTGGTCTACCTAAAGTCTCGACTTGCGATGGCTCACTTTCAGAGAGACTACGAGACCCTCATTTGACCCAGTCTCTATTGTCCCAGCGGCTAAGGACCTCGTCACGAATAGCAACAATGTATCGTCATACGTTTCATGGGAACCACTTCCTGGTTTGGTATTTTTTTTAGATTTTTCCGTAAGGCAATTGCCCGTGTACGGTTTTTTCATGTCATGGCTAATTTTAATCCACTCTGCATTTACCTTATCTAAATTGGAAACCATGCAAACCACTTTAAGAGTGGCCGGTCTGGGTCTCGAACCCAGTCCTCCCGAATGCAAGGCCAAAGCCATCTTGCTCGGTGTCACAGCCCTTATAAAATACGCTTAAACTGGATGCAGACTTATGCGAATAAAATCGTAAACAGCCAACCTAACTACGTTACGGATACTTATCGTGCCGCACTTATCTGGTGGATGGAGCAGGTCCCACACCTTGCCATCTCCGAGAGAGCTATAGGGATGGGCTTGATGCAGATTGAGCTGAGTGACTCTGCCCTAGTCGTCTATAGCTGCCACAGTTCACTTAATAAGCAGTTACAGCAATTTGAGGTCCCCAATGATGACCTAGCGGACTCGTTGGGAAATCACCCGATAAGAGCCATCTCAGTCGCAGGCGAACCCAATGTCCATCATACACCCTGGGCGTCTACTGGATCAGCGGCAGGGTGCGCTCTTGTCTGACTAGATGGCTTCTTGCTGCTCAACCTCACGTTTGTAAGGCGCTCGCAAATCGCACATCTGGATTTCACGCTCGCTAATGACGTTGTTTTAAACATTGCACAGTCGTGAATAGGGCAGGTGGATGAGGATACGTTAAGTAACCTTCCATTAGTACTTAACTTTTCTAATGGTCAGTAGTGCCTGGTCTGGCTGCGTATCTCGCAGATGAGTGCCGGACAAGAAGAACCACGCCGACGAGCTTGTGGATTGCCCTCTGCGTGCAAAGGAGGCCGCACCCAAATCTCTCTTAAGAGTCCCAACATAAGGCAGAAGTCCTAATCCACACTTACCGGCGGCGCCGTGGTGAGCCCAAACCCATCATGAATTACTGCGGAGCAGCTCCACCCTCAACGCAGTCGAGCGCATTCTTCATCATGCAGAGCGAGAGGCGACCGCGTCGCGCATTATGTTCTCCTATTTTGTTGGGCGTTAAGAGCGCGTTTGATACAGCAAACTAGGACATAATTGCGATTGCTTTGGGGATTGCCAGACCACTCTACCTCATGCTTTTATCTGATATAAAAGAGCGCGTTCAGAGAGGGCCACACCTGTCAGGTCACGGCGAGGGTCCCGCCGTGGGCGATCGCTAGAGTACGGCAATGAACCTCGCTCTAAATATGATTAACAATTTGGTGGTGTCAAACTACGTCGAACTCGCTCCACAGATGACGGAGGCGCTTTATCAAACGAGTCGTAAAAAGATCCGTAGAATCCATCTAGATGTGGCAGGCCACCCAATTACCCTGAAGAGACAGGCGAAATACCTAGGTGTGCAGTTAAACACAGGCCTTATAGCAAAGGCGTACATTGTATATGTCGCCATTGCAGGGCGTTTGCAGAGTCTACAGAACTGATAGTAATGACGTCCTGTTGGTCCTGCCGCGTCAGCTCCCGTGGAGTCTACTCGCGGCCAAACGTAGTAAACTCAGGCAAGTGTCTCGACCCTCCACTACTGAGTCACCATGTCTTCTCTCTGGAAATGCAGGATACTCGGAAATCCCTCACATCTCTGTGCTTTTCCGACATCGCTACAACTCAGCTTGTGTGGTGTTGGGCAGAGAAAGGAGGATATCGTCGTACTGTATGCCATGTTGTAGTATATGTCATCATACTTTTAGTTATACCATAGCGTTCCCATTCGGAGTATAAATGGGCGTTTTCCACCAGAGGAAGCCGAGTCCATGCAGCACCAGGATAATGCCCACGGGCAACATGTCGGCGATCAGTTACCCTTGACGATGAAGAATGAAGGAAATGCTGTTGCCTGATTAGCAGAGTAGAATACGGCTACTCTGTTTCCCGAAACCTTTCATACAAAAATAAAATGGCAGTCCTATGGCGGCTTCGTGCACCACGGCAGTTTGTGGCCAACTGCAATTTCAGCGGGTGACAACTGCCAATTCAGTTTGGCATAATTAGTTTGTGCTTGTGAGGAGATTGGGAACTCCTGATATTGATTCATTTTCACTAAGAAGTGGGAAGCATATGCCAGAGGAGCATACGCCAACATATGCTAATATATAGCATTTGCAAATTTAGTATATGCCAACGTATGTTCATTGGAAAGTAAGACGCCAGTGCTAAGTACTACTTTTTTTTTCAATCACACTACCGCCTGTTATGGATGGTTGGTTGGTGTGCAATTGTTACAATCAAACAAACGTATGCTTATACTTGCCCGACAGCGGCATTTGCACACGAACACCTACCACATACGCATCGACATGGCGGTACAGCGTGTGGATCTTCGTAACCGGCCTACAAAATGATACGCTTTAATATGTGTCCCGCATTTTCGGGGTTCCAGTTCTATCGCGTTTTCAAGACCGGCGCAGGTCTGAAGGCATCCTGACAGGCTTCGATCTCAGGAAGGTTGTACGTCTAGTCGCACCTGCTGCAGAGCTACAGTGCCATCATTCCGTGAACGCAGGCTGCTCAAAACAGTTAGTAGTACAAGATACAACTGAACTAGTTTTGCGTAAATAACGAAACATGCCGCTGATGATATTTCCGTTCATAATTGCATTTGTGGTCGTAAGTACAACACTACAATCGAATTGTGTCGTCTCCTTGATACGATACACATCGTAGAATTTATTGCCTCTGAATAGACCTAGCCAGCCAAGCTAGGCTTTTACTTTTTCAGCGGGCTGCAAATGCGATACTGGTCGCCGAAGTAGCTAGGATAAGTTCGTTTTCTGTGTAAGCACAACGGCCGTCTGACGACAGAAGCTAAATATCGCACCGAAGAGCATCGTGTGCTGTTGCCAGATAAAGCACCACATGTGTCGTCGAATTTCGCCTTCTCTGCAGTTACCACATCTACGGATGGGTGCTACGAACGTTTCTTCAGGCTGTTGTGTTGTAGATACTCTGTTGACCCATAGAACGTTAATGACTCTCAGGGCGGCGTTTATTTTGCCGGTGCTTCTGGATCCAGTAGCTCCAAGGCGATCAAGCGATATTGGCATTGTTAGTAATACTAAAGTATTTAGGCTGACCCTCAGCCAAGATTTAACGTCCACGGAACTGTTTTTCACATTGCTTCATAGACGGACCCCTCCCAATACAAATGTGCAACGCTGGGGCTCGAATCCGCGCACCTATGCGTCTCCTCCGGTTGCGAGGCGCAGACTTAATCCGCCACGCCACCGGACTCGACATTGTTAATAATACTACATTTAGTTTAATGATATATATATATATATATATATATATATATATATATATATATATATATCGTGCTAAAGGCCCTGTGTTGTATTTTGTCGCTGTCATCTACTAGATGGTACTTTGGTACCTGTGGCAGGATATCCAGTTGTACAGTGACGAAACACCGCACCGAAGATTTCAGCGTCTATTCGGCTCGGTGTGCAACTGGCAGTCGGCCAGACAGGACAGTAGATGTGCATGCGGCTGCTTCAATAATCTACTGCAGGTCATGTATGAGTTGCACGAAGCCGATATTCGCAAGGCGGTTATCGATCACCTGAAGCGGGAGATGCGGAATCGGCTGTCGGCGCTCGCCTGGCTCAAGGTGCACCTCTGGCGGTTGGACCTTGGCCGCTCGACGCCCTGCCTCGTCATGGTGAGAAAACTAAATGGAAAAGCGATGGGCGTCAACGCGAGTTTCGAATACCAGGGCAACCTCCAGATCGAGATCGTCGTGGACATGCCGCCGTTTGTCGAACGATTCGGTTTTCCAAAGCGGTGCACCTGCAAACTGACAATGGAACGCTTCGCTGGCTGTGTGATGCTAATGTTCACCAACGACGACCCGTATCCGCACATCCGCTTCAGCTTTCGTCGGATACCACGCTTCGTCCTGCACAAAGAGTTCACGACCCCCGACAGCAAGGAACTGCAGTCGCGCGTTCTGTCGTGGATAATCGATTTCGCGATCGTCTGGGATATTCGCGGCAGAACGCTCCAGCCGCTCTACATCATGAAGGACCAGCTCGGGCCGAGACAGTGGCGCCTGCTGCAGTCGCCCCAAGCTGTACACAACAGCAGTGTTCTACTGATGATCAAGATCATCCGAGTGACGGGCTTGACCTGCTCGAGTCGGATCTTTTGTTTGGCCACCGTCGAGGATGCGCCCTGGATCCATATGGACCTCGTCGATCTTCGGCCCGTGTGCAAGCTCCAGCTCACGTTAGAGCGTACACCGTTGTTTCCCGGTCTCGTAACGGTGGACGAGGACAACGTGTCGCTCGCTCCCGAGGCTCCCGGATCCCGTGTGGTAGTTGCGGCCGTACTGCCGGACGGCGCCGCGGACCACGCCAACATGCTCGAGCACGATATTCTCATCGAGATCAATGGCGTGACGGTGACGAGCTCGCAGCATGCCGTCAACCTGCTGGACATCAGCGAACAGGAGGCCGTCGTCCTTGTCGAGCGTACCATCATATTCAAATGGTCGCGCAGCCACTTCCGAATGCTGCCGCGCGAGAAATCCGTCAAGCTGTCGACGCTGCAGGAGTCGTGTGACTATCCTCAGAGTTCGACGACGACCGGCAAGAACTTCAGAACGGTTGTCGCCTCGCCGGCCGAGATCATCAGCAATGCCAGCAGCCGACGGTTTCTATACGTTCGTACAGATGACCAGCCACCGGTAGCCGACATCAACACAACCCTCAAGATTGAGCTCCATCCCGAGAGGAACTACATGAATATCGGCTTGTGGACGTCCACCAATCCTGAACCGGAGCTACTCGGCTACGGTTCGATGAATCTCTATGCCTGTCTAACGCACTGCCTTCGAGCCGAAGGACTAACGCTTGTAAGTTTCCCCCACACATTGGTGATTAGTTTCTCAGCACTATCGTAAACACTAGACTGACCCAGTTTATATTCGTTGCTACGCAATACTGATCGTTTTCCTGTTCATTTGGTATTGAAGCTAATTATCTAGATAGACAAACGTGAACTTACCTCTGTATGCTACTTTTATGATGCAACGTTGTAGATATATAGTACTAAAGCTGTTCCTTTTAGTATATGCTATTTTTTATATGTTTTTGAGTATATGCTAATATATATATATATATATATATATATATATATATATATATATATATATATATATATAATAGAGAAACCTTTCAAACATTTCACTGTAGTTTACTATATCACATTTGTCGTCATTATGAATTAAACTGGATTTTATACGTAATTTTTTAAGTTAATTTTGAGGGAGAAGGTACCTGATCAATATACGTATTTGCACCGTACATATTAGCCAATAATGCAATATAGGTCTTTATTCAGGGTGTATAGGATTCAAGAACTCCCCTTTTCACATATTCTTTTCTCTATTTTTCTTCTTGGAGAAATGATTCAAGATAATGAATCTTTGTCATGAAGATATGTGAAACAGGTTGTTCTAGATACCTAAATATATATAGTTCATATAAAGACGATGCCAAAACAAACCATTATTGACGGGGGGAGTCCGAGACACCTTAATCAAGAGACTGTGGAAAGCTCTTACCTTAATCGTATAGTTACTACTACTACTGATTGATTGATTTATTGTTCGCTTGACATGTATACCTAAATACACATGTCACCCTTTTATATCAGGGACGCTTAGAGCGGCAGCATACTACCACTACTATAGTAGAAATAATTTACTTTTTACACTTTAATCAGTTTAACTGGTTACAGATTATGGTAACAATAACAAAATTAATAAATTATTATGATTAAGAGATGAGTATGCGTAAAAGCGATTTTGAATTGACAGATATGTGAAAATAGCCCTATAGACATTGATCTAGATTGATTGGCCATCTCTGTCTTAACCTACAGTGAAGTTCTATAGAACAGTTGGTTAGGCCCGCTTCCGGATTGCCTGTCACAGTAACTTTCGTTGTCACTCGTTACGAACAGGTCAACATTCCGCTGGGGCATCCCGATAGTATGAAGTCCAAGCTGCTTCCGCGGAACCTGCAGGTCCATTCGCAGGCGGCGGGCTTCAATAGCCGACTGGTGCATGGCGTTATGGAGCTGGAGATGTGCATCGTACGCTAAGAGGCTGTAGCCGAAGAGCTCTCTCTTCTCTTGCTGCTGGTGTTGTTACGATTTAGATATGAGGAGGCGTCATTCTCGCTGGCAATCTCCAATGCGTCCTCCGTGTACCATTGTAGTTTCGCTCATAATAATTCATGACAGTGTACAGTTGTATTAAATTAATTGTTTATTGTATGCGCGCATGTATGCGTTTATGTATGGGTGTGTGTGTGTGTGTCTGTGTATAAAAAGGAAAGAAAAGTTATGGCCGCAAAATACACTTAAATGCGTCGCAGTATGGAACGGAAGGAGGAGTCTAAAAAATAAATGGTGTCGTAAGGACGATGTATTTATTAACTTATTAACTGCAATCATAACTGTCCGTAACACAATAACAAAAAACAAGTGCAAACATAAACAACACCATCCACAGTAACACCACTGGATGTCAGTTTAACAGGACGTCGTTTTATCACAAACAAAACAACGACAACAGCGTTATCACGCTGACAACACTTCTAGCTTTGCCACAACCGTGCTAAGGTAATGCATATAGCTTTATTGTTTTCTGCTGCCCTTACTTTGAGTGTGCGAGGCGGGTAGCCATCGAGAGGTCTTGCATACACAGGTATCGCTGTGCGCCCTCTGGACAAGCGAAGACGGTTTGTTTAGTTTGTGCTGTAAACTAACATGCAATGTGAGAATGCGGAATTAAATCAATTCACCTCATAAAGCTGCAATGTTAGGTCACAACTGTATCGACAGGCTTAACAAAGCAACAACAGACTCAGAAATGTTACCACCAGTATCAGAGAAGATGACAACAGTATAAAAACCAGCAACATCGTAACGACGATTGGCGACGACAAAAACAACAATAAAAACGTGCATCACAACTATCATCATCATAAAGAACACCGGCAACAAAAGTAATTTTAATAGTATCGTTGGATATGGTTCGCTGTCGTTTACATGCTGCATCCTCAACAGTAGAATTTGTAGCAGCGTTGAAAAATAAAATGCGTAGGTGCAATGTTTTGTTTACTTCTCTTCATTTTTCTGATCACACTGTAGCATGTCCTGATTCTTCTCACTTCTGAGATATCACAGATATCTCCAAGTCAAGTTGTGGTGCTGATTTTGTGCTATGTGTGGTAATCGAATCGACTGACGAGTCTTGGCGCTGGTGACACATACCATTTCAGGAATGTCGCCCGGGTGACAGTAAACGCATTTACTCTTCACTTATGCGCGTCTCGATTGAAGTGCTCCTCTGCTAGTTGATGAGAAGCAAAAAAAAGCAGGTACTTTATTAAAGCGTCTGAAGAGCATCGATATAGATTTAAGCAAAAGGCGAACATTTACCGCATTAGCGGTATCTAAGCAGAACGACGCACGAGGCCAATCGTTTTTCTGGAAGTGTTCGTACTGAATATGCGGCACGCGCTTTTTGGAGACGTAGATTCTGAAAGCAACCTTTTCTTGCCGGGCAAGCTATGTGAAAAATTGTAAAGAATACGTTTTTATACTGGAGGATCTAGGCAAAATCGAACCCACTTGTTTGCAGTGTTCACTGGTAAGAGACTAATATATGTCTACTCTTTTAGCACCTTTAGCGTGCTCACACTAGACTCATTTAGGCTTTATCGAGTAGGTAAATATAATACCACGGTACCACAATTATACCCAGCTCGATTCAACAATGAAGTTAGAATCAAGAATTCTATCCGAGTAGAATTCGATCCTGCACTTGGTAACGCCTCAATTTTTTAGAAGCGAGCGTCAGCTGCCTAAACTACGACGACCACACTTGTAAGAGGATGTCTTCGATAAACGTGTTCGGAGCTAAAAACATCGTTGCTAATGGTTTTAATGAAAATGCATTAGGGAAAAGGCCATTGCCTTGCACTCAAGAAGTCTTGAACCTGATTCTGAATTGGTTTTTATTATATACAATTAGCACAATATGAATGCCGGAGTGGATTATAATTGGCCACATATGCCTACATAAACGCTATTACATGCAGAGACAAACGATATTCGTATTAGTTTCTACCTTAATTAGAGTAATTAATGAGGAAGAACAAAAAGTGAACACGTGCTCATAAAGCTAATGTACCGATCTTAAACTAGTAAGTAATTGCTTGTTAATTTTCCTAAGTCGCACACAAGACATAGCTCACCCAGGTGCAAAACACACATTTTACGATTAAGATGGTTAGTAGGTTAGAATTCTATTCCTACACAAACGGACAAACGAGTTACTTGACTATTCGTACCATATAAAGTTGTAGATTTATGCAGGCAGGACTTTTCTTAGATTAACGTACATGTTCTGCATATCTAGTACGAGCAGTGACAATAGGTTCAAGGAGGGCTAACCACCAAATGAGCACGTACCCGATATTACTATTCGGTACTAGAGCGTTACAGACGATTACATGGTCAAGGCTACCCATGGCTAAAAATAATCATGACAGTAAATTATACAAACCTACATCAAGGACCGTTAGCATTGTCAAGGGATATTCTACGGGTCTCTCAATAAGATCAATTTCTAACTTACATAGGTAAAAATTATGTCCATGAAACCCATCGGATATTCCTAACGGATAGGTCTTAAAGGAATTGACAAATTTCGATTCAATATAACTTTCACGAGTGGAGACATATACATATGTATGAGATGCGAGTCATTTTCCATGAAAAAAAAACAGCAGATTACTATTGTGACGCCTTTACAACAGAATGTCCGTTGTATAGCACAAGCATTAAACGTATAAATGTTATTTATTAGTTGTTTACATATATTTGCAGACAGAGCTCAGACCTGCTCCATATCTTTGTCGTTTTTTGTATAGCTCCCACAATCCAGTAATATAGATGCGACTTTTATATACACTACTTGTTGACAAGCCGAATCTGAGCGGCTTCTACGTCTTTATTGACGATACCAACCACCGCAGCTCCTGTTGCCGTGTGTGGTTAGTTGCCAAAGTTCCCACCGTAAAGAATAGTTCTCACTTCGTACAAACTGTGGTTCGACGACGATCATTTGTAGAAGCTATATGATTTGTCGATGTGTTGAAGGGCCATCAAGCCCTGTGTATTCTATCGTCGATTGGGTGCAACCGGACAGGCAAATAAATGCACAACAGGCGCATACCCATTTTGGATTCAAGCTGCGCATCGTCAACCGCATGTGTCACTTACTGGAAGGACGAGCAGACTTCAGTCCAACCTGACGACTAACCACGCCGTCTTTCTTCGTGAGTCCCGCAGTGAACAATGCTTCGCCTGGTTACGGAGAATGTCGATATCGAAACAAACTGCTCAGCATAATAATGCAGCGCCTTACATACGAAAAGGATCGCACTGTACGCGGAGATACATTCTGTTCTCGGACGACGACCCATTGTTTTTAGAAGTGAACACACGGTTTTGAACCATCTCCCGAAGTGCCAGCTGTGGTGTTTTGACGTGCTATCTGTGCGGCCAGATCGGCAAATTTCGAGGCATAGTCGAGACTAGACTCGTTTAGGAGTGATTGTAAATGGATCTCGACATCAGGAAGGCGCGATTCGAGATTCGAGTTCGAATCTGGCTGGGTCGACTGGGCCGGACCAGTCTTAATGAGTGACTCAAAGCTGTTAAGAAGTGATCCCAGCGAGAGATTGGATCCTTCTCCATTTAACCATTGTTTACTCGCTGTGGATAGGAGAGGCGAGAAGTCAAGTGAAGACATCGACACGTTCTGGTCTAACTCGTTCAAGTTAAGCGACGTTTTCTTCGGCGTTTCCAGCGAGTTCGAGACAATTGGCACACTAGATGTTGTTGTTATTGTTGTCGTCGTCAACGCTGTGACTGTCGACATCGGACTTCCTCGAAGATCCATCGAATGGACAGCGCCATCAGACGGACCAAGACACGAGTTTAGAGCGACCTCATTTGGCGTGCCTTCTGCATCCGCCGGTACAATATCGGGCAGTGGACTAGGCTGGCTTGAGGCAAGCGTTGACGCTATGATTCGATCCAGTGAACCCTCGTTGACGATTGTACTCGAAATGATCTTGTCGAGCGAGTTTTCGACTTCCGGAGCGTTTGCAACTGGAACAATATTACGTACTACCACGCCTGATGGCACGCTTTGAGGCGCGCCCCCCACTCCCAGAGGTACAGCACCCTGGGCAACGGGATTAGTTCGTGGCAGTAATGGCCGTTGGAGCACCATGGCAGATATAGGCTTACGTCGAGCTCGCTGCCGCTTATTGCCCGAGGGTAACTCAACGCGGATCGAGTCAAGGCTGATCGGCGTTCTCTTGGAAGTGCGCGGCGCTTGACCCTGCGGTACAGCGAACTCGTTCGGGAGGTCGCGTGCTGCCCGCTCGAGTAGCCGCTCCCTCTTAGGCTTCGACGGTATCGAAGAAACCATTGCGCCCTGGTGTGGTTTCGATTTCGGCTGGGCCAATCCTGGCCGTTTATCACAGAAGGTTGCTAGCAGAACCGTAATGAGTTTGTCCATTATATTTCGAACTCGATTCTCGGGCGCGGGAAAGTCTGCGCCCTCAAACTTATAGTAGAGCACAATGCTGGTGGGGCAGCCAAGCCTTAAATACAGATCGCCGACAGTGAGCACAGATAGTGAGCTCGCGGTCCAGCCTTCACCCACGGGGCCGTCCTTTTCGACCTTGGCCTTGTCTTCATTTCCGGTGGGTGCTTGACTTGTTGACCCACCTGCAACGTTCGAAGCAAGGCCGTCATTGGCTTCCTCATTGACCAAAGCTGACACAGACCTTTCGCATCTTTCAGAACTCCCGAAGAAGCTCAACTTTCGTTCTCGGCTGTCCTTTTTGTTGGCATTCAGCTGAGGAGTTGGATGAAGGTTAGCGCTAACATCACATACATTGCCGCATTTGTTGTTGTTGCTGCTGCTGGCCGTGCCGGTACTGCTTGCTGTGGCAACAGGTTTATCATCCTTGGTTTCCGCCCGGGATTCACTCACTCCTGAAGGGTCGGCTCCGCAATCCGACTTCATTTCGTTCTTAATCACGAGGGCCTCTTCTCGTTTTGCTGCTCGAATGCGATACGAATTGAGGCACACGTCGGAGCCGCTATACGTGTCCGCCAGTAAAAACTCTATTGCTTTCGGCTGTTGATTAGGAAAGACTCGGAGCTGCAACTTGCACGGCGCTGTAAACTGAAATATAGAGTTCCTCAGCTCCCGTGGGGTTTCAAGACCTTCCAGAGCTGCTAGTAGTGAGTTCTTCTTACGAATGTGTCCTGGTTGCCAGCGCGCTTCCATAAGTTCAACGATGGATGCGACTTTGCGCTGCGGAAAACAAGTTACCCGCACTCGAGGATTCTGAGCTAGTGACTGGACATGCGTCCAAGCCGCGTTGTCAATCGGCCGCAGTTCAATGGTAATCTGCGCCGGAATCTTGGGACCCTCCCAGCCTTTGTCAGGGACGTTGTTGATTAGGCGTAGCGCTCTGCAGACGGGCGTCTTGACACGATAATTCTTGCACTTCACCTTGATAACCGTCTGTCCTGTCAGAACCAGCTCGAGCAGACGGGGCGCGTTAGTCGGATTCAGTGCTTTAAAGCCAATTTTTTTGCGCATCTCGGAATAATTGATGAGTCCGTAGAGCTCCTGCACGCTTTTCTTCATGTCGCCGAGGTATCCGAGTGCCTTCGATACTTTGTGCCACGTACGGTAGTAGAAGTACCGCACCTGGTCCTTGTTCTTGAACGTCATCTCTCCTTGCTGTGTCTTGCTCTTGCGGCTCTTGGCCGCCATGCTGTTATAGATGGCGTCGAAGTCTTTGCCAAACTCGCAAAGCGCCTCGAAGAACCAGTCCTTCGACTCGGGCGTCCACAAATCCCACGAGCGACGGGTACGCTCCGGATTGGTCGACTTCGGACTCGACGACGTACCATCCTGCTGAAGTCGACGAGCGACAAATGTCTGTAAATAAAGCGATAAATGCACGTTACTGCTTTTACAGAAGACAGATGCGCCTTACAAATATATTGGCATATTATGGCACTGATGTGAGAGGGGTTCAACAAATCGTAAATAGCAAGCAACTGTATATAAAGACAAAGTCTGGGTAAAAATTAGTGTATATAGACAACGCCCCCATTCTCTTCCATCGGCTCCACAATGCATGCCTAAATTTCTATCATAGACAATTATGTTCACAGGAATAATATGAGGTTTGCAATAGAATCAATGTCCTGTGGGCAAATCTCCTCGGCGAGTCGAAGAGGGGCAAAAGCCAGTTTACGTTAGGTAACTGCCAAAACGACAAGATGTGTTCCTCAAGGTTTCTCAAGTTTTGAATACTACTTCGCTCTATACTTCAATTTTTTAAGGAGATCAATTATTGATCGATCAAGACAGGCAAGCGACAAACACTATCTATGTGCTTAGAATGGCCGTGAGGCATATCTCCAGAAGACCGAGAGCCGCTCATGCTGAGATATGTAGGATCATGCCGCCCGCATACACATATATGTGTGTATGAATCTATACCTTCAGTCGAAGAACAACTAAGTCTACTGTTCACATACTGTCGGCCTAATAACTAAATCGAACGTTATCGTGAGCGAACATTGGACCCGCCATGCCGTAGAAGGACGACACCGACCGACCCGCCAATGGGCTTGAGGACCTCATGATGTAGGCAATCGAAGCTGAGGAACAAATCGACCTACCTTTGGACTGGAGGTGTTGTTGTGGTGGTGGTGGTGGTGGAAGGCATTGTTGTTGCTACCGCTGTTGTTGTTGTGGCTGCTGCTGCCGCTGCCGCTATTGTTGTTGTTGTTGCTACCGCTGTTGTTGTTGTTGTTGCTACCGCTGTTGTTATTGCCGCTGCTGTTGTTGTTGTTATCGTCGTCGTCCTTGCGCGGCCGCTTAATGCAGCGTCCGCTCATCCTTTGCTGGGTTGTCGGGATGCTGTTACCGCTAGTACCTGGCATGGTACTGCCGCCGTTGTTGCTGCTGGCCGGAACGGAAGTACCTACCGCGGTAGGCGCGTTAGGCGCAGTAGTCACCGTGGTACTGGAGCTGGTATTGGCGCTGCTACCACAGGTTCTGCTGCCAGTGCCTTGTTTTCGCTCATGACTGGTAGGCGTACTTGTCTGTTGTTGTTGTTGTGGCTGATGACTCGGATGCTGCTGTTGTTGTTTATCGTCTCTGCTCGGGGTCACAATAACGGTGGACGCCGTCGCCACAAGTCCCGGCTCCATGGTTTCTGTCCGTGCTCGCGGTCCGATCTATACGAACGTGTGTGGTACACAGAAGCGTTAAAGCGAACCAGACTGCGAAGTGTCCACGTTGACGTTGACGATCGGCGTCCAGTCTGGCTGGTGGTAATCGAATCTGCTCGACTCTGACCTATGACCACTTACCACGTACTCACGAATACGATGGCTGGATGAATGCTGAATAAGCAGAGTTATTGTTGTTGTTGTCTTTGCTGTTGTTGTTGTTGTTGCTGTTACTGCTGCTCTATACACTTTATTGTTATGTTGTTGTTGTTCTTTTTGTCGCTGTTGAGCTTGTACGTCCGCTGGCTTAGTCGTCGTAGTTCTGTTCAACACGCCGCTGTGTCAACGTTTAGAATGGATGCATCGCGTTTGCAGTAATGAATTCCAGCTAGTCGTGCTCCTTCGGCCACTCGGAAGTAGCTTAAGTAGAAGTAGAACTTATGTCAGATATATTCGCAATGCAGGCGGCCAGCACTAGCAGGTACTACTAGAATAGTCAACTTAAGCTTATTAACAAGAGAGATGCAACGCTAGAACCATAGCATAGCAGCGGGATAAACCGTAACCGTAACAATGAATGGCCACCGTTCCCGGGGTACTCGTTGTCGTTGTCGTCGTCGTCGTCGACGATTGAGCGTTTTGGACTGAGCGTCGTTGAAACTGATCACAGCGACGACGCGATCGGTCGTGCAATCATCAACAGAACGCAGAGCCGCTAGCGTACAGTATAGTGTAACGAAACAAAGTAACGTCGAAAGTCGCTACTCAAACTCGATCAAGCACGAACAAATGAAGTGTTCCCCACCCTTGGTTCTGTCCTCTGTCTAGATCTGACCCTCGTCGAGACTGTCGTCGTTTCTCCGGGCCTATGTATGCTCCTGTCGTGCCCGTTGCTTGGTACGTACGTCCTCGTGCAGCCTCGTTAGCAAAACGCAAGCTCACACCACACTCACAAGTGCTCTCTCGGCATAAACCTATCTCGCCCTGATTGACCACCGATCAACCAAGCCATGCGAATACAAAGAAAACAGCAGCAGCAGCAACAGCAACAACAAAAACAAAAACGGAAGAACAGAATAGCAGCAACAACCCCTAAGAACACCAAGATGTCCTACGAAGACAAAACTGTGCCCACTGAACTCGGCTTACTAGGTAGTTTTGTTGTTATTGCTGCTGTTGTTGTAGTAGTGGTTGGTCACCCACAACACGGTTAGTTTCGAAGTGTCTCGATGCGAACCCTGCGACAGTCATTCGTTAACAGTAGCAAACTGCAGCCCTGCTCATTTGTGTGCATTCGTAACTGGATGTTGTGGTTTGCAGTGTATTGTTGTTGCTCTCTTGTTCTGATTGTTGTTGTTGTTGTTGCTGCTGCTCTCGTTGTTATTGTTGATGTTGACCCCCGCGATGATACGAGACGGTGGACATTTCGAGAAGGAGAAGGCCACCTGCATCATGGTCGTCGCTGTGCTTGCCACCATGATCAACGACGATAACGAGGAAGCACATAGAAGACGACGAGGTAAAAAGTAGCTCATCTACGCGGTGACGGTTGCCGCACCTCGTATGAAACACCTCGACCGACCCTCGACAGTCAGTTGTTGTGGATCGCCAACCCAGGTGCTGACTTTAGTTCGAGCCTGCCGTGGCACACCTGCCCCACTGGATCGACGGGTCAATCGGGTTGGTTGGTTGGTTGGTTGGTTGGTTGATTGTTAATTCGATCGTCCCTGATCGTCAATCCCTTGCGAGGCCACCGTTTCGTCCGACAGATTACATTATCGGACCCGGCAGGTCCTGACCACCACCGCCGAAGGCACCGCTGTTAGTCGTTGTTATCTCGATTCAGGTTGTATATTTGGTATTTAGTCTACGTAGACCAAGGTTTTGTCCTTAGTCTAGCAGGACCAGTTTGCCTGGCTACGACTGTCGACTGAATTCGACTCCTCCTCATCATCGTGATGATGATGATGATGATGTTGGCGACGATGACGGCGATGAGTGTTATTAGCCGTCATTTCGCCGATCGACAGTTTCTGACGGTTTCTGCCCTAACGAAGCTTCGTCGATAGATATATAGATAGATGTCCTTCTGAGAGGTGTGCACTTGCTGATAGCTTGCAGTTTTGTTGAGGTTTTCCCTCACACACTTTGCCTCTCTCTCTCTCTCTCTCTCTCTGTCGTGTAATTTTTCTTCTACGTCTTGTTGTTTCTGTTGACTCGATTGTTTTCGACCGCTGATCGGAACTGGTCTGGCTTGGGTCAAGACGTCAATCGATGGATTGATTAATTGATGGATTGCTGAAGGACGGGGGTAGTGTTTTGGCAGTAACAACCGCCGCAACCGCCGTATCACACGGTAGCTACAGCTACGAGACGAACTGTTGAAACTACCACAAAGTCGACAACGATCATAAATCATCACCACCACCACCACCACCACCATGGGAACTGTCTGAAGCCTGAAAGTCTGCGCTCTGCTGTTTTGGACACCGCCTTCGTGGTCGACTAGAGGTAATGGTCACCGCCACTCCGCATCTCCACCACACAACCATCATCCGTTCGCCAAAATCTAGTTGACAAGATCAACGACGCCGACACGAATCATCATAGATGGAAGCTGGCTAGCTGGCTGGCTTCTCCTGTCGTTGACGACCCCGACGACATAAACATAACAACAACAATCACCACCACCACCACTTCCACTCAACACAACCAGGCAAACAGTATCATCAATAATCAGCTGGCGCCGATTCAACCAGCCAGCCAGCCAGCCGCCGTCTTGGCTGGTTCTTTGTCCTTTCTCTCTGTGCGCCATATTCTCCTCTCCCGATCGGGTCGAACAAATGCATCCGCACACACACATATATATATATATATATATATATATATATATATATATATATATATATATATATATATGTGTGTGTGCGGATGCATTTGTTCGACCCGATCGGGAGAGGAGAATATATATATATATATATATATATATATATACATATATATAAATATATATATTTTCAATTTAGACATGGTTTATTTTTTACATGTTTAATTTTATACATTGTTTAATACATGCTTAAGTTCTCGTTTCAGAAAAGTGGTAAAAAGGTTTGGGCATAAAAAGAGAAACAAAAATATGTGTATTTATATGTATATATATATATATATATATATATATATATATATATATATATATATATATATATATATATATATATATATATATATATATATATATTTAGACATGGTTTATTATTGCGGAACTGCATACATTCCCATGCTAAAGTTTTCGTTATGAAAACTGGTAAAAGGGTTTAGGCATACAAAGAGAAAAAAATGTGCGTATATATATATATATACTCAACATACTGTGTACCTACACAGTCAATCATGTTTGATCGGCTGATTCAAAGGTAGAGTTAGTCTTTATATATATATATATATATATATATATATATATATATATATATATATATATATATATATATATAAGCGATTATGTTTGTGACAACGGTCCAAGAACGGCGGCCGCTAGCGATCGTAGCCAACGCAACGATCTGAGTACATAAGTGGGTGGGTGGGTGGTTGGGTGGCACTGTCAATTACAAGTGTGGCGCAGTGTATCCATTCGCAGTGTAACACGCGACTGAGTGAAGCTTCTATGTCGAGCGCTGCGCATCGGCGGGGGGTCGCCGGATACGAGCGCGCGGTGGACCGCCCCACCGCGCGCTCTGCCCGGCCTCCGGCGGGTCTCTCCGTGTAGTGATTGTTATTATCGATGTTGTTGTTGTTGTTGTTGTTGTATAGGCTTATACTGGCTGTACATGCTATGATGTTAAGATCGTCGTACTTCATTGCTGTACTTTTGCTAGGCTAGTTTCTTACTTTTTTTAGTCTACGTTTGTAGTACTAACTTGCTTGTCGTGTCGTTGCGTTTTGCGTAGAGTACGCGAATTTTGGCGCTGAGTGTCGTCTGCTACTCCTCGTAGAGCAGCGTCAGCCGTCGACTACCAACTGGGCTATCGACAGCGGCGAATGTTACCCGGTGTTTATTACGAGACGATTTAGTGTGGCGGCTGTTCTTGTTATGATTCCAGTTCTGTTGTCCTATATCCAGAGTGACCGCGTGCGCGGGTTCGCTCCGCCACTTCGAACACAGGTCAATAAAACGTGAGTAATTTCGACATATTAGCAATTGTATCGTTGTTTTAACTCTAAGTCAGCTTGAGTCGTTTCCACCACACTAAAATCGGGTCGATAGATGTACAGAGTAAATGGATGTCGCGTGTGGAAAATTGAATTGTTTTGTGCTATGGTAATTGCTTGCTTCTACGGCTTCGTCGTATTAGATTACTATTGTTGCCATTATGCTTATCACGTAACGGATTAGTAACTGATAGTAGTATTTTATTTATAATTAAAATATAAACTCACTATAAGCGAACACTAAGTGTTGCGACGATATCTCGCGACGAACACCGAGATAGATGTCTGTCCGCCCGATAGGGCGACACATTATGAAAATGTTTGTTTACTTTATTTCGTCGATTTCCTGCTATATGGCTCTTCTACATGCGACATATGTGATTTGATTGCAATGAATAGTGTTGTCTATTCTTGCCGAAAGTTCTGAATGGCAAAGAATGATCGCCTTATCGCTCGCTCAAGTGGCGTTTGTGTAGCATGTGCGCGCCTGTTTGTTTATGTGAATTGTGGCCGATAAACAGCCGAATACCGGTGCAGGTGGTATTTTCTTTCTGGGGCCCTTTCATACGGTCATTCACTCATCGAGGGGAGACAAGCCAGAACGCCCGGTCATTCATTCAACGCCGGGTCGATTCTAGCAGGCGCCGGGACGAGGTAAGGTAGGGGACCGCAGTAGAACTTTGTTGGCGGCGACTTTTTCTTGGATGCTTAAAGATACAGCAGCTGGGGCTTCTTAGTGTCAGATGTGAGATTGCCATTTAGCTTCTCGTTTTCGGGGTAGCCTCGATTTCTGCTGAGGCAAGTGAATGTAAATGTGAATAATAATAATAATAATAATTACTAATATATTCATTATGCAACATCTACCATATTGCTTATATTCTTATTATTAATATTATTATTGCTTGAGTGTCGGTGACCACTCAACATCATCTCGGCAGTGCCTCTCTGTAGTTCCAGTGGCACGCTCTGTCTCTGCTCTGGCCTCAAAGAGAGCTTCTTCCGAAGCTCATTTGTCAGTCTGAGTGCATCTCTGCCCCAAGCGCCAGATAACTCAAGACCGAACGCCATTGCAACGTGGTTCTCAAGAAGATGCGCGTATAGGCGCCGTTTGTCTATCTCCGTACATAACTGTATTCGATGTATTGCAAATAATATTTCATTGGATTAGTTTAGGCTATCAAATTAGCTTTTGTTCATCCTAGTTTTAATCGCAAACATTGTACAGCGTTTATTTTTGATGGTCTCTTTACTTGTGCAATTATTATTATTATTATTATTATTATTATTATCACAATGATAATTTTTAACAGAGCGGAAAGAGAGGATATTTTTGGGCCAAGACAGAACTACTAAAAGTGCACGATAAGTTATCTCAAGAAAATTCCCATGTATCTACTAAATGTGCTTGGACGGGCAGTTGCCATATACCATGATTGCAGTCCACCTAATAGTGCATTCTGGATGTTTGAATTTGTATGGATTGTTCATAGTATTTGTTTGCACGAATGGCTTGTCTTTTTTTCGGAAGAACCTTAGTAAACCTCCCAATGTTACTTGGTAGATCTTTAGATGCCAGTGCTACTTAACTAGGTAGAATTCATTTAGCGGGGTGCGCCACAACGCTTGTGTCTGACTCGCCGACATCCTTTTGCTTTTTTGAGGTGTAGAGTGCAAAATTGTGTCGACCGAAGTTGTCATGATGTCTACATCCAACTTAGAGGGGCGATTCAGCGGTTCCGTGCTATTAACGCAGAAATTTCCGGCACGGAACCGCGCAAAAATGCTTTTGCAATTCTGCAGCGTGAAATGCGCTTCGCGCATTGTTTGGCGATACTACTCAGGCAATTTCGAGGTTTGCAAATTGTCACCGCAGAGAGATGCTTGACATATGAACGACTTTACGTTCAAATCGCGAATCACTAGAGGTTAGCCAAAGGGTCGCTTACTTATAGACAATCAAGTACGGACGCGCCTTTAACAAAATGTACGTGTTGCCTTTAGTTGCTTTATACAAACGAATCATACATTAAAATACAAAAGAGATAGATAGTGGCACTGACTTTTCGATTGATTTCGGTGATTTTTGGACCCGTTGTGTTCAGCAACTATTCGCATTGCTGTTGATTCAATGTGTCGCCGTTTGCTTTAATGACCGCTTCAAACCCAGGTTTGAATTGCACGCAGGCCCGTTGCGCTGTGACCCGGGATAATTTTTTAATTGCTGAGAAAATAGCAGTGTGTCATGAATGATGAAGTGTAATGGTGCGGAGAATTGTTAGCTTCGCTCAACTACGCCCTATACAAAGACTCCAGCATATTTAACTGTGGACTGTTTGGTGGCCGAAAGTGTTTGAGTCAAAACGTCCCTCTCGCTTGACACCACACAAGAAAGACCACGTTCCGGCCAGACTTGCACTGGCCGGAAACGCGGTCGCTCTTGTCACAGGCACCTTCTCAGTAGGCAGTAGGCGAGTCGCCGGTCATTTATTTTGTTTAATTTAGCGATAGCCATACATTTCAGTTTTCATCTAAGAAGAATCGAAGCCCAACAGGCTTATGCTTAAGCGAACACAAGAGCAATTTAGAGCTAGCCACTCTGGTGGCTTTGGTCTCATCAGACAGCACTTGTCGAACCACGTTTGCTAAAGTAGAGCAAGCTTCGTAAGCATACTAATCTTCAGCACACGAACGGTCGTGTTTTTTTTGACGTTTGAAATATTACTTATGCAACTGTATTGCTAAACAGTACAGTTTCGTCGGGGCGTCGACTCACATCTAGGAGGTTGAATGTTTTGCTTTGAAGGTCCGAGCGTCGCATAATGCGTCATTCATTTGTATATATATATATATATATATATATATATATATATATATCGAACATGCGGCTAAGAGTTCAAATAAATGATTGAGAAATTGTTTACTTACCACAAAACTTTTTCACGTTAACTGGTCCTAACGCGTTAACAAAAGAACGAAGAAGTTCTTTTTGCAACGCCTGCTCATTCAGGAGAGTATTTGCGCGGCGGTATTAGTTATAACGGGGGAATGAACCCAACTAGAGTTGGTGACCTAAGCGTTGAGACTTGAATTAAAAGATATTTATGTTATTGGATCTAAAACCTATTTGACGTCATGTTCTTCGTTGGTTTATCATGGGTACTGTATGCGACAATACGAACACAGTTTCGAAAACAGCGCATGTTGCTATAAGCAGTGAAGCATATGTGTACAGAAGGCCAAAATTGATTTTCATGTATACATTTGTGCGACGTTCTAACAACGGTTGCGTCACGTACTTTCACAAATTACAAAGTCGTAACCGTACAGCCTTGCGATGTCTTTAAGCGTTTGATTCAGCGAATCCTGCTCTGTTAGGTAATGAGTGTGTGCTGGCCTTGCCTGTCAAGTTTCACGGCTAAAAAATGAGTCGATGCAGAAGCGATTCATTTTTGCACACATTTCATATACTGAGATCTTACTCTTCACGTACAAAATATATTTGTTCACATGTGGTGGTAATCACTTCCAAGCCAATCTCAGGCTAAGGCGAACGGCTGTTACCGATGATGTCAGATTGACCACAGTGATAAAGCGGGTGGGCTGGCTGGCGATTCTGTGATACTGCTGTTGTTATCATCTGCTATTTGCTGTGCTCGGTGTATCTGCTCCAGGAAGACAGGCGTTGGTCGGCAACTATGCTTCGGGCCGTTCACCTGAGGGTGGCGAATCCGCTATCGATGGGCTCTGGTCGCGCACGCACAAATCGTGGTTGTGGACGACGATGCGTCTACAGTAATGCGATTGGTATCCAGATGTTGCCGGACAAAATCTGGCAACAATTGTTTCCGCGAACGACAAGGAGCCCACCGACAAGCGAAAGCCTCAAGAGAATCGAGAATCATCTGAGAGAGCATGACCTGTGGGGTAGGAAGTCCGATCACTTGCCTGATGTCTCCCTCGACTTACCTGAACTCGCTGGTGCCGATATCGAGAAACACTTTCGAAACATCGGCGAGCACTACACTCGTCCATATTTGAGCGCTCTGCAAACGTTGATAAACTCACCGATCCCCACTATGCCAACGGAGTTTGCTTTCCATGACGGATGGGTTTGTTATGCGGATGACGGCAAGTTGTTTGAGCCGGTTGAAGCACCAGAAGGCGACGCCATCGTGTTCGATGTCGAGACGGTTGTGAAAGAGGGAGGTCTTCCAGCAATGGCGGCTGCTCTATCTGATAGCCGGTGGTATTCGTGGTGCTCACCGGCGCTCGTTGCGGGCAGGGACCATCGGGTGAAGCAAGTGACTCTGGACGAGCTGATACCTTTGGGACAGGCGAATCGGGAACAAGTAGTCGTCAGCCATAACGCGGGGTTTGATCGGTCTTTTGTGAAGGAGGAGTATGACTTGAAGCCTTCTAAAAGGCGTTTTCTTGATACGCTCTCCCTGCACGTTTGTGTGTCCGGCCAGACGACTAATCAGAAGATAATCACTCTTGGGAAGAAAAAGTCGGGAGAAAAACCTGCTGACACCTGGGAAACGGTGTCAACGCTGAGTAACCTTGCTGATGTACACAAATTCTATTGTGGCCAAGAACTATCAAAATCAACGAGAAAGACCTTTGAAGAGGGCAGCTCGGACGACGTAAGGGCTGACTTTCAGCTTCTGATGAAGTACTGCGTCAGCGATGTGAAGGCCACGAGGGACGTGTTGGCGAAGCTCCTGCCTCTCTTCCTTGAGCGTTCGCCTCACCCAGTTAGTCTGTTCGGCATTATGGAGATGCTTACAGCGTGTCTGCCAGTAAACGCGAACTGGACGCGCTACTTGGCTAAGGCCGATGAAGCATACGAAGACGTTTGTACGGAGATGAAGCGCATTCTACAGCGAGCCGCTAACGAGGCCTGTCGACTCGGACGAAACGCTCAATACAAGCAAGATCCATGGCTATGGAATCTCGATTGGACAATGCAGGCGGTGAAGTTCAAGCAAAACAGCACGACCCGACTGCCAGAAAAGCAGCCTTTTTTGTGCGGATATCCGTTGTGGTACAGGGAGCTCTGCGACAAGCTCCCGACAGAAGGCCTGGCGGAGCTTGCTAAATTTGAGTTTGGTGCCCAAAATATATCTGCCCAGATGCAATGTGTGCCAAAGTTATTGAAACTTGTGTGGGACGGCTATCCATTGCATTTTAATGACGAATATGGATGGGGTTATTTGGTACCGGGCAACGATAACAGCACGCAGAAAGAATCCGCTTTTCCTTTAGAAGCATATCGAGCGATAGTCGCAGAAAGGCAGTGTGAGGAAAAAGATACTCAATCGGGCAATGCATCCACGAAAGGACTCGAACAGACCGGTGGCCGCGACAACTACGAACCTGAAGCGTCTGTGGACAAGCAAAGTCTGATAAGTCGTGTCGAAATAATGGACTATAGCGAGACGATGAAAAATGCTTTTATAAAGAGAAGTTACATGCAGAAAAGGGCTGCCAAGTCAACGAAACAGGGGGACGCAATCGATATTGGTATTCCAGGAGTATTGTTCAAAAAGCTACCGGGCAGCTATGGCTCAGCGTCGAATGTCGGCAACCCACTAGGCAAAGCTTTCACAGGACGATTGAAGAGCGGTGAACTGCGGTCGTGGAGCTGTGAGAACATCGACCGACTCGTGAACCTGGCCAGACAAGCGATGCACTGGAAAAGTTTACGCGATCGACTGCGCGATCAGATGGTGGTGTGGGTGAACGAGACCCATGCCGTGGTGCTGCCGCGTCTCATGCCGGCCGGCACGATGAGTCGTCGCGTAGTGGAAAGAACTTGGTTTTCTGCCAGCAACGCGAAAGAGAATGGCATCGGCTCCGAGCTGAGAGCAATGGTTCAAGCACCGGACGGGAGTCATTTTGTCGGCGCCGATGTCGACACGCAGGACCTCTGGATTGCCTCGCTGTTCGGGGATGTCGAGTTTGAACGTGTTCACGGCTGCACCGGTTACGGCTGGACGGTATTGCAGGGCAAAACGGTCGATGCGACAGATCTGCAGTCGCGAACTGCTGCAGCCGTAGGCTGTACGGAAGGCCAAGCGATGAGGCTGAATTACGCGCGAATTTACGGTGCCAGCGTCTATTTTATGGCCACACTGCTCCGAGAGTTCAATCCAAGGCTAACGCAAAGAGAGGCGACCGTTCGCGTTAACAAAATGGTTAAGTTGACCAAAGGCCAAAGAAAGTTAGGCCTCGACGATCGTTCCTTGGACTCATGCGGCAGCATACCGTGCTGTGAGGTCTGGGCAGGCGGAACGGAATCGCACATGTTTAACAGACTTGAAAAAGAGGCCACATCCGATCAGCCCTGCACCCCCGTCCTAAAGGCACGCATCACCCGGGCACTCGAACCGGCAGCAGTTGGCAGCTCGTATATGACATCGCGGATCGGCTGGATGGTGCAAAGTTCAACCGTTGACTATGTACACCTAATGCTGGCTTCGATGCGCTTTCTACTTGAGAGCTCTGGTATGGAGCTCCGCCTGATCATGTCGATTGGCGATGAAATTCGCTATGCGGCGCGTTCTGACGATAGGTATCGAGCGGCCCTCGCGCTACAGATTTCGAATCTCTTCGTGCGCGCGCTGTTCGCACAGACCGTAGGTATGCAAGATTTGCCGCTAAGTGTGGCCTTTCTCAACGCCGTCGATGTTGACAAAGTGCTGCGGAAGGAGGTCACAGATGACAACGTTACACTCTCGAACCCTCACGGCTTACGGCGAAGCTACGGTATTCCGTTCGGTGAAGCGCTGGACATCTACCGCACGATCGAACTGACCAATGGCGGGAAACTCACCTCTGCCGAACTCACAAGTGCCGACACGTGCCCGAGCAAACGAATGACAATATTGCAGACGGGCGGTGGATAAAAACTCGCGTAAACCTACAGACTCAGCTGCGAATCACCTATTTAAGCGTAAAGAGTCCAAGCAAGCGATGTTGTCTCTAAAGGACGCACACAGTTGACGTTGAAGTCGATTTGTTTAGTAGGTCATTTATGTTAACTAAATAGATGGCAATTGAAGGGTTCATCTATGACCTTTGTATATATAGATGTACCATTAAGTCGGGCGTATTTATACATGTTATAGTAACTACTGATGTGTGTTTCCTACGAGGTGACTTAGCCACAAGCATGTGTGTGTCTCTTTTGGTGTTCAGTCGCTGTGCTATCTCAAGTGTTATCGTGCACTAAGCTTTGGTTGGCATATTTGCGGGTATACATACTATTTATGTTCTTCTGGGATATACATAGATGTGTATATATATATATATATATATATATATATATATATATATATATATATATATATATAAAGTAGTTTTGAAGAGTTAAGTGTGGAGTCGATTTTATGGAACCAAATAGAGATTATGAAAATGCGATCTGTGCAAAGACTGTGTGTAGAATTCTTACTGTATACGCATTGTAGCCCAGAGCACAATCTGGCAAATGTTGTTATCGTGATTATGTGGGCTTTTATTCCATACCTATTCTGCTAGTTTGTAGATAGCTGCATCCCCCAGGAGCGTCTAGCTGATTGATTGATATGTCGCTGCTATTCGAGAGGAATCTTGGACAAATAAAAAATGGCCCATCTGGAACCTGGGCTCATTTGACACGAAAGACTCCAGAGGGACACCAGTTACTAGAGTTTACATGTGTAAATAAAACCCACGATTAGCACGGCTCCTTGCATCGGTCGTGATAACAAGACAACATAGCATTTATTGTTTTACTCATCAGTTCTAATTTGTTTAATCGTAAGCGTATGCAATGGCACATTAGGCCTAATCGAGAAGAGAGGGGTTGCTGTATTGTGCATTCATGCTCTGTTCTGTCCTGTGTTGCCAGTGCAAGACCAGAGCAACGTACAAACAACGCTTAAATCTTCGTTCTTCCTGTAAAGAGAAACGTAACTAGGAGATCTCGATTGAACGAGATGCCTTAGAAGTTGGCTAGCTTCGACAAGTTGTTTTAACCAGTTTTATATAGCACATTTGGGAATGCACGTATATGAGCTTCACCCTTCTTCTCTCTGTGGGATAAAAGAGTCAATTGCGTTGTGTTCGGCAGGGTTCAACTACAAATTGCTTGCCAAGCTTACCAAGATCATTATAAACGAATCCAGAACGAAAATGTTGACATTCTAAGGTCTCATGGAAAAACTCCAAAGGGGTTCAGCGCGTTTAATTGTTGGTACAAAATATTTTCTGGGAAAAAGCGAGAAGTCCGGGGCTAGTTTTGAAGGGTTAGCGACTCGTCTCAACGGTCTCAAACGTTTTTGGGTCAAAGGGATGACGATCTTCTTTGGACATGCAGCTTTATAAGCGAAGGTTCGTACTACCACCAAGTACAACCGATTAACCATTGGAAGCCTACGATTAACTGCGCGTATCGCATTACTTTGAAATACCTTAGCTCTATATCATTACCCCCCCCCCCATAAGAGGATCTCGTTGCACTGGATGGGCCAACCACGGAATTGTGCGCAGCCAGTAATCTTTTAGGAAGGATCATTAACCGTTTCATATATCCTACTGTTACAATCACGGCATCGCATTTGAGTTCGATACAGATCAAGTGCGGATGTCATGAAATATTTTGTGCAAAATTTTACCTAGACAAATGTATACACTTGTTTGTCCATCACATTGTTTTATGCTGAAACGAATTATACAGGCTCAACAGCCTTCTTGCCGATCGAAACGACTCGATATTTGCTTTACTGGTGTTTACTGGCACGCCAAAGTCTATGGTTTTTATAATCGTGTCGATCTAGGAGGAAAGAGTTATCAATGCCACCATAAATGCCAGACGATTTTAATACGAAAAAAAAACTTCGTTGTATCATCCGTTCTAGGCTATCGTCGTGGTTGGCATAAGCACAAAAGGGCTAACCCTCGCGGGATTCTAATATCCACGCTGTGTCAGTGTAGTTTGCAAGTTTTGTCAGCGCTAATCACCTTGAATCTTCTTACTAAATACGATTTGAACCAATTTACCGTCCAGGACTTACAGCCCAGATGAGCCAGTATGAACAAAAGGAATGATTAAGGCAGTATTGGCCGCCGTTTCGATCCTCAGCTGTGGTGGTAGCATCTGTGTTTGCTGAGGCTACGGGAAAACATTAGGGCCGACCGCCGTAGACCGTGCAATTGCTGACGAGCAAACCTCAGTCTCTTACAAAGCAGCAAATCGCGCCGATGACAGAGCAGATGCCTCATCTCTCACAACGCCAGACCTCAGAAACAGTCCTAACGGGTCCCCCTAGTACGATGCTTTCCGAACGGCGAACATATATATATATATATATATATATATATATATACTGAAGTACTACTCAAAATTGGGCTGATTACCGTTTATGCATACATATACATTATGTTTTAATTGAATGTGCATGTATATGTTATATATGCATTTATATGTAAAGTATTATATTTATTCACATACATATATTATACATATACATTATACATATATTATACATATACATTATACATATATTATTCACATATATCATTATGCGTTCATACATGATTGTGCATATATATACACCTATATGTAAGGTATCATTCTAACCTATAAGAACTTCTTACATGAAAGAGTACTGATCACACACACACACACATATATATATATATATATCTAGGCATATATACACCTAGATATATATATATATATATATATATATATATATATATATCATATATATATATATATATCTAGGCATATATACACCTAGATGGATAATCAATTCGAATTATGATCGATAACAACCGGATATCCGAGAGTACTATATTTATACGAATACGTTTGTACGCGTATATGTACATATATATTCTAGAGGTGCACAAAGAATATTTTTTATTCACGAACGTTTTCAGCCTCAATAAGTTTGAAATTCCTAATCACGCGACCTACTTGCGACAACCATAACATATTAACGATCAAGTTATCAACTATGATTGTTGTTCAAGTCATCATTAGGTTGGAATCTTACAATGGTGGAAAATTGAAACACTTTTTAAAGAAAACGGGGCTTAGCGGAGACGAGGTTGTGCGCTGATTATTCAGCCATCGACATCCCCGTTATATCAGCGATGGCTTTTTACGCACATTGGTGCTAGACTTTGCCCTGAGAGGGACTGTACCTGATGGGCTTGGGCAGTCCAGTAACGAAACAGGTTGAGTTTGGCGATTTGGTGATGTTGTTGTCATCGTCTGCTATTTCCTCGGTGTATCTGCTCCAGGAAGACAAGCGGTGGCCGACTACCATGCTTCGGGCCGTTCGCCTGAGAGCAGTGGCGAGCTCAATGGGCCCTGGTCACACACGAACAGAGCTTTGTTATGGACGGGTCCACACCAACGCGATCGGTATCCAGATGCTGCCGGACAAAATCTGGCGACGAGTCTTTCCCCGAGCGACAAGGAGCTCACCGACGAGCGACAGCCTCAAGCAGATCGAGAATCACCTTCGACAGCATGACCTCTGGGGTAGGAAGTCGGATTGTATGCCCGATGTTCCCCTCGACGTACCTGAACTCGCTGGCGCCGATATCGAGGAGCACTTTCGCAATATCGGAGATCGCTACACTCGGCCATATTTAAATGCACTGCGTGCACTGATCAACTCACCGATTCCAACTATGCCAACGAGGTTTGCCTTCCACAGCGGATGGGTTTGCTATGCAGCTGATGGCCAGTCGTTCGAGCCTGTTGAAGCACCAGAAGGCGATGCCATTGTGTTCGATGTCGAGACGATAGTGAAAGAGGGAGGTCTTCCAGCAATGGCGACTGCTCTGTCCGACAGCCGATGGTATTCATGGTGTTCGCCGGCGCTTGTTGAGGGCAGAAGCCATCGAGTAGAGCGGGTGACGCCCAATGAGTTAATACCTTTAGGGCAGGCGAATCGGGAACAAGTTGTGGTTGGCCATAACGCAGGATTTGACCGCTCGTTTGTGAAAGAGGAGTATAATATGAAGCTTTCGAAGAGGCGCTTTCTGGATACGCTTTCCCTGCACGTTTGCGTCTCAGGTCGGACGAACTCTCAAAAGATGGACACTCTTGGAACAAAGATGCTAAGCAATGTCCAGATGAAAGCTGGAAGACGGTCTCAGCGATGAATAAACTCTCGGATGTGCACCAGTTTTACTGTGGTGAAGAACTTTCGAAAGCAATGAGAAAGACGTTTGAAAAAGGTTGCTCGGATGACGTAAGGGCTGACTTTCAGGATCTGATGAAGTACTGCATCGGCGACGTGAAAGCAACAAGGGACGTTCTAGTGAAGCTCCTACCTCTGTTTCTTGAGCGTTCGCCTCACCCAGTTAGTCTATTCGGTATTATGGAGATGCTTACCGCGTATCTACCGGTGAACGCAAACTGGACGCGTTACTTAGCGAAGGCAGATGAAGTCTACGAAGACATGTGTACAGAGATGAAGCTCGTTCTGCATCGGGCTGCCAACGAGGCGTGTCGACTCGGACGGGGTGGTCAATACAAGCAGGATCCATGGCTATGGGATCTCGACTGGACAACACAGGCGGTCAAGTTTAAGCGAAAATTCACGACGCAGCCGCAGGCGAGACAACCGTTCATGTGCGGATACCCAAAGTGGTATAGGGACCTCTGCGACAAGCTCCCGACGGAAGATCTGGCGGAGCTTGCTAAATTTGAGTTTGGTGCCTGGAATATATCTACACAGATGCAGTGTGTGCCAAAACTATTGAAACTTATGTGGGACGGCTATCCACTGCATTTCAACGACGAACACGGATGGGGGTACCTGATACCGAATGATGATGAAAATATCTGTGAAATAGCGACTTTTCCGTTAGAAGCGTATCGGGCAGTGCTCCAAAAGGGAAATCGTGACGAAGATTGGATGAAAAAGTTGGAAGAGACTAGAGACACGGAAAACGACGAGGACAGATCAACAGACGGCATCAGTACGATGAAACGGGATTTTAAGAAGCCAAAAGCAACTAAAAAGCCTAAAAATACTGATGCAATCGATATTGGTATTCCAGGGACGTTGTTCATGAGACTGCAGCACAGAGGTGGCTCGACGTCGAATGTTGGCAACCCACTGGGGAAGGAGTTTACCAGCAAATTGCTAGGTGGTGAACTGAGAGCGTGGGGATATCCGAAAGTTGATAGACTAGTGACTATGGCCAGACAAGTGATCTACTGGAAGAACTCACGTGATCGACTCCGTGAGCAGATGGTCGTGTGGGTGAACGAGACTGATGGTGTTATTCTGCCGCGTCTCATGCCGGCCGGCACTGTGACTCGGCGCGCGGTTGAGAAGACCTGGCTCACCGCCAGCAATGCAAAGTTAGATCGTATCGGTTCTGAGCTGAAAACAATGGTACAGGCACCAGATGGCCGACATTTTGTCGGCGCCGACGTCGATTCGCAAGAGCTCTGGATTGCGTCGCTGTTTGGAGATGCTGCATTTGAAGGAATACACGGTTTGTACTGCTTTCGGTTGGATGACGCTTCAAGGTAAGCGGGCCGATGCGACGGATATGCACTCGCGGACAGCTGCGGCCGCCGGTTGCACACGAGACCAAGCGAAGGTGCTTAACTACGCACGAATCTATGGTGCTCGTGAGCAATTTGCGGCCACCCTACTCAAAGAGTTCAATCCACAACTGACAACGAATGAGGCGAAGCTTCGGGCCAAAAAGATGTTTGAGTTGACCAAAGGCAGAAGGCTGGCTGTCGGTGACCGGAAGCAGTATCTTAATACGCCCGATATCCCGCAGGAGTCAGGCCTCAAAATGTGGTAGGTGGAACGGAATCGCACATGTTTAATCGACTTGAGAAGGAGGCCACATCCGATCAGCCATGCACTGCCGTCCTAAAGTCACGCATCACCCGGGCCACTCGAACCGGAAGCGGTTAGGGGCTCGTACATGCGATCGCGGATAAATTGGGTGGTGCAAAGTTCGGCAGTCGATTATCTATCATCTAATGCTGGCCTCGATGCGATATCTGCTCGAGAGCTTCGGCATGGAGGCTCCGCTTGATCGTGTCGATCCACGACCGAAGTCCGCTTTATGGTGCGCTCCGAGGATCGGTATCGAGCGGCTCTCGCGTTACACATTACGAATCTTCTCGTACGCGCGATATTTGCTCGTGCCGTCGGAATGGAAGATCTGCCGCTAAGCGTGGCCTTCTTCAGCGCCGTTGACGTTGACAAGGTGCTGCGGAAGGAAGTCACGGACGATAGCATAACACCGTCGAACCCTCACGGCTTACGGCGAAGCTACGGTGTTCCGTTCGGCGAAGCGCTGGACATCTATCGGACGATCGAGCTAACCAGCGGCGGTAAACTTACGACTGCCGAGTCCGAGTGCCGACGCATGCTCGAGGAGCTGTCGTAACGGCGAGACACCAAGAGAAACGGCAGAGGAGAGCATGTATATTTTTGTAAAATACGCAAAACGTATAGGCAGGTGGATACCGATTGAGTGGATACTTGAGATATAGAAACAATTTTTACGCGCCATATCAACTAGTATCTAGGAAAACGTCATACAATTGTATCCAAATGGGGATGTGTGCTACGTATTGTAAAATTAATTTAATTAAAAATGCAGTAGTGCTACATGTAGTGTAAAACAAGTTATCTGTATATTGTAGAATTTCGATTTATTTGTGCCTATTAAAGTAGTCATTGATGTAGCATTCTGTATGGCGGCTTCACCACACGCATATATATTATTGATTGGTTTTATTTGCTTGATAAGTGTTGTACACATATCACCCTTTTATATCAGGGCAATATATATATATATATATGTTTTCGCGCAAGCTTTGAAATTCCCCGCAATTATTGTACGGTATGTCATGCATGCATACAAGTTTTTGCTACCTCCATAGGTTGTTGTTAGCATTGTTTCGTCACTTTAAGTAAACT
>QVRM01004366.1:0-39821 GCA_003439945.1 Dermanyssus gallinae | reverse complement strand
AGCAAAGGCGTCTGCGCAATTTTCTTCTTGAGGAAGATGCTTCTGCTGTTCGAGACGAGGCCTCTTGGCTTTATTCGGCCAGCTATCATCCCAGAGGGATGAAGTGTACATATTTAAGATAGGTGCAGCGAAGTAGCACCTTTCGTCTCAGCGAGTCCACCTTCATGTGTGCAAGAAGATGCTTGAAAGGCTATAATATTCGTCTAGGGATACAAGGATGATATGACATCCGATAATGCCTACGAGAACTTTTATAAGACAGGCCTTTGGTGAGGCGGGCCAAAGAGCAATCTAACCCCTACCCCTCGCCTCTTCCTCTCTCCATCGCCGCCTCGTCACAGGATGTGGCCTATTGACCTATGAAACCCCGCCGCGCTTGATTGATTTGCAATATCACCAATGATGATCACCTATCGAAATACTCACCAATGACGTTGAAAAAACAGGATCTTGTGTTTGTATTATATTTACCTATTTATGGTTATGCATATCAATATTCGCCTGACGCTCCCTTTAGATCACGGTCACAGTAAATATGGTACATTTTGCTGCGGGACACTTAAATAAATTTCAAAAAATAGTCTCTGCATCATTGTTTTAATATATAAAACTCAATTACAGTGTCATAGATTAGGCGTTGAATGTTCCCTTCTTGTTTGCAATTTCTTCGTTGTTGCTATTAAAGCGTTTATTATAATGCGGACCAGATAATTGAAGAGTTAAAACTAACTTGCCTGATAAGCACAGGTCCCGTTTACTAAGAATAACGCAGCACAGAAAAAATTGTTATGCTATTCGTTAAGATCGTATACTATAATCTCAGACCCAAATACGGGAAGGAGTTGACAAACTCCAATGGTTGGCCACAACATGGTATTCGTCTGCTGCAGCCATCGACCCCCATGGCGAAACTCAACGGCTTTCGTCTTCCGTGAATTTCTTTGTAGGCCTTACGGTGAAGGTAGCTTTTAAACGTCGCCGACAATACGACGAATGGCACCGCGGTCCCGGTGGGCCACTACTATGTCAGCCGCGTACATAAGGACGACGGTGTTTCTAAACTCCTTTCGCACATGGCAGGCTCGATCTGCAATGAGCAAAGAGAAGGCCAGGCAACTGAGAAGGTCCCCTTGAGGGGTCGACTAGTAAGTGAACAAATCGAATGAATCGACTAGTAAGTGACAGGGAGCTTTGTCGAAGGCCTCGATACAATCGATAATCACGGCGTTCGAGTGACCTCCGGGCACAGCCAACACCCGCTCAAATTCCGACTAGAGTACGTGGATCGCGTCCTGTGTACCTCGACCCTTCCTGAAACCGAATTGCTCCGGAGGGTAGGGCCTTTTCCACCATACTTTAGAGCTATGCGAAGAGAGAACGATGACGGAAGACCTGAACAAGGTATATAGGGGAAGATGTCCTTCGCTAGGCCCAACGTCATTAAAGAACGTCGCAGCAAAGACGTCAGCGCAATTTTCTTCTTGAGGAAGATGCTTCTGCTGTTCGAGACGAGGCCTCTTGGCTTTATTCGGCCAGCTATCATCCCAAGAGGGATGAAGTGTACTATATTTAAGGTAGGTGCAGCGAAGTAGCACCTTTCGTCTCAGCGAGTCGGCCTTCATCGTGTGCAAGGACATGCTTGAAAGGCTATAATATTCGTCTAGGGATACAAGGATGAATATGACATCCGATAATGCCTGCAGAACTTTTATAAGACAGCCTTTGGTGAGGCGGGCCAAAGAGCAATCTAACCCCTCGTCTCTTCCTCTCTCCATTGCCACTCGTCACAGGATTTAGCCTATTGACCTATGAAACCCCGCCGCGCTGGATTGATTTGCAATGTCACCAATGATGATCACCTATTGAAATACTCACCAATGTCGTTGAAAAACCAGAATCTTGTGTTTGTATTATATTTACTTATTTATGATTATGCATATCAATATTCGCCTAACGCTCCCTTTAGATCAAGGTCATAGTAAATATGGCAAATTTTGCTGCGGGACACTTAAATAATTTTCAGAAAATAGTCTCTGCATCATTGTTTTAATATAATAAAACTCAATTACAGTGTCATAGATTAGGCGTTGAATGTTCCTTCTTGTTTGCAATTTCTTCGTTGTTGCTATTAAAGCGTTTATTATAATGCGGACCAGATAATTGAAGAGTTAAAACTAACTTGCCTGATAGGCACAGGTCCCGTTTACTAAAGAATAACGCAGCACAGAAGAAATTGTTATGCTATTCGTTAAGATCGTATACTATAATCTCAGACCCAAATACGGGAAGGAGTTGACAAACTCCAATGGTTGGCCACAACATGGTATTCGTCTGCTGCAGCCAATCGACCCCCCTGGCGAAACTTAACGGCTTTCGTCTTCCGTGAATTTATTTGTAGGCCTTTACGGTGAAGGTAGCTTTTAACGTCGCCAACAATACGACGAATGGCACCGCGGTCCCGGTGGGCCACTACTATGTCATCCGCGTACATAAGGACGACGGTGTTTCTAAACTCCTTTCGCACATGGCAGGCTCGATCTGCAATGAGCAAAGAGAAGGCCAGGCAACTGAGAAGGTCCCCTTGAGGGGTCGACTAGTAAGTGAACAAATCGAATGAATCGACTAGTAAGTGACGGGAAGCTTTGTCGAAGGCCTCGATACAATCGATAATCACGGCGTTCGAGTGACCTCCGGGCACAGCCAACACCCGCTCAACTTCCGACTAGAGTACGTGGATCGCGTCCTGTGTACCTCGACCCTTCCTGAAACTGAATTGCTCTGGAGATAGGGCCTTTTCCACCATACTTTAGAGCTATGCGAAGAGAGAAACGATGACGGAAGACCTGAACAAGGTATATAAAAGTATATAAACAAAATGTATATATGTATATATACATTTTGTTATTGTTACTGACTCCTTATGGCAATTGCTATGTCGCACAAATAATATTTGCTGCCATATGTTTCTGTTGACCAAACGCCGTTTCCCAACAAATAAGGGTCCCGATAGATGTACAGGTGTAGTAATTATTAACAATAAATTCACAGTACAGTTTATATAGTTAAAAGACATATACGTATTTTATTTCCGCGGTTTTTACATTATACATTAGCACAGAGCACAATCATGGTGATTACCAACATATGTCATTGAAAACAAACCTACCTCATATTCTATTTACAAATAAATAAAACGGCCTAAGCTTGTTTTTATTACCTAAAATGTACATATATATTCCAACCTATTATCCTATCTACATCACTTTCTTACACACCGAATCTCGTGAATACGAAGTAAATGTTCAACCAGCATGTCCATGTTTGAGGCCGCGATCGAGCAGTTCGGGCAGAGAAAAATTTGCTCCTCGCCAAACGACATGGCGCACGTTCTTTCTAACTCCTCGAATTCGATTTCATTTTGTGCTAGTAAGAATTGCAGAAGTTCTGTATTTTCTTCCAGATGAATGTCCTTCGCTAGGTCCAGCGTCATCAAAGAACGTCGCAGCAAAGGCGTCTGCGCAATTTTCTTCTTGAGGAAGATGATTCCGCTGTTCGAGACGAGGCCTCTTGGCTTTATTCGGCCAGCTATCATCCCAAGAAGGATGAAGTGTACCATATTTAAGGTAGGTGCAGCGAAGTAGCACCTTTCGTCTCAGCGAGTCGACCTTCATCGTGTGCAAGGAGATGCTTGAAAGGCTATAATGTTCGTCTAGGGATACAAGCATGAATATGACATTCGATAATGCCTGCAGAACATTTATAAGACAGCCTCTGGTGAGGCGGGCCGAAGAGCAATCTAACCCCTCGCCTCTTCCTCTCTCCATCGCCGCTCGTCACAGAATGTGGCCAATTGACCTATAAAACCCCGCCGCGCTTGATTGATTTGCAATGTCACCAATGATGATCACCTATCGAAAAACTCACCAATGTCGTTGAAAAACCAGGATCTTGTGTTTGTATTTTATTTACCTATTTATGGTTATGCATATCAATATTCGCCTGACGCTCCCTTTGGATCAAGGTAACAGAAAATATGGTACATTTTGCTGCGGGACACTTAAATACTTTGTAAAAATTAGTCTCTGCATTATTGTTTTAATATAATAAAACTCAATTACAGTGTCATAGATTAAGCGTTAAATGTTCCATTTTTGTTTGCAATTCCGTCGTCGTTGCTATTAGAGCGTTTATTATAATGCGGACTAGAAAATCGAAGAGTTAAAACTAACTTGCCTGATAGGCACAGGTCCCGTTTACTAAAGAATAACGCACCTCAGAAGAAATTGTTATGCTATTCGTTAAGATCGTATACTATAATCTCACCCCCAAATACGGGAAGGAGTTGACAAACTCCAATGGTTGGCCACAACATGGTATTCGTCTGCTGCAGCCAATCGACCCCCATGGCGAAACTTAACGGCTTTCGTCTTCCGTGAATTTATTTGTAGGCCTTTACGGTGAAGGTAGCTTTTAACGTCGCCGACAATACGACGAATGGCAGCGCGGTCCCGGTGGGCCACTACTATGTCATCCGCGTACATAACGACGACGGTGTTTCTAAACTCCTTTCGCACATGGCGGGCTCGATCTGCAATGAGCAAAGAGAAGGCCAGGCAACTGAGAGGGTCCCCTTGAGGGGTCGACTAGTAAGTGAACAAATCGAATAAATCGACTAGTAAGTGACGGGGAGCTTTGTTGAAGGCCTCGACACAATCGATACTCACGGCGTTCGAGTGACCTCCGGGCTAAGCCAATACCCGCTCAACTTCCGACTAGAGTACGTGGATCGCGTCCTGTGTACCTCGACCCTTCCTGAAACCGAATTGCTCCGGAGGTAGGGCATTTTCCACCATACTTTAGAGCCATGCGAAGAGAGAACGATGACGGAAGACCTGAACAAGGTATATAGGGGGAGTTGTCCTTCGCTAGGCCCAGCGTCATTAAAGAACGTCGCAGCAAAGACGTCAGCGCAATTTTCTTCTTGAGGAAGATGCTTCTGCTGTTCGAGACGAGGCCTCTTGGCTTTATTCGGCCAGCTTCATCCCAAGAGGTGTGAAGTGTACCATATTTAAGGTAGGTGCAGCGAAGTAGCACCTTTCGTCTCAGCGAGTCGGCCTTCATCGTGTGCAAGGACATGCTTGAAAGGCTATAATATTCGTCTAGGGATACAAGGATGAATATGACATCCGATAATGCCTGCAGAACTTTTATAAGACAGCCTTTGGTGAGGCGGGCCAAAGAGCAATCTAACCCCTCGCCTCTTCCTCTCTCCATCGCCACTCGTCACAGGGTGTAGCCTATTGACCTATGAAACCCCGCCGCGCTGGATTGATTTGCAATGTCACCAATGATGATCACCTATTGAAATACTCACCAATGTCGTTGAAAAACCAGAATCTTGTGTTTGTATTATATTTACTTATTTATGATTATGCATATCAATATTCGCCTGAAGCTCCCTTTAGATCAAGGTCATAGTAAATATGGCAAATTTTGCTGCGGGACACTTAAATAATTTTCAAAAAATAGTCTCTGCATCATTGTTTTAATATAATAAAACTCAATTACAGTGTCATAGATTAGGCGTTGAATGTTCCCTTCTTGTTTGCAATTTATTCGTTGTTGCTATTAAAGCGTTTATTATAATGCGGACTAGAAAATCGAAGAGTTAAAACTAACTTGCCTGATAGGCACAGGTCCCGTTTACTAAAGAATAACGCAGCACAGAAAAAATTGTTATGCTATTCGTTAAGATTGTATACTATAATCTCAGACCCAAATACGGGAAGGAGTTGACAAACTCCAATGGTTGGCCACAACATGGTATTCGTCTGCTGCAGCCAATCGACCCCCCTGGCGAAACTTAACGGCTTTCGTCTTCCGTGAATTTATTTGTAGGCCTTTACGGTGAAGGTAGCTTTTAACGTCGCCAACAATACGACGAATGGCACCGCGGTCCCGGTGGGTCACTACTATGTCATCCGCGTACATAAGGACGACGGTGTTTCTAAACTCCTTTCGCACATGGCAGGCTCGATCTGCAATGAGCAAAGAGAAGGCCAGGCAACTGAGAAGGTCCCCTTGAGGGGTCGACTAGTAAGTGAACAAATCGAATGAATCGACTAGTAAGTGACGGGAAGCTTTGTCGAAGGCCTCGATACAATCGATAATCACGGCGTTCGAGTGACCTCCGGGCACAGCCAACACCCGCTCAAATTCCGACTAGAGTACGTGGATCGCGTTCTGTGTACCTCGACCCTTCCTGAAACTGAATTGCTCTGGAGATAGGGCCTTTTCCACCATACTTTAGAGCTATGCGAAGAGAGAACGATGACGGAAGACCTGAACAAGGTATATAGGGGGAGATGTCCTTCGCTAGGCCTAGCGTCATTAAAGAACGTCGCAGCAAAGACGTCAGCGCAATTTTCTTCTTGAGCAAGATGCTTCTGCTGTTCGAGACGAGGCCTCTTGGCTTTATTCGGCCAGCTATCATCCCAAGAGGGATGAAGTGTACTATATTTAAGGTAGGTGCAGCGAAGTAGCACCTTTCGTCTCAGCGAGTCGGCCTTCATCGTGTGCAAGGACATGCTTGAAAGGCTATAATATTCGTCTAGGGATACAAGGATGAATATGACATCCGATAATGCCTGCAGAACTTTTATAAGACAGCCTTTGGTGAGGCGGGCCAAAGAGCAATCTAACCCCTCGCCTCTTCCTCTCTCCATTGCCACTCGTCACAGGATTTAGCCTATTGACCTATGAAACCCCGCCGCGCTGGATTGATTTGCAATGTCACCAATGATGATCACCTATTGAAATACTCACCAATGTCGTTGAAAAACCAGAATCTTGTGTTTGTATTATATTTACTTATTTATGATTATGCATATCAATATTCGCCTAACGCTCCCTTTAGATCAAGGTCATAGTAAATATGGCAAATTTTGCTGCGGGACACTTAAATAATTTTCAGAAAATAGTCTCTGCATCATTGTTTTAATATAATAAAACTCAATTACAGTGTCATAGATTAGGCGTTGAATGTTCCCTTCTTGTTTGCAATTTCTTCGTTGTTGCTATTAAAGCGTTTATTATAATGCGGACCAGATAATTGAAGAGTTAAAACTAACTTGCCTGATAGGCACAGGTCCCGTTTACTAAAGAATAACGCAGCACAGAAGAAATTGTTATGCTATTCGTTAAGATCGTATACTATAATCTCAGACCCAAATACGGGAAGGAGTTGACAAACTCCAATGGTTGGCCACAACATGGTATTCGTCTGCTGCAGCCAATCGACCCCCCTGGCGAAACTTAACGGCTTTCGTCTTCCGTGAATTTATTTGTAGGCCTTTACGGTGAAGGTAGCTTTTAACGTCGCCAACAATACGACGAATGGCACCGCGGTCCCGGTGGGCCACTACTATGTCATCCGCGTACATAAGGACGACGGTGTTTCTAAACTCCTTTCGCACATGGCAGGCTCGATCTGCAATGAGCAAAGAGAAGGCCAGGCAACTGAGAAGGTCCCCTTGAGGGGTCGACTAGTAAGTGAACAAATCGAATGAATCGACTAGTAAGTGACGGGAAGCTTTGTCGAAGGCCTCGATACAATCGATAATCACGGCGTTCGAGTGACCTCCGGGCACAGCCAACACCCGCTCAACTTCCGACTAGAGTACGTGGATCGCGTCCTGTGTACCTCGACCCTTCCTGAAACTGAATTGCTCTGGAGATAGGGCCTTTTCCACCATACTTTAGAGCTATGCGAAGAGAGAACGATGACGGAAGACCTGAACAAGGTATATAAAAGTATATAAACAAAATGTATATATGTATATACATTTTGTTATTGTTACTGACTCCTTATGGCAATTGCTATGTCGCACAAATAATATTTGCTGCCATATGTTTCTGTTGACCAAACGCCGTTTCCCAACAAATAAGGGTCCCGATAGATGTACAGGTGTAGTAATTATTAACAATAAATTCACAGTACAGTTTATATAGTTAAAAGACATATACGTATTTTATTTCCGCGGTTTTTACATTATACATTAGCACAGAGCACAATCATGGTGATTACCAACATATGTCATTGAAAACAAACCTACCTCATATTCTATTTACAAATAAATAAAACGGCCTAAGCTTGTTTTTATTACCTAAAATGTACATATATATTCCAACCTATTATCCTATCTACATCACTTTCTTACACACCGAATCTCGTGAATACGAAGTAAATGTTCAACCAGCATGTCCATGTTTGAGGCCGCGATCGAGCAGTTCGGGCAGAGAAAAATTTGCTCCTCGCCAAACGACATGGCGCACGTTCTTTCTAACTCCTCGAATTCGATTTCATTTTGTGCTAGTAAGAATTGCAGAAGTTCTGTATTTTCTTCCAGATGAATGTCCGTCGGCTGGTGGAGATGTCCTTCGCTAGGTCCAGCGTCATCAAAGAACGTCGCAGCAAAGGCGTCTGCGCAATTTTCTTCTTGAGGAAGATGATTCCGCTGTTCGAGACGAGGCCTCTTGGCTTTATTCCGGCCAGCTATCATCCCAAGAAGGATGAAGTGTACCATATTTAAGGTAGGTGCAGCGAAGTAGCACCTTTCGTCTCAGCGAGTCGACCTTCATCGTGTGCAAGGAGATGCTTGAAAGGCTATAATGTTCGTCTAGGGATACAAGCATGAATATGACATTCGATAATGCCTGCAGAACATTTATAAGACAGCCTCTGGTGAGGCGGGCCGAAGAGCAATCTAACCCCTCGCCTCTTCCTCTCTCCATCGCCGCTCGTCACAGAATGTGGCCAATTGACCTATAAAACCCCGCCGCGCTTGATTGATTTGCAATGTCACCAATGATGATCACCTATCGAAAAACTCACCAATGTCGTTGAAAAACCAGGATCTTGTGTTTGTATTTTATTTACCTATTTATGGTTATGCATATCAATATTCGCCTGACGCTCCCTTTGGATCAAGGTAACAGAAAATATGGTACATTTTGCTGCGGGACACTTAAATACTTTGTAAAAATTAGTCTCTGCATTATTGTTTTAATATAATAAAACTCAATTACAGTGTCATAGATTAAGCGTTAAATGTTCCCTTCTTGTTTGCAATTTCTTCGTTGTTGCTATTAAAGCGTTTATTATAATGCGGACCAGATAATTGAAGAGTTAAAACTAACTTGCCTGATAGGCACAGGTCCCGTTTACTAAAGAATAACGCAGCACAGAAGAAATTGTTATGCTATTCGTTAAGATCGTATACTATAATCACAGACCCAAATACGGGAAGGAGTTGACAAACTCCAATGATTGGCCACAACATGGGATTCGTCTGCTGCAGCCAATCGACCCCCATGGCGAAACTTAACGGCTTTCGTCTTCCGTGAATTTATTTGTAGGCCTTTACGGTGAAGGTAGCTTTTAACGTCGCCGACAATACGACGAATGGCACCGCGGTCCCGGTGGGCCACTACTATGTCATCCGCGTACATAACGACGACGGTGTTTCTAAACTCCTTTCGCACATGGCGGGCTCGATCTGCAATGAGCAAAGAGAAGGCCAGGCAACTGAGAGGGTCCCCTTGAGGGGTCGACTAGTAAGTGAACAAATCGAATAAATCGACTAGTAAGTGACGGGGAGCTTTGTTGAAGGCCTCGGCACAATCGATACTCACGGCGTTCGAGTGACCTCCGGGCACAGCCAATACCCGCTCAACTTCCGACTAGAGTACGTGGATCGCGTCCTGTGTACCTCGACCCTTCCTGAAACCGAATTGCTCCGGAGGTAGGGCATTTTCCACCATACTTTAGAGCCATGCGAAGAGAGAACGATGACGGAAGACCTGAACAAGGTATATAGGGGGAGTTGTCCTTCGCTAGGCCCAGCGTCATTAAAGAACGTCGCAGCAAAGACGTCAGCGCAATTTTCTTCTTGAGGAAGATGCTTCTGCTGTTCGAGACGAGGCCTCTTGGCTTTATTCGGCCAGCTTCATCCCAAGAGGTGTGAAGTGTACCATATTTAAGGTAGGTGCAGCGAAGTAGCACCTTTCGTCTCAGCGAGTCGGCCTTCATCGTGTGCAAGGACATGCTTGAAAGGCTATAATATTCGTCTAGGGATACAAGGATGAATATGACATCCGATAATGCCTGCAGAACTTTTATAAGACAGCCTTTGGTGAGGCGGGCCAAAGAGCAATCTAACCCCTCGCCTCTTCCTCTCTCCATCGCCACTCGTCACAGGATGTAGCCTATTGACCTATGAAACCCCGCCGCGCTGGATTGATTTGCAATGTCACCAATGATGATCACCTATTGAAATACTCACCAATGTCGTTGAAAAACCAGAATCTTGTGTTTGTATTATATTTACTTATTTATGATTATGCATATCAATATTCGCCTGAAGCTCCCTTTAGATCAAGGTCATAGTAAATATGGCAAATTTTGCTGCGGGACACTTAAATAATTTTCAAAAAATAGTCTCTGCATCATTGTTTTAATATAATAAAACTCAATTACAGTGTCATAGATTAGGCGTTGAATGTTCCCTTCTTGTTTGCAATTTATTCGTTGTTGCTATTAAAGCGTTTATTATAATGCGGACTAGAAAATCGAAGAGTTAAAACTAACTTGCCTGATAGGCACAGGTCCCGTTTACTAAAGAATAACGCAGCACAGAAGAAATTGTTATGCTATTCGTTAAGATCGTATACTATAATCTCAGACCCAAATACGGGAAGGAGTTGACAAACTCCAATGGTTGGCCACAACATGGTATTCGTCTGCTGCAGCCAATCGACCCCCATGGCGAAACTTAACGGCTTTCGTCTTCCGTGAATTTATTTGTAGGCCTTTACGGTGAAGGTAGCTTTTAACGTCGCCGACAATACGACGAATGGCAGCGCGGTCCCGGTGGGCCACTACTATGTCATCCGCGTACATAACGACGACGGTGTTTCTAAACTCCTTTCGCACATGGCGGGCTCGATCTGCAATGAGCAAAGAGAAGGCCAGGCAACTGAGAGGGTCCCCTTGAGGGGTCGACTAGTAAGTGAACAAATCGAATAAATCGACTAGTAAGTGACGGGGAGCTTTGTTGAAGGCCTCGACACAATCGATAATCACGGCGTTCGAGTGACCTCCGGGCACAGCCAACACCCGCTCAACTTCCGACTAGAGTACGTGGATCGCGTCCTGTGTACCTCGACCCTTCCTGAAACCGAATTGCTCCGGAGGTAGGGCATTTTCCACCATACTTTAGAGCTATGCGAAGAGAGAACGATGACGGAAGACCTGAACAAGGTATATAGGGGGAGATGTCCTTCGCTAGGCCCAGCGCCATTAAAGAACGTCGCAGCAAAGACGTCAGCGCAATTTTCTTCTTGAGGAAGATGCTTCTGCTGTTCGAGACGTGGCCTCTTGGCTTTATTCGGCCAGCTATCATCCCAAGAGGGATGAAGTGTACCATATTTAAGGTAGGTGCAGCGAAGTAGCACCTTTCGTCTCAGCGAGTCGACCTTCATCGTGTGCAAGGAGATGCTTGAAAGGCTATAATGTTCGTCTAGGCATACAATCATGAATATGACATTCGATAATGCCTGCAGAACTTTTATAAGACAGCCTCTGGTGAGGCGGGCCGAAGAGCAATCTAACCCCTCGCCTCTTCCTCTTTCCATCGCCGCTCGTCACAGAATGTGGCCAATTGACCTATGAAACCCCGCCGCGCTTGATTGATTTGCAATGTCACCAATGATGATCACCTATCAAAATACTCACCAATGTCGTTGAAAAACCAGGATCTTGTGTTTGTATTATATTTACCTATTTATGGTTATGCATATCAATATTCGCCTGACGCTTCCTTTGGATCAAGGTCACAGAAAATATGGTACATTTTGCTGCGGGACACTTAAATACTTTGTAAAAATTAGTCTCTGCATTATTGTTTTAATATAATAAAACTCAATTACAGTGTCATAGATTAAGCGTTAAATGTTCCCTTCTTGTTTGCAATTTCTTCGTTGTTGCTATTAAAGCGTTTATTATAATGCGGACCAGATAATTGAAGAGTTAAAACTAACTTGCCTGATAGGCACAGGTCCCGTTTACTAAAGAATAACGCAGCACAGAAGAAATTGTTATGCTATTCGTTAAGATCGTATACTATAATCTCAGACCCAAATACGGGAAGGAGTTGACAAACTCCAATGATTGGCCACAACATGGGATTCGTCTGCTGCAGCCAATCGACCCCCATGGCGAAACTTAACGGCTTTCGTCTTCCGTGAATTTATTTGTAGGCCTTTACGGTGAAGGTAGCTTTTAACGTCGCCGACAATACGACGAATGGCACCGCGGTCCCGGTGGGCCACTACTATGTCATCCGCGTACATAAGGACGACGGTGTTTCTAAACTCCTTTCGCACATGGCAGGCTCGATCTGCAATGAGCAAAGAGAAGGCCAGGCAACTGAGAAGGTCCCCTTGAGGGGTCGACTAGTAAGTGAACAAATCGAATGAATCGACTAGTAAGTGACGGGAAGCTTTGTCGAAGGCCTCGATACAATCGATAATCACGGCGTTCGAGTGACCTCCGGGCACAGCCAACACCCGCTCAACTTCCGACTAGAGTACGTGGATCGCGTCCTGTGTACCTCGACCCTTCCTGAAACCGAATTGCTCTGGAGATAGGGCCTTTTCCACCATACTTTAGAGCTATGCGAAGAGAGAACGATGACGGAAGACCTGAACAAGGTATATAAAAGTATATAAACAAAATGTATATATGTATATATACATTTTGTTATTGTTACTGACTCCTTATGGCAATTGCTATGTCGCACAAATAATATTTGCTGCCATATGTTTCTGTTGACCAAACGCCGTTCCCCAACAAATAAGGGTCCCGATTGATGTACAGGTGTAGTAATTATTAACAATAAATTCACAGTACAGTTTATATAGTTAAAAGACATATACGTATTTTATTTCCGCGGTTTTTACATTATACATTAGCACAGAGCACAATCATGGTGATTACCAACATATGTCATTGAAAACAAACCTACCTCATATTCTATTTACAAATAAATAAAACGGCCTAAGCTTGTTTTTATTACCTAAAATGTACATATATATTCCAACCTATTATCCTACCTACATCACTTCCTTACACACCGAATCTCGTGAATACGAAGTAAATGCTCAACCAGCATGTCCATGTTTGAGGCCGCGATCGAGCAGTTCGGGCAGAGAAAAATTTGCTCCTCGCCAAACGACATGGCGCACGTTCTTTCTAACTCCTCGAATTCGATTTCATTTTGTGCTAGTAAGAATTGCAGAAGTTCTGTATTTTCTTCCAGATGAATGTCCGTCGGCTGGTGGAGATGTCCTTCGCTAGGTCCAGCGTCATCAAAGAACGTCGCAGCAAAGGCGTCTGCGCAATTTTCTTCTTGAGGAAGATGCTTCTGCTGTTCGAGACGAGGCCTCTTGGCTTTATTCGGCCAGCTATCATCCCAAGAAGGATGAAGTGTACCATATTTAAGGTAGGTGCAGCGAAGTAGCACCTTTCGTCTCAGCGAGTCGACCTTCATCGTGTGCAAGGAGATGCTTGAAAGGCTATAATGTTCGTCTAGGGATACAAGCATGAATATGACATTCGATAATGCCTGCAGAACTTTTATAAGACAGCCTCTGGTGAGGCGGGCCGAAGAGCAATCTAACCCCTCGCCTCTTCCTCTCTCCATCGCCGCTCGTCACAGAATGTGGCCAATTGACCTATAAAACCCCGCCGCGCTTGATTGATTTACAATGTCACCAATGATGATCACCTATCGAAATACTCACCAATGTCGTTGAAAAACCAGGATCTTGTGTTTGTATTATATTTACCTATTTATGGTTATGCATATCAATATTCGCCTGACGCTCCCTTTGGATCAAGGTCACAGAAAATATGGTACATTTTGCTGCGGGACACTTAAATACTTTGTAAAAATTAGTCTCTGCATTATTGTTTTAATATAATAAAACTCAATTACAGTGTCATAGATTAAGCGTTAAATGTTCCCTTTTTGTTTGCAATTCCGTCGTCGTTGCTATTAGAGCGTTTATTATAATGCGGACTAGAAAATCGAAGAGTTAAAACTAACTTGCCTGATAGGCACAGGTCCCGTTTACTAAAGAATAACGCACCACAGAAGAAATTGTTATGCTATTCGTTAAGATCGTATACTATAATCTCAGACCCAAATACGGGAAGGAGTTGACAAACTCCAATGGTTGGCCACAACATGGTATTCGTCTGCTGCAGCCAATCGACCCCCATGGCGAAACTTAACGGCTTTCGTCTTCCGTGAATTTATTTGTAGGCCTTTACGGTGAAGGTAGCTTTTAACGTCGCCGACAATACGACGAATGGCAGCGCGGTCCCGGTGGGCCACTACTATGTCATCCGCGTACATAACGACGACGGTGTTTCTAAACTCCTTTCGCACATGGCGGGCTCGATCTGCAATGAGCAAAGAGAAGGCCAGGCAACTGAGAGGGTCCCCTTGAGGGGTCGACTAGTAAGTGAACAAATCGAATAAATCGACTAGTAAGTGACGGGGAGCTTTGTTGAAGGCCTCGACACAATCGATAATCACGGCGTTCGAGTGACCTCCGGGCACAGCCAACACCCGCTCAACTTCCGACTAGAGTACGTGGATCGCGTCCTGTGTACCTCGACCCTTCCTGAAACCGAATTGCTCCGGAGGTAGGGCATTTTCCACCATACTTTAGAGCTATGCGAAGAGAGAACGATGACGGAAGACCTGAACAAGGTATATAGGGGGAGATGTCCTTCGCTAGGCCCAGCGCCATTAAAGAACGTCGCAGCAAAGACGTCAGCGCAATTTTCTTCTTGAGGAAGATGCTTCTGCTGTTCGAGACGAGGCCTCTTGGCTTTATTCGGCCAGCTATCATCCCAAGAGGGATGAAGTGTACCATATTTAAGGTAGGTGCAGCGAAGTAGCACCTTTCGTCTCAGCGAGTCGACCTTCATCGTGTGCAAGGAGATGCTTGAAAGGCTATAATGTTCGTCTAGGCATACAAGCATGAATATGACATTCGATAATGCCTGCAGAACTTTTATAAGACAGCCTCTGGTGAGGCGGGCCGAAGAGCAATCTAACCCCTCGCCTCTTCCTCTCTCCATCGCCGCTCGTCACAGAATGTGGCCAATTGACCTATGAAACCCCGCCGCGCTTGATTGATTTGCAATGTCACCAATGATGATCACCTATCAAAATACTCACCAATGTCGTTGAAAAACCAGGATCTTGTGTTTGTATTATATTTACCTATTTATGGTTATGCATATCAATATTCGCCTGACGCTTCCTTTGGATCAAGGTCACAGAAAATATGGTACATTTTGCTGCGGGACACTTAAATACTTTGTAAAAATTAGTCTCTGCATTATTGTTTTAATATAATAAAACTCAATTACAGTGTCATAGATTAAGCGTTAAATGTTCCATTTTTGTTTGCAATTCCGTCGTCGTTGCTATTAGAGCGTTTATTATAATGCGGACTAGAAAATCGAAGAGTTAAAACTAACTTGCCTGATAGGCACAGGTCCCGTTTACTAAAGAATAACGCAGCACAGAAGAAATTGTTATGCTATTCGTTAAGATCGTATACTATAATCTCAGACCCAAATACGGGAAGGAGTTGACAAACTCCAATGGTTGGCCACAACATGGTATTCGTCTGCTGCAGCCAATCGACCCCCATGGCGAAACTTAACGGCTTTCGTCTTCCGTGAATTTATTTGTAGGCCTTTACGGTGAAGGTAGCTTTTAACGTCGCCGACAATACGACGAATGGCACCGCGGTCCCGGTGGGCCACTACTATGTCATCCGCGTACATAAGGACGACGGTGTTTCTAAACTCCTTTCGCACATGGCAGGCTCGATCTGCAATGAGCAAAGAGAAGGCCAGGCAACTGAGAAGGTCCCCTTGAGGGGTCGACTAGTAAGTGAACAAATCGAATGAATCGACTAGTAAGTGACGGGGAGCTTTGTCGAAGGCCTCGACACAATCGATAATCACGGCGTTCGAGTGACCTCCGGGCACAGCCAACACCCGCTCAACTTCCGACTAGAGTACGTGGATCGCGTCCTGTGTACCTCGACCCTTCCTGAAACCGAATTGCTCTGGAGATAGGGCCTTTTCCACCATACTTTAGAGCTATGCGAAGAGAGAACGATGACGGAAGACCTGAACAAGGTATATAAAGGTATATAAACAAAATGTATATATGTATATATACATTTTGTTATTGTTACTGACTCCTTATGGCAATTGCTATGTCGCACAAATAATATTTGCTGCCATATGTTTCTGTTGACCAAACGCCGTTTCCCAACAAATAAGGGTCCCGATTGATGTACAGGTGTAGTAATTATTAACAATAAATTCACAGTACAGTTTATATAGTTAAAAGACATATACGTATTTTATTTCCGCGGTTTTTACATTATACATTAGCACAGAGCACAATCATGGTGATTACCAACATATGTCATTGAAAACAAACCTACCTCATATTCTATTTACAAATAAATAAAACGGCCTAAGCTTGTTTTTATTACCTAAAATGTACATATATATTCCAACCTATTATCCTATCTACATCACTTCCTTACACACCGAATCTCGTGAATACGAAGTAAATGCTCAACCAGCATGTCCATGTTTGAGGCCGCGATCGAGCAGTTCGGGCAGAGAAAAATTTGCTCCTCGCCAAACGACATGGCGCACGTTCTTTCTAACTCCTCGAATTCGATTTCATTTTGTGCTAGTAAGAATTGCAGAAGTTCTGTATTTTCTTCCAGATGAATGTCCGTCGGCTGGTGGAGATGTCCTTCGCTAGGCCCAGCGTCATCAAAGAACGTCGCAGCAAAGGCGTCTGCGCAATTTTCTTCTTGAGGAAGATGCTTCTGCTGTTCGAGACGAGGCCTCTTGGCTTTATTCGGCCAGCTATCATCCCAAGAGGGATGAAGTGTACCATATTTAAGGTAGGTGCAGCGAAGTAGCACCTTTCGTCTCAGCGAGTCGACCTTCATCGTGTGCAAGGAGATGCTTGAAAGGCTATAATGTTCGTCTAGGGATACAAGCATGAATATGACATTCGATAATGCCTGCAGAACTTTTATAAGACAGCCTCTGGTGAGGCGGGCCAAAGAGCAATCTAACCCCTCGCCTCTTCCTCTCTCCATCGCCGCTCGTCACAGGATGTGGCCTATTGACCTATGAAACCCCGCCGCGCTTGATTGATTTGCAATGTCACCAATGATGATCACCTATCGAAATACTCACCAATGTCGTTGAAAAAACAGGATCTTGTGTTTGTATTATATTTACCTATTTATGGTTATGCATATCAATATTCGCCTGACGCTCCCTTTAGATCACGGTCACAGTAAATATGGTACATTTTGCTGCGGGACACTTAAATAATTTGTAAAAATTAGTCTCTGCATCATTGTTTTAATATAATAAAACACAATTACAGTGTCATAGATTAAGCGTTGAATGTTCCATTTTTGTTTGCAATTCCGTCGTCGTTGCTATTAGAGCGTTTATTATAATGCGGACTAGAAAATCGAAGAGTTAAAACTAACTTGCCTGATAGGCACAGGTCCCGTTTACTAAAGAATAACGCACCACAGAAGAAATTGTTATGCTATTCGTTAAGATCGTATACTGTAATCTCAGACCCAAATACGGGAAGGAGTTGACAAACTCCAATGGTTGGCCACAACATGGTATTACGTCTGCTGCAGCCAATCGACCCCCATGGCGAAACTTAACGGCTTTCGTCTTCCGTGAATTTATTTGTAGGCCTTTACGGTGAAGGTAGCTTTTAACGTCGCCGACAATACGACGAATGGCACCGCGGTCCCGGTGGGCCACTACTATGTCATCCGCGTACATAAGGACGACGGTGTTTCTAAACTCCTTTCGCACATGGCAGGCTCGATCTGCAATGAGCAAAGAGAAGGCCAGGCAACTGAGAAGGTCCCCTTGAGGGGTCGACTAGTAAGTGAACAAATCGAATGAATCGACTAGTAAGTGACGGGGAGCTTTGTCGAAGGCCTCGACACAATCGATAATCACGGCGTTCGAGTGACCTCCGGGCACAGCCAACACCCGCTCAACTTCCGACTAGAGTACGTGGATCGCGTCCTGTGTACCTCGACCCTTCCTGAAACCGAATTGCTCTGGAGGTAGGGCCTTTTCCACCATACTTTAGAGCTATGCGAAGAGAGAACGATGACGGAAGACCTGAACAAGGTATATAAAGGTATATAAACAAAATGTATATATGTATATATACATTTTGTTATTGTTACTGACTCCCTATGGCAATTGCTATGTCGCACAAATAATATTTGCTGCCATATGTTGCTGTTGACCAAACGCCGTTTCCCAACAAATAAGGGTCCCGATTGATGTACAGGTGTAGTAATTATTAACAATAAATTCACAGTACAGTTTATATAGTTAAAAGACATATACGTATTTTATTTCCGCGGTTTTTACATTATACATTAGCACAGAGCACAATCATGGTGATTACCAATATATGTCATTGAAAACAAACCTACCTCATATTCTATTTACAAATAAATAAAACGGCCTAAGCTTGTTCTTATTACCTAAAATGTACATATATATTCCAACCTATTATCCTATCTACATCACTTCCTTACACACCGAATCTCGTGAATACGAAGTAAATGCTCAACCAGCATGTCCATGTTTGAGGCCGCGATCGAGCAGTTCGGGCAGAGAAAAATTTGCTCCTCGCCAAACGACATGGCGCACGTTCTTTCTAACTCCTCGAATTCGATTTCATTTTGTGCTAGTAAGAATTGCAGAAGTTCTGTATTTTCTTCCAGATGAATGTCCGTCGGCTGGTGGAGATGTCCTTCGCTAGGCCCAGCGTCATCAAAGAACGTCGCAGCAAAGGCGTCTGCGCAATTTTCTTCTTGAGGAAGATGCTTCTGCTGTTCGAGACGAGGCCTCTTGGCTTTATTCGGCCAGCTATCATCCCAAGAGGGATGAAGTGTACCATATTTGAAGGTAGGTGCAGCGAAGTAGCACCTTTCGTCTCAGCGAGTCGACCTTCATCGTGTGCAAGGAGATGCTTGAAAGGCTATAATGTTCGTCTAGGGATACAAGCATGAATATGACATTCGATAATGCCTGCAGAACTTTTATAAGACAGCCTCTGGTGAGGCGGGCCAAAGAGCAATCTAACCCCTCGCCTCTTCCTCTCTCCATCGCCGCTCGTCACAGGATGTGGCCTATTGACCTATGAAACCCCGCCGCGCTTGATTGATTTGCAATGTCACCAATGATGATCACCTATCGAAATACTCACCAATGTCGTTGAAAAAACAGGATCTTGTGTTTGTATTATATTTACCTATTTATGGTTATGCATATCAATATTCGCCTGACGCTCCCTTTAGATCACGGTCACAGTAAATATGGTACATTTTGCTGCGGGACACTTAAATAATTTGTAAAAATTAGTCTCTGCATCATTGTTTTAATATAATAAACACAATTACAGTGTCATAGATTAAGCGTTGAATGTTCCATTTTTGTTTGCAATTCCGTCGTCGTTGCTATTAGAGCGTTTATTATAATGCGGACTAGAAAATCGAAGAGTTAAAACTAACTTGCCTGATAGGCACAGGTCCCGTTTACTAAAGAATAACGCACCACAGAAGAAATTGTTATGCTATTCGTTAAGATCGTATACTGTAATCTCAGACCCAAATACGGGAAGGAGTTGACAAACTCCAATGGTTGGCCACAACATGGTATTACGTCTGCTGCAGCCAATCGACCCCCATGGCGAAACTTAACGGCTTTCGTCTTCCGTGAATTTATTTGTAGGCCTTTACGGTGAAGGTAGCTTTTAACGTCGCCGACAATACGACGAATGGCACCGCGGTCCCGGTGGGCCACTACTATGTCATCCGCGTACATAAGGACGACGGTGTTTCTAAACTCCTTTCGCACATGGCAGGCTCGATCTGCAATGAGCAAAGAGAAGGCCAGGCAACTGAGAAGGTCCCCTTGAGGGGTCGACTAGTAAGTGAACAAATCGAATGAATCGACTAGTAAGTGACGGGGAGCTTTGTCGAAGGCCTCGACACAATCGATAATCACGGCGTTCGAGTGACCTCCGGGCACAGCCAACACCCGCTCAACTTCCGACTAGAGTACGTGGATCGCGTCCTGTGTACCTCGACCCTTCCTGAAACCGAATTGCTCTGGAGGTAGGGCCTTTTCCACCTATACTTTAGAGCTATGCGAAGAGAGAACGATGACGGAAGACCTGAACAAGGTATATAAAGGTATATAAACAAAATGTATATGTATATATACATTTTGTTATTGTTACTGACTCCGTATGGCAATTGCTATGTCGCACAAATAATATTTGCTGCCATATGTTGCTGTTGACCAAACGCCGTTTCCCAACAAATAAGGGTCCCGATTGATGTACAGGTGTAGTAATTATTAACAATAAATTCACAGTACAGTTTATATAGTTAAAAGACATATACGTATTTTATTTCCGCGGTTTTTACATTATACATTAGCACAGAGCACAATCATGGTGATTACCAATATATGTCATTGAAAACAAACCTACCTCATATTCTATTTACAAATAAATAAAACGGCCTAAGCTTGTTCTTATTACCTAAAATGTACATATATATTCCAACCTATTATCCTATCTACATCACTTCCTTACACACCGAATCTCGTGAATACGAAGTAAATGCTCAACCAGCATGTCCATGTTTGAGGCCGCGATCGAGCAGTTCGGGCAGAGAAAAATTTGCTCCTCGCCAAACGACATGGCGCACGTTCTTTCTAACTCCTCGAATTCGATTTCATTTTGTGCTAGTAAGAATTGCAGAAGTTCTGTATTTTCTTCCAGATGAATGTCCGTCGGCTGGTGGAGATGTCCTTCGCTAGGCCCAGCGTCATCAAAGAACGTCGCAGCAAAGGCGTCTGCGCAATTTTCTTCTTGAGGAAGATGCTTCTGCTGTTCGAGACGAGGCCTCTTGGCTTTATTCGGCCAGCTATCATCCCAAGAGGGATGAAGTGTACCATATTTGAGGTAGGTGCAGCGAAGTAGCACCTTTCGTCTCAGCGAGTCGACCTTCATCGTGTGCAAGGAGATGCTTGAAAGGCTATAATGTTCGTCTAGGGATACAAGCATGAATATGACATTCGATAATGCCTGCAGAACTTTTATAAGACAGCCTCTGGTGAGGCGGGCCAAAGAGCAATCTAACCCCTCGCCTCTTCCTCTCTCCATCGCCGCTCGTCACAGGATGTGGCCTATTGACCTATGAAACCCCGCCGCGCTTGATTGATTTGCAATGTCACCAATGATGATCACCTATCGAAATACTCACCAATGTCGTTGAAAAAACAGGATCTTGTGTTTGTATTATATTTACCTATTTATGGTTATGCATATCAATATTCGCCTGACGCTCCCTTTAGATCACGGTACACAGTAAATATGGTACATTTTGCTGCGGGACACTTAAATAATTTGTAAAAATTAGTCTCTGCATCATTGTTTTAATATAATAAAACACAATTACAGTGTCATAGATTAAGCGTTGAATGTTCCATTTTTGTTTGCAATTCCGTCGTCGTTGCTATTAGAGCGTTTATTATAATGCGGACTAGAAAATCGAAGAGTTAAAACTAACTTGCCTGATAGGCACAGGTCCCGTTTACTAAAGAATAACGCACCACAGAAGAAATTGTTATGCTATTCGTTAAGATCGTATACTGTAATCTCAGACCCAAATACGGGAAGGAGTTGACAAACTCCAATGGTTGGCCACAACATGGTATTACGTCTGCTGCAGCCAATCGACCCCCATGGCGAAACTTAACGGCTTTCGTCTTCCGTGAATTTATTTGTAGGCCTTTACGGTGAAGGTAGCTTTTAACGTCGCCGACAATACGACGAATGGCACCGCGGTCCCGGTGGGCCACTACTATGTCATCCGCGTACATAAGGACGACGGTGTTTCTAAACTCCTTTCGCACATGGCAGGCTCGATCTGCAATGAGCAAAGAGAAGGCCAGGCAACTGAGAAGGTCCCCTTGAGGGGTCGACTAGTAAGTGAACAAATCGAATGAATCGACTAGTAAGTGACGGGGAGCTTTGTCGAAGGCCTCGACACAATCGATAATCACGGCGTTCGAGTGACCTCCGGGCACAGCCAACACCCGCTCAACTTCCGACTAGAGTACGTGGATCGCGTCCTGTGTACCTCGACCCTTCCTGAAACCGAATTGCTCTGGAGGTAGGGCCTTTTCCACCATACTTTAGAGCTATGCGAAGAGAGAACGATGACGGAAGACCTGAACAAGGTATATAAAGGTATATAAACAAAATGTATATATGTATATATACATTTTGTTATTGTTACTGACTCCCTATGGCAATTGCTATGTCGCACAAATAATATTTGCTGCCATATGTTGCTGTTGACCAAACGCCGTTTCCCAACAAATAAGGGTCCCGATTGATGTACAGGTGTAGTAATTATTAACAATAAATTCACAGTACAGTTTATATAGTTAAAAGACATATACGTATTTTATTTCCGCGGTTTTTACATTATACATTAGCACAGAGCACAATCATGGTGATTACCAATATATGTCATTGAAAACAAACCTACCTCATATTCTATTTACAAATAAATAAAACGGCCTAAGCTTGTTCTTATTACCTAAAATGTACATATATATTCCAACCTATTATCCTATCTACATCACTTCCTTACACACCGAATCTCGTGAATACGAAGTAAATGCTCAACCAGCATGTCCATGTTTGAGGCTGCGATCGAGCAGTTCGGGCAGAGAAAAATTTGCTCCTCGCCAAACGACATGGCGCACGTTCTTTCTAACTCCTCGAATTCGATTTCATTTTGTGCTAGTAAGAATTGCAGAAGTTCTGTATTTTCTTCCAGATGAATGTCCGTCGGCTGGTGGAGATGTCCTTCGCTAGGCCCAGCGTCATCAAAGAACGTCGCAGCAAAGGCGTCTGCGCAATTTTCTTCTTGAGGAAGATGCTTCTGCTGTTCGAGACGAGGCCTCTTGGCTTTATTCGGCCAGCTATCATCCCAAGAGGGATGAAGTGTACCATATTTAAGGTAGGTGCAGCGAAGTAGCACCTTTCGTCTCAGCGAGTCGACCTTCATCGTGTGCAAGGAGATGCTTGAAAGGCTATAATGTTCGTCTAGGGATACAAGCATGAATATGACATTCGATAATGCCTGCAGAACTTTTATAAGACAGCCTCTGGTGAGGCGGGCCAAAGAGCAATCTAACCCCTCGCCTCTTCCTCTCTCCATCGCCGCTCGTCACAGGATGTGGCCTATTGACCTATGAAACCCCGCCGCGCTTGATTGATTTGCAATGTCACCAATGATGATCACCTATCGAAATACTCACCAATGTCGTTGAAAAAACAGGATCTTGTGTTTGTATTATATTTACCTATTTATGGTTATGCATATCAATATTCGCCTGACGCTCCCTTTAGATCACGGTACACAGTAAATATGGTACATTTTGCTGCGGGACACTTAAATAATTTGTAAAAATTAGTCTCTGCATCATTGTTTTAATATAATAAAACACAATTACAGTGTCATAGATTAAGCGTTGAATGTTCCATTTTTGTTTGCAATTCCGTCGTCGTTGCTATTAGAGCGTTTATTATAATGCGGACTAGAAAATCGAAGAGTTAAAACTAACTTGCCTGATAGGCACAGGTCCCGTTTACTAAAGAATAACGCACCACAGAAGAAATTGTTATGCTATTCGTTAAGATCGTATACTGTAATCTCAGACCCAAATACGGGAAGGAGTTGACAAACTCCAATGGTTGGCCACAACATGGTATTACGTCTGCTGCAGCCAATCGACCCCCATGGCGAAACTTAACGGCTTTCGTCTTCCGTGAATTTATTTGTAGGCCTTTACGGTGAAGGTAGCTTTTAACGTCGCCGACAATACGACGAATGGCACCGCGGTCCCGGTGGGCCACTACTATGTCATCCGCGTACATAAGGACGACGGTGTTTCTAAACTCCTTTCGCACATGGCAGGCTCGATCTGCAATGAGCAAAGAGAAGGCCAGGCAACTGAGAAGGTCCCCTTGAGGGGTCGACTAGTAAGTGAACAAATCGAATGAATCGACTAGTAAGTGACGGGGAGCTTTGTCGAAGGCCTCGACACAATCGATAATCACGGCGTTCGAGTGACCTCCGGGCACAGCCAACACCCGCTCAACTTCCGACTAGAGTACGTGGATCGCGTCCTGTGTACCTCGACCCTTCCTGAAACCGAATTGCTCTGGAGGTAGGGCCTTTTCCACCATACTTTAGAGCTATGCGAAGAGAGAACGATGACGGAAGACCTGAACAAGGTATATAAAGGTATATAAACAAAATGTATATATGTATATATACATTTTGTTATTGTTACTGACTCCCTATGGCAATTGCTATGTCGCACAAATAATATTTGCTGCCATATGTTGCTGTTGACCAAACGCCGTTTCCCAACAAATAAGGGTCCCGATTGATGTACAGGTGTAGTAATTATTAACAATAAATTCACAGTACAGTTTATATAGTTAAAAGACATATACGTATTTTATTTCCGCGGTTTTTACATTATACATTAGCACAGAGCACAATCATGGTGATTACCAATATATGTCATTGAAAACAAACCTACCTCATATTCTATTTACAAATAAATAAAACGGCCTAAGCTTGTTCTTATTACCTAAAATGTACATATATATTCCAACCTATTATCCTATCTACATCACTTCCTTACACACCGAATCTCGTGAATACGAAGTAAATGCTCAACCAGCATGTCCATGTTTGAGGCCTGCGATCGAGCAGTTCGGGCAGAGAAAAATTTGCTCCTCGCCAAACGACATGGCGCACGTTCTTTCTAACTCCTCGAATTCGATTTCATTTTGTGCTAGTAAGAATTGCAGAAGTTCTGTATTTTCTTCCAGATGAATGTCCGTCGGCTGGTGGAGATGTCCTTCGCTAGGCCCAGCGTCATCAAAGAACGTCGCAGCAAAGGCGTCTGCGCAATTTTCTTCTTGAGGAAGATGCTTCTGCTGTTCGAGACGAGGCCTCTTGGCTTTATTCGGCCAGCTATCATCCCAAGAGGGATGAAGTGTACCATATTTGAGGTAGGTGCAGCGAAGTAGCACCTTTCGTCTCAGCGAGTCGACCTTCATCGTGTGCAAGGAGATGCTTGAAAGGCTATAATGTTCGTCTAGGGATACAAGCATGAATATGACATTCGATAATGCCTGCAGAACTTTTATAAGACAGCCTCTGGTGAGGCGGGCCAAAGAGCAATCTAACCCCTCGCCTCTTCCTCTCTCCATCGCCGCTCGTCACAGGATGTGGCCTATTGACCTATGAAACCCCGCCGCGCTTGATTGATTTGCAATGTCACCAATGATGATCACCTATCGAAATACTCACCAATGTCGTTGAAAAAACAGGATCTTGTGTTTGTATTATATTTACCTATTTATGGTTATGCATATCAATATTCGCCTGACGCTCCCTTTAGATCACGGTCACAGTAAATATGGTACATTTTGCTGCGGGACACTTAAATAATTTGTAAAAATTAGTCTCTGCATCATTGTTTTAATATAATAAAACACAATTACAGTGTCATAGATTAAGCGTTGAATGTTCCATTTTTGTTTGCAATTCCGTCGTCGTTGCTATTAGAGCGTTTATTATAATGCGGACTAGAAAATCGAAGAGTTAAAACTAACTTGCCTGATAGGCACAGGTCCCGTTTACTAAAGAATAACGCACCACAGAAGAAATTGTTATGCTATTCGTTAAGATCGTATACTGTAATCTCAGACCCAAATACGGGAAGGAGTTGACAAACTCCAATGGTTGGCCACAACATGGTATTACGTCTGCTGCAGCCAATCGACCCCCATGGCGAAACTTAACGGCTTTCGTCTTCCGTGAATTTATTTGTAGGCCTTTACGGTGAAGGTAGCTTTTAACGTCGCCGACAATACGACGAATGGCACCGCGGTCCCGGTGGGCCACTACTATGTCATCCGCGTACATAAGGACGACGGTGTTTCTAAACTCCTTTCGCACATGGCAGGCTCGATCTGCAATGAGCAAAGAGAAGGCCAGGCAACTGAGAAGGTCCCCTTGAGGAGTCGACTAGTAAGTGAACAAATCGAATGAATCGACTAGTAAGTGACGGGGAGCTTTGTCGAAGGCCTCGACACAATCGATAATCACGGCGTTCGAGTGACCTCCGGGCACAGCCAACACCCGCTCAACTTCCGACTAGAGTACGTGGATCGCGTCCTGTGTACCTCGACCCTTCCTGAAACCGAATTGCTCTGGAGGTAGGGCCTTTTCCACCATACTTTAGAGCTATGCGAAGAGAGAACGATGACGGAAGACCTGAACAAGGTATATAAAGGTATATAAACAAAATGTATATATGTATATATACATTTTGTTATTGTTACTGACTCCCTATGGCAATTGCTATGTCGCACAAATAATATTTGCTGCCATATGTTGCTGTTGACCAAACGCCGTTTCCCAACAAATAAGGGTCCCGATTGATGTACAGGTGTAGTAATTATTAACAATAAATTCACAGTACAGTTTATATAGTTAAAAGACATATACGTATTTTATTTCCGCGGTTTTTACATTATACATTAGCACAGAGCACAATCATGGTGATTACCAATATATGTCATTGAAAACAAACCTACCTCATATTCTATTTACAAATAAATAAAACGGCCTAAGCTTGTTCTTATTACCTAAAATGTACATATATATTCCAACCTATTATCCTATCTACATCACTTCCTTACACACCGAATCTCGTGAATACGAAGTAAATGCTCAACCAGCATGTCCATGTTTGAGGCCGCGATCGAGCAGTTCGGGCAGAGAAAAATTTGCTCCTCGCCAAACGACATGGCGCACGTTCTTTCTAACTCCTCGAATTCGATTTCATTTTGTGCTAGTAAGAATTGCAGAAGTTCTGTATTTTCTTCCAGATGAATGTCCGTCGGCTGGTGGAGATGTCCTTCGCTAGGCCCAGCGTCATCAAAGAACGTCGCAGCAAAGGCGTCTGCGCAATTTTCTTCTTGAGGAAGATGCTTCTGCTGTTCGAGACGAGGCCTCTTGGCTTTATTCGGCCAGCTATCATCCCAAGAGGGATGAAGTGTACCATATTTGAGGTAGGTGCAGCGAAGTAGCACCTTTCGTCTCAGCGAGTCGACCTTCATCGTGTGCAAGGAGATGCTTGAAAGGCTATAATGTTCGTCTAGGGATACAAGCATGAATATGACATTCGATAATGCCTGCAGAACTTTTATAAGACAGCCTCTGGTGAGGCGGGCCAAAGAGCAATCTAACCCCTCGCCTCTTCCTCTCTCCATCGCCGCTCGTCACAGGATGTGGCCTATTGACCTATGAAACCCCGCCGCGCTTGATTGATTTGCAATGTCACCAATGATGATCACCTATCGAAATACTCACCAATGTCGTTGAAAAAACAGGATCTTGTGTTTGTATTATATTTACCTATTTATGGTTATGCATATCAATATTCGCCTGACGCTCCCTTTAGATCACGGTCACAGTAAATATGGTACATTTTGCTGCGGGACACTTAAATAATTTGTAAAAATTAGTCTCTGCATCATTGTTTTAATATAATAAACACAATTACAGTGTCATAGATTAAGCGTTGAATGTTCCATTTTTGTTTGCAATTCCGTCGTCGTTGCTATTAGAGCGTTTATTATAATGCGGACTAGAAAATCGAAGAGTTAAAACTAACTTGCCTGATAGGCACAGGTCCCGTTTACTAAAGAATAACGCACCACAGAAGAAATTGTTATGCTATTCGTTAAGATCGTATACTGTAATCTCAGACCCAAATACGGGAAGGAGTTGACAAACTCCAATGGTTGGCCACAACATGGTATTACGTCTGCTGCAGCCAATCGACCCCCATGGCGAAACTTAACGGCTTTCGTCTTCCGTGAATTTATTTGTAGGCCTTTACGGTGAAGGTAGCTTTTAACGTCGCCGACAATACGACGAATGGCACCGCGGTCCCGGTGGGCCACTACTATATCATCCGCGTACATAAGGACGACGGTGTTTCTAAACTCCTTTCGCACATGGCAGGCTCGATCTGCAATGAGCAAAGAGAAGGCCAGGCAACTGAGAAGGTCCCTTTGAGGAGTCGACTAGTAAGTGAACAAATCGAATGAATCGACTAGTAAGTGACGGGGAGCTTTGTCGAAGGCCTCGACACAATCGATAATCACGGCGTTCGAGTGACCTCCGGGCACAGCCAACACCCGCTCAACTTCCGACTAGAGTACGTGGATCGCGTCCTGTGTACCTCGACCCTTCCTGAAACCGAATTGCTCTGGAGGTAGGGCCTTTTCCACCATACTTTAGAGCTATGCGAAGAGAGAACGATGACGGAAGACCTGAACAAGGTATATAAAGGTATATAAACAAAATGTATATATGTATATATACATTTTGTTATTGTTACTGACTCCCTATGGCAATTGCTATGTCGCACAAATAATATTTGCTGCCATATGTTGCTGTTGACCAAACGCCGTTTCCCAACAAATAAGGGTCCCGATTGATTTACAGGTGTAGTAATTATTAACAATAAATTCACAGTACAGTTTATATAGTTAAAAGACATATACGTATTTTATTTCCGCGGTTTTTACATTATACATTAGCACAGAGCACAGTCATGGTGATTACCAATATATGTCATTGAAAACAAACCTACCTCATATTCTATTTACAAATAAATAAAACGGCCTAAGCTTGTTCTTATTACCTAAAATGTACATATATATTCCAACCTATTATCCTATCTACATCACTTCCTTACACACCGAATCTCGTGAATACGAAGTAAATGTTCAACCAGCATGTCCATGTTTGAGGCCGCGATCGAGCAGTTCGGGCAGAGAAAAATTTGCTCCTCGCCAAACGACATGGCGCACGTTCTTTCTAACTCCTCGAATTCGATTTCATTTTGTGCTAGTAAGAATTGCAGAAGTTCTGTATTTTCTTCCAGATGAATGTCCGTCGGCTGGTGGAGATGTCCTTCGCTAGGCCCAGCGTCATCAAAGAACGTCGCAGCAAAGGCGTCTGCGCAATTTTCTTCTTGAGGAAGATGCTTCTGCTGTTCGAGACGAGGCCTCTTGGCTTTATTCGGCCAGCTATCATCCCAAGAGGGATGAAGTGTACCATATTTGAGGTAGGTGCAGCGAAGTAGCACCTTTCGTCTCAGCGAGTCGACCTTCATCGTGTGCAAGGAGATGCTTGAAAGGCTATAATGTTCGTCTAGGGATACAAGCATGAATATGACATTCGATAATGCCTGCAGAACTTTTATAAGACAGCCTCTGGTGAGGCGGGCCAAAGAGCAATCTAACCCCTCGCCTCTTCCTCTCTCCATCGCCGCTCGTCACAGGATGTGGCCTATTGACCTATGAAACCCCGCCGCGCTTGATTGATTTGCAATGTCACCAATGATGATCACCTATCGAAATACTCACCAATGTCGTTGAAAAAACAGGATCTTGTGTTTGTATTATATTTACCTATTTATGGTTATGCATATCAATATTCGCCTGACGCTCCCTTTAGATCACGGTCACAGTAAATATGGTACATTTTGCTGCGGGACACTTAAATAATTTGTAAAAATTAGTCTCTGCATCATTGTTTTAATATAATAAACAAATTACAGTGTCATAGATTAAGCGTTGAATGTTCCATTTTTGTTTGCAATTCCGTCGTCGTTGCTATTAGAGCGTTTATTATAATGCGGACTAGAAAATCGAAGAGTTAAAACTAACTTGCCTGATAGGCACAGGTCCCGTTTACTAAAGAATAACGCACCACAGAAGAAATTGTTATGCTATTCGTTAAGATCGTATACTGTAATCTCAGACCCAAATACGGGAAGGAGTTGACAAACTCCAATGGTTGGCCACAACATGGTATTACGTCTGGTGCAGCCAATCGACCCCCATGGCGAAACTTAACGGCTTTCGTCTTCCGTGAATTTATTTGTAGGCCTTTACGGTGAAGGTAGCTTTTAACGTCGCCGACAATACGACGAATGGCACCGCGGTCCCGGTGGGCCACTACTATATCATCCGCGTACATAAGGACGACGGTGTTTCTAAACTCCTTTCGCACATGGCAGGCTCGATCTGCAATGAGCAAAGAGAAGGCCAGGCAACTGAGAAGGTCCCTTTGAGGAGTCGACTAGTAAGTGAACAAATCGAATGAATCGACTAGTAAGTGACGGGGAGCTTTGTCGAAGGCCTCGACACAATCGATAATCACGGCGTTCGAGTGACCTCCGGGCACAGCCTAACACCCGCTCAACTTCCGACTAGAGTACGTGGATCGCGTCCTGTGTACCTCGACCCTTCCTGAAACCGAATTGCTCTGGAGGTAGGGCCTTTTCCACCATACTTTAGAGCTATGCGAAGAGAGAACGATGACGGAAGACCTGAACAAGGTATATAAAGGTATATAAACAAAATGTATATGTATATACATTTTGTTATTGTTACTGACTCCCTATGGCAATTGCTATGTCGCACAAATAATATTTGCTGCCATATGTTGCTGTTGACCAAACGCCGTTTCCCAACAAATAAGGGTCCCGATTGATTTACAGGTGTAGTAATTATTAACAATAAATTCACAGTACAGTTTATATAGTTAAAAGACATATACGTATTTTATTTCCGCGGTTTTTACATTATACATTAGCACAGAGCACAGTCATGGTGATTACCAATATATGTCATTGAAAACAAACCTACCTCATATTCTATTTACAAATAAATAAAACGGCCTAAGCTTGTTCTTATTACCTAAAATGTACATATATATTCCAACCTATTATCCTATCTACATCACTTCCTTACACACCGAATCTCGTGAATACGAAGTAAATGTTCAACCAGCATGTCCATGTTTGAGGCCGCGATCGAGCAGTTCGGGCAGAGAAAAATTTGCTCCTCGCCAAACGACATGGCGCACGTTCTTTCTAACTCCTCGAATTCGATTTCATTTTGTGCTAGTAAGAATTGCAGAAGTTCTGTATTTTCTTCCAGATGAATGTCCGTCGGCTGGTGGAGATGTCCTTCGCTAGGCCCAGCGTCATCAAAGAACGTCGCAGCAAAGGCGTCTGCGCAATTTTCTTCTTGAGGAAGATGCTTCTGCTGTTCGAGACGAGGCCTCTTGGCTTTATTCGGCCAGCTATCATCCCAAGAGGGATGAAGTGTACCATATTTGAGGTAGGTGCAGCGAAGTAGCACCTTTCGTCTCAGCGAGTCGACCTTCATCGTGTGCAAGGAGATGCTTGAAAGGCTATAATGTTCGTCTAGGGATACAAGCATGAATATGACATTCGATAATGCCTGCAGAACTTTTATAAGACAGCCTCTGGTGAGGCGGGCCAAAGAGCAATCTAACCCCTCGCCTCTTCCTCTCTCCATCGCCGCTCGTCACAGGATGTGGCCTATTGACCTATGAAACCCCGCCGCGCTTGATTGATTTGCAATGTCACCAATGATGATCACCTATCGAAATACTCACCAATGTCGTTGAAAAAACAGGATCTTGTGTTTGTATTATATTTACCTATTTATGGTTATGCATATCAATATTCGCCTGACGCTCCCTTTAGATCACGGTCACAGTAAATATGGTACATTTTGCTGCGGGACACTTAAATAATTTGTAAAAATTAGTCTCTGCATCATTGTTTTAATATAATTAAACAAATTACAGTGTCATAGATTAAGCGTTGAATGTTCCATTTTTGTTTGCAATTCCGTCGTCGTTGCTATTAGAGCGTTTATTATAATGCGGACTAGAAAATCGAAGAGTTAAAACTAACTTGCCTGATAGGCACAGGTCCCGTTTACTAAAGAATAACGCACCACAGAAGAAATTGTTATGCTATTCGTTAAGATCGTATACTGTAATCTCAGACCCAAATACGGGAAGGAGTTGACAAACTCCAATGGTTGGCCACAACATGGTATTACGTCTGGTGCAGCCAATCGACCCCCATGGCGAAACTTAACGGCTTTCGTCTTCCGTGAATTTATTTGTAGGCCTTTACGGTGAAGGTAGCTTTTAACGTCGCCGACAATACGACGAATGGCACCGCGGTCCCGGTGGGCCACTACTATATCATCCGCGTACATAAGGACGACGGTGTTTCTAAACTCCTTTCGCACATGGCAGGCTCGATCTGCAATGAGCAAAGAGAAGGCCAGGCAACTGAGAAGGTCCCTTTGAGGAGTCGACTAGTAAGTGAACAAATCGAATGAATCGACTAGTAAGTGACGGGGAGCTTTGTCGAAGGCCTCGACACAATCGATAATCACGGCGTTCGAGTGACCTCCGGGCACAGCTAACACCCGCTCAACTTCCGACTAGAGTACGTGGATCGCGTCCTGTGTACCTCGACCCTTCCTGAAACCGAATTGCTCTGGAGGTAGGGCCTTTTCCACCATACTTTAGAGCTATGCGAAGAGAGAACGATGACGGAAGACCTGAACAAGGTATATAAAGGTATATAAACAAAATGTATATGTATATACATTTTGTTATTGTTACTGACTCCCTATGGCAATTGCTATGTCGCACAAATAATATTTGCTGCCATATGTTGCTGTTGACCAAACGCCGTTTCCCAACAAATAAGGGTCCCGATTGATTTACAGGTGTAGTAATTATTAACAATAAATTCACAGTACAGTTTATATAGTTAAAAGACATATACGTATTTTATTTCCGCGGTTTTTACATTATACATTAGCACAGAGCACAGTCATGGTGATTACCAATATATGTCATTGAAAACAAACCTACCTCATATTCTATTTACAAATAAATAAAACGGCCTAAGCTTGTTCTTATTACCTAAAATGTACATATATATTCCAACCTATTATCCTATCTACATCACTTCCTTACACACCGAATCTCGTGAATACGAAGTAAATGTTCAACCAGCATGTCCATGTTTGAGGCCGCGATCGAGCAGTTCGGGCAGAGAAAAATTTGCTCCTCGCCAAACGACATGGCGCACGTTCTTTCTAACTCCTCGAATTCGATTTCATTTTGTGCTAGTAAGAATTGCAGAAGTTCTGTATTTTCTTCCAGATGAATGTCCGTCGGCTGGTGGAGATGTCCTTCGCTAGGCCCAGCGTCATCAAAGAACGTCGCAGCAAAGGCGTCTGCGCAATTTTCTTCTTGAGGAAGATGCTTCTGCTGTTCGAGACGAGGCCTTTTGGCTTTATTCGGCCAGCTATCATCCCAAGAGGGATGAAGTGTACCATATTTGAGGTAGGTGCAGCGAAGTAGCACCTTTCGTCTCAGCGAGTCGACCTTCATCGTGTGCAAGGAGATGCTTGAAAGGCTATAATGTTCGTCTAGGGATACAAGCATGAATATGACATTCGATAATGCCTGCAGAACTTTTATAAGACAGCCTCTGGTGAGGCGGGCCAAAGAGCAATCTAACCCCTCGCCTCTTCCTCTCTCCATCGCCGCTCGTCACAGGATGTGGCCTATTGACCTATGAAACCCCGCCGCGCTTGATTGATTTGCAATGTCACCAATGATGATCACCTATCGAAATACTCACCAATGTCGTTGAAAAAACAGGATCTTGTGTTTGTATTATATTTACCTATTTATGGTTATGCATATCAATATTCGCCTGACGCTCCCTTTAGATCACGGTCACAGTAAATATGGTACATTTTGCTGCGGGACACTTAAATAATTTGTAAAAATTAGTCTCTGCATCATTGTTTTAATATAATTAAACAAATTACAGTGTCATAGATTAAGCGTTGAATGTTCCATTTTTGTTTGCAATTCCGTCGTCGTTGCTATTAGAGCGTTTATTATAATGCGGACTAGAAAATCGAAGAGTTAAAACTAACTTGCCTGATAGGCACAGGTCCCGTTTACTAAAGAATAACGCACCACAGAAGAAATTGTTATGCTATTCGTTAAGATCGTATACTGTAATCTCAGACCCAAATACGGGAAGGAGTTGACAAACTCCAATGGTTGGCCACAACATGGTATTACGTCTGGTGCAGCCAATCGACCCCCATGGCGAAACTTAACGGCTTTCGTCTTCCGTGAATTTATTTGTAGGCCTTTACGGTGAAGGTAGCTTTTAACGTCGCCGACAATACGACGAATGGCACCGCGGTCCCGGTGGGCCACTACTATATCATCCGCGTACATAAGGACGACGGTGTTTCTAAACTCCTTTCGCACATGGCAGGCTCGATCTGCAATGAGCAAAGAGAAGGCCAGGCAACTGAGAAGGTCCCTTTGAGGAGTCGACTAGTAAGTGAACAAATCGAATGAATCGACTAGTAAGTGACGGGGAGCTTTGTCGAAGGCCTCGACACAATCGATAATCACGGCGTTCGAGTGACCTCCGGGCACAGCTAACACCCGCTCAACTTCCGACTAGAGTACGTGGATCGCGTCCTGTGTACCTCGACCCTTCCTGAAACCGAATTGCTCTGGAGGTAGGGCCTTTTCCACCATACTTTAGAGCTATGCGAAGAGAGAACGATGACGGAAGACCTGAACAAGGTATATAAAGGTATATAAACAAAATGTATATATGTATATATACATTTTGTTATTGTTACTGACTCCCTATGGCAATTGCTATGTCGCACAAATAATATTTGCTGCCATATGTTGCTGTTGACCAAACGCCGTTTCCCAACAAATAAGGGTCCCGATTGATTTACAGGTGTAGTAATTATTAACAATAAATTCACAGTACAGTTTATATAGTTAAAAGACATATACGTATTTTATTTCCGCGGTTTTTACATTATACATTAGCACAGAGCACAATCATGGTGATTACCAATATATGTCATTGAAAACAAACCTACCTCATATTCTATTTACAAATAAATAAAACGGCCTAAGCTTGTTCTTATTACCTAAAATGTACATATATATTCCAACCTATTATCCTATCTACATCACTTCCTTACACACCGAATCTCGTGAATACGAAGTAAATGTTCAACCAGCATGTCCATGTTTGAGGCCGCGATCGAGCAGTTCGGGCAGAGAAAAATTTGCTCCTCGCCAAACGACATGGCGCACGTTCTTTCTAACTCCTCGAATTCGATTTCATTTTGTGCTAGTAAGAATTGCAGAAGTTCTGTATTTTCTTCCAGATGAATGTCCGTCGGCTGGTGGAGATGTCCTTCGCTAGGCCCAGCGTCATCAAAGAACGTCGCAGCAAAGGCGTCTGCGCAATTTTCTTCTTGAGGAAGATGCTTCTGCTGTTCGAGACGAGGCCTCTTGGCTTTATTCGGCCAGCTATCATCCCAAGAGGGATGAAGTGTACCATATTTGAGGTAGGTGCAGCGAAGTAGCACCTTTCGTCTCAGCGAGTCGACCTTCATCGTGTGCAAGGAGATGCTTGAAAGGCTATAATGTTCGTCTAGGGATACAAGCATGAATATGACATTCGATAATGCCTGCAGAACTTTTATAAGACAGCCTCTGGTGAGGCGGGCCAAAGAGCAATCTAACCCCTCGCCTCTTCCTCTCTCCATCGCCGCTCGTCACAGGATGTGGCCTATTGACCTATGAAACCCCGCCGCGCTTGATTGATTTGCAATGTCACCAATGATGATCACCTATCGAAATACTCACCAATGTCGTTGAAAAAACAGGATCTTGTGTTTGTATTATATTTACCTATTTATGGTTATGCATATCAATATTCGCCTGACGCTCCCTTTAGATCACGGTCACAGTAAATATGGTACATTTTGCTGCGGGACACTTAAATAATTTGTAAAAATTAGTCTCTGCATCATTGTTTTAATATAATTAAACAAATTACAGTGTCATAGATTAAGCGTTGAATGTTCCATTTTTGTTTGCAATTCCGTCGTCGTTGCTATTAGAGCGTTTATTATAATGCGGACTAGAAAATCGAAGAGTTAAAACTAACTTGCCTGATAGGCACAGGTCCCGTTTACTAAAGAATAACGCACCACAGAAGAAATTGTTATGCTATTCGTTAAGATCGTATACTGTAATCTCAGACCCAAATACGGGAAGGAGTTGACAAACTCCAATGGTTGGCCACAACATGGTATTACGTCTGGTGCAGCCAATCGACCCCCATGGCGAAACTTAACGGCTTTCGTCTTCCGTGAATTTATTTGTAGGCCTTTACGGTGAAGGTAGCTTTTAACGTCGCCGACAATACGACGAATGGCACCGCGGTCCCGGTGGGCCACTACTATATCATCCGCGTACATAAGGACGACGGTGTTTCTAAACTCCTTTCGCACATGGCAGGCTCGATCTGCAATGAGCAAAGAGAAGGCCAGGCAACTGAGAAGGTCCCTTTGAGGAGTCGACTAGTAAGTGAACAAATCGAATGAATCGACTAGTAAGTGACGGGGAGCTTTGTCGAAGGCCTCGACACAATCGATAATCACGGCGTTCGAGTGACCTCCGGGCACAGCTAACACCCGCTCAACTTCCGACTAGAGTACGTGGATCGCGTCCTGTGTACCTCGACCCTTCCTGAAACCGAATTGCTCTGGAGGTAGGGCCTTTTCCACCATACTTTAGAGCTATGCGAAGAGAGAACGATGACGGAAGACCTGAACAAGGTATATAAAGGTATATAAACAAAATGTATATATACATTTTGTTATTGTTACTGACTCCCTATGGCAATTGCTATGTCGCACAAATAATATTTGCTGCCATATGTTGCTGTTGACCAAACGCCGTTTCCCAACAAATAAGGGTCCCGATTGATTACAGGTGTAGTAATTATTAACAATAAATTCACAGTACAGTTTATATAGTTAAAAGACATATACGTATTTTATTTCCGCGGTTTTTACATTATACATTAGCACAGAGCACAAGTCATGGTGATTACCAATATATGCCATTGAAAACAAACCTACCTCATATTCTATTTACAAATAAATAAAACGGCCTAAGCTTGTTCTTATTACCTAAAATGTACATATATATTCCAACCTATTATCCTATCTACATCACTTCCTTACACACCGAATCTCGTGAATACGAAGTAAATGTTCAACCAGCATGTCCATGTTTGAGGCCGCGATCGAGCAGTTCGGGCAGAGAAAAATTTGCTCCTCGCCAAACGACATGGCGCACGTTCTTTCTAACTCCTCGAATTCGATTTCATTTTGTGCTAGTAAGAATTGCAGAAGTTCTGTATTTTCTTCCAGATGAATGTCCGTCGGCTGGTGGAGATGTCCTTCGCTAGGCCCAGCGTCATCAAAGAACGTCGCAGCAAAGGCGTCTGCGCAATTTTCTTCTTGAGGAAGATGCTTCTGCTGTTCGAGACGAGGCCTCTTGGCTTTATTCGGCCAGCTATCATCCCAAGAGGGATGAAGTGTACCATATTTGAGGTAGGTGCAGCGAAGTAGCACCTTTCGTCTCAGCGAGTCCACCTTCATCGTGTGCAAGGAGATGCTTGAAAGGCTATAATATTCGTCTAGGGATACAAGCATGAATATGACATCGATAATGCCTGCAGAACTTTTATAAGACAGCCTCTGGTGAGGCGGGCCAAAGAGCAATCTAACCCCTCGCCTCTTCCTCTCTCCATCGCCGCTCGTCACAGGATGTGGCCTATTGACCTATGAAACCCCGCCGCGCTTGATTGATTTGCAATGTCACCAATGATGATCACCTATCGAAATACTCACCAATGTCGTTGAAAAACAGGATCTTGTGTTTGTATTATATTTACCTATTTATGGTTATGCATATCAATATTCGCCTGACGCTCCCTTTAGATCACGGTCACAGTAAATATGGTACATTTTGCTGCGGGACACTTAAATAATTTGTCAAAAATTAGTCTCTGCATCATTGTTTTAATATAATAAAACTCAATTACAGTGTCATAGATTAAGCGTTGAATGTTCCATTCTTGTTTGCAATTCCGTCGTCGTTGCTATTAGAGCGTTTATTATAATGCGGACTAGAAAATCGAAGAGTTAAAACTAACTTGCCTGATAGGCACAGGTCCCGTTTACTAAAGAATAACGCAGCACAGAAGAAATTGTTATGCTATTCGTTAAGATCGTATACTATAATCTCAGACCCAAATACGGGAAGGAGTTGACAAACTCCAATGGTTGGCCACAACATGGTATTACGTCTGCTGCAGCCAATCGACCCCCATGGCGAAACTTAACGGCTTTCGTCTTCCGTGAATTTATTTGTAGGCCTTTACGGTGAAGGTAGCTTTTAACGTCGCCGACAATACGACGAATGGCACCGCGGTCCCGGTGGGCCACTACTATGTCATCCGCGTACATAAGGACGACGGTGTTTCTAAACTCCTTTCGCACATGGCAGGCTCGATCTGCAATGAGCAAAGAGAAGGCCAGGCAACTGAGAAGGTCCCCTTGAGGGGTCGACTAGTAAGTGAACAAATCGAATGAATCGACTAGTAAGTGACGGGAGCTTTGTCGAAGGCCTCGATACAATCGATAATCACGGCGTTCGAGTGACCTCCGGGCACAGCCAACACCCGCTCAACTTCCGACTAGAGTACGTGGATCGCGTCCTGTGTACCTCGACCCTTCCTGAAACCGAATTGCTCTGGAGGATAGGGCCTTTTCCACCATACTTTAGAGCTATGCGAAGAGAGAACGATGACGGAAGACCTGAACAAGGTATATATCAAAGATATTAAACAAAATGTTATATAGTATAGATGACATTTTTGTTATTGTTTACTGACCTCCTTATGGCAATTGCTATTGTCGTCCACAAATAATAGTTTGTCGCCATATGTTTCTGTTGACCCAACGCACCCGCGTTCCCCAACCAAATACGGGTCACCGGATCGATGTACAGTGTTTTGTAGTTGACTGGTTGTAGTAATTTCTTAACAATGAAATTCACTAGTCACAGTTTATTATAGTTTAAAAGACATATAGTACTTTTATTTCCGCGGTTTTACATATACATTAGCACAGAGCACAATCATTGGTTAATTACCAATATAGTCCTTGAAAACACACCTACCGTCATATGCTATTTACAATATAAACAAAAACGGCCTAATGATTGTTTTCTTATTACGTAAAATGACATATAATTCCAACATATTATCCCATCTCTCCACTCCTACAACTGATCTCGTGAATAAGACGTAACGCTCAAACCAGCATGTAATGTTTGAGGCTGGCGATCGTGCAGTTCGGGCAGAGAAAATTTGTCCTCGCCAAACGAACTGGCGCAGTTCTTTCTAAATACTCGAATTTCGATTCATTTTGTGCTAGTAAGAATTGCAGAAGTTCAGTATTTTCTTCCAGATGAAGTGTCCGTCGGCTGGTGGAGATGTCCTTCGCTAGGCCCAGCGTCATCAAATAACGTCGCAGCAAAGGCGTCTGCGCAAATTTCTTCTTGAGGAAGATGCTTCTGCTGTTCGAGACGAGGCCTCTTGGCTT